>CM028378.1:81809586-81862365 GCA_013146195.2 Codonopsis lanceolata | reverse complement strand
TGAGCGATGCTATAGTGCCTATTTTGCACTGGCGTCAATCACGTCCTTAAACGACTTCATTGGCCAGTGGGGTGATCGACATGAAGACCATGGTGAATGGGCGTTCAGGCGTCTACTCAGGAGGCGCGCCCAGTTCCACCACTTGGTTCCCTATACCCGGCGAGGCTGGAATCTTTGGCGAAGGTCGACAGGGAAAATGGCGCCAACCTTGGTTCCTATCCGCCTACTCCCCAGGCGAGAATAATGTGTACTCGTCGGCGCCTTGGAGGCGAAAAGCACCGGTTGGTCGCGAGAGGAGGAAGGCGAGCAAGAGAAACTGCTCGAAAGGCTCAATTTTCACTACGTCGATGTCGGGCTTGACACCGGCATCAACTCTTCCTCTCCCAAGCTGAGATATCCCCTCCATTCCTCCACCTCGAAGCGATTCCTCCACCCCTCGAGCCGGCGCTTGACCCACTTTAGATTATGTCTATTTTCCTCGGCTTTGCTTGCGCCAATATTTTTGGCCTTTGTTTATGTAACTCCCAATCGACTACAATATAATTCACTTTACGTTGATTCCTCTTACTGCTTTCGATTCAAGCTGTTTGTTTGCTCGATAGCTTGTTTTCTCACTTGCACCTTTTTCTGTCATTTGTTAATACAAGTCTTTGGTGCTCCCAGAAAATATATCGAGCAAAAATGTATGAATAAATTTAACCAAGGATGATTATTAAAATAACAAGACTAACAAAGCAATCTTATTATTTAAATTGAGATGTTACAGAACAAATCTTGCGAGGAATGCTTGGATCGGCCAAGGCTTAGGGCGAGTGAGCTTCGAGAGAAAGCGCCAGCGGGCATGGCCCAACTCTCAATCGGCAACCAACAAGCCAAGGCGGGGCCTTGCTCGATATGGGTAGTTCGAGCGGTTCTTTGGTATATCTTCGGTATTGAGATATACGGTTACGGTGTTGCTTTCGGTCCTTTGTAGGAACCGAGGTAGTTAATCGCTATCTTGCGAGGAATGGACTCACAGGCGGCGAGCATCTGGTGCGTGAACCGGGCATGGCCGCACCTCCCTACGAGAGGATGAATTCACGAATACTAGGGTTTTAGAATTTTTGACCGGGCATGGCCTCGTCGCTCGGGGCGGCGAGAATCTAGTCAAACAAAGTATGAACAATTGCGAATAACGGTTCACTAATAACTTTGAAAATTACAGGCTGGTAAATATGACAACAACTTGCCTTTTATTGATAAATGATCGATGACCCTCAACGGGGTGAGGTCTTGCCCTTTTGTTTCCTCGACCTAGGGATAATATTTTTTGAGGTGATGCGCATGCCAAGGATACTTGAGGTCTTTTCCTTACAGATGCAGGTGTGTAAGTGCCCTCCCTTATTATTCAGTAACTCGGAAAGGACCCTCCCAATTAGGAGGCGACTTCCCGCTACTTGATGACCAGGTTACTTCAATTTTTACGAGTACTAGATCCCCAGCGGAGAAGGCTGCGCCTCGAACTCTTTTATCATGGTGAGCTTTTGCCCTCGTTTGTAGTTGACCATTAAGTCGTGCATCCGGCCTCCTTTCTTCAGGCGGGTCTAAGTCTATGGCAGGGCAAGTTGATTGTTTTGCTTTCATTGTAATGTGAGACCGGTAGCTTAGCAAGGCCATTTCCACCGGGATCATAGCCTCGACCCGTAGGTAAGTGCGACGGAGTTTCCCGGTTGGTCCCGAGAGCAGTGGTTCTAACCGCCTGAGCCGATTGTAATTCTTACGCCCTTTCCGCTCGCCCTTCTAAATTCGCTTAGGCGTGCAAAACTTGTTTGTTTGCGGCCTACGCTTGGCGTTGCCTTGAGGGTAAGCAACGGACGATTGCCGATGCTTCACGCCCAAGCGAGCACATTGCTGTGAACTTGTCAGAAGCGAGTCCCATGGTGGGATATGATTGCTCGAGGGAGGCCGAACTGCACCATACAGTCGTATACAAACTTGATGATATTCGCCTCAGAAATTTTGGCGAAAGGCTTTGCCTCAATCCATTTCGTGAAGTAATCTATGGTGACTACGGCGTATTTATACTTGTATTGTGCCGGCGGAATGGGCGATCGGATCGATTCCCCACATGTCGAAGGGCCGGGCCGGCGCGGGGTTTGCATAGTGGATGGAAGCCTTGGTATGTCCGCGTATCTCGGCACTTGTCACATTCACGGCGTACTTTTCGCGTCCTTTCGAAGGGTAATCGGTAGTATCACGCTCGCGGGACCCTTTCTGCTAGAGCTCTTGTGCCGGGTGGCGCCACATTCCCCTCGTGTACCTCATACAAAACACCCTCGGTTAGCTCGGGAGTGCAGCGAAAGCATAGGTCTAACCTTAGATCGCTTGTATAAGATTCCCCAACTAGAAATGAGGCTTGGCCGGATTTGTTGTGGCCTTGACCTTGTCTGCGAGGCGAGAACTCCACGCTCGATGTAATCCTTATAGTCATCAATCAACTTCGGCGGCTCGATGTCCATAATTATAGGTCTATCGATGGCGGGAGTTTCCATGTGCTTTCGATCATTAGAGGGATTTAGCAAAGCGATTCTCCTTCGCAATTTTGGATAAGTAGTGCTTTCGCATATTGTTTGCTTTCGGTCAATTGATCATTTCCCAAAACTTGAAATTTTTCAAGATTTCCTTGACTAGCTCGCAGTACTTAACCAGGGTAGGGTGATGTACCATATATTCCCCCTGGACTTGGTTCACGACTAGCTGTGAATCCGAGTACACTGTGACCGCCTCTACACCCATATCCGTTGCGAGCTCGAGCCCGGCAATCATTGCTTCATATTCGGCAACATTGTTGGAGGCAGGAAATTTGAAACGGAGAGCCAGCTCAAACTCTGTGATTTCATCGGGAGCTACGAGAAGGATGCCAGCTCCGCTCCCGACTTTGCTCATTGCCCATCCACATAAAGATCCAACGGTAAATTTGGTCGGGGTTGTGGCAATTGTTTTTGCTCGGGCTCTGCCGGCTGCTTGGTCTCAGGATCCTCGTGCTGGGTGAAGCTTGTTTCAACCAAAAAGTCGGCCAATGCTTGTGCTTTGATTGCTCGCCTGGGCAAGTAGTCTATGTGGAACTCGGTGAGCTCGATCGACCAGTTGAGCAATCTGCCTGATGTATCAGGTTTGTGCAGGACTTTGCGCAGTGGTGCATCTGTGTATACTATGATTATATGTGCAGAAAAATAAGCCCTTAATTTTCGGGCAGCTATGACAAGCGAGTAGGCTAATTTTTCAACATTAAAATAACGACCCTCAACAGGACTGAGGGCCTTAGATACATAGTACACAGGTTTTGGATATCTAGTTCCTCCCTAACTAAAGCAGCCACGGCACACAGTGGTGCTAATCAAATAAAGGCTCACAGGGCAGGCTGAGGAGAGGTGGTTTGCCAAGATATTCCTGAGGCTGCTCGAGGGCCTTGGCGCGATCGCATTCCACTCAAAACCCTTGTTGCGCTTGAGAACCTTGAAGAAAGGGAGGCATTTTTGGTGAGAGAGATGAAGCGGCTTTAAGGCAATGACTCTGCCGTTTAAGCTTGGATGTGCTTGATGCGGTAAAAAGGCTGCTCCATGTCGGCGGGGCTTGTATTTTCTCGGGTTAGCCTCTATGCCCGCTGGTTGACCATGAATCCAGCTTCTGCTTTCGGACCCGGCGCATTTACTCGGGTTCAGCTTCATGTTGTGCTTGCGCAAGTTGGCAAATGTCTCAGCCAAGTCAAGAGTATGGTCGCGGCCCTTGGTTTTAATGACCATGTCATCTATGTAAGCCTCCATATTTCTGCCTATTTGAGAGCCAAACACCTTATTGACCATCTTATTGGTAAGTGGCTCTGCATTTTTCGGCCGAAGGGCATCATTTTAATAACAATAGAGGCCGCCAGAATTTGGGAAGGAATTTGTCTTTGCCTTATCTGCTCGTTCATCTTGACGTGGTGGTAACTGATGCAGCGTCCGAGGCGAGCATCTCGAACCCGGCTATAGAGTCGACAAGCACATCAATGCGGGCGTGGATAACGATCTTTCGAGGCGAGGCTTTGTTTAAGTGGTGAAGTCCACGCACATGCGCCATTTGTCATTTGCCTTTTTGACCATCACCACATTAGCTAGCCAGGTCGGGTACTGGATCTCCTCAATGATGTCTGCCTTTAGGAGTTTCTCGACCTCTGCTTTGATCGCCACATTCTTCTCGGTAATCTTGTCTTGATCATTGTTGGGCCAGGCGGGAAGGTAGGGTCGACATTGAGGTCGTGGCGGGCAATGCTTTCCGATGCCCTCATGTCCTCACGAGTCCACGCTTGAACACATCAGTGTTCTTCAACGGCTCAATCAATCTGCCCGAGCCGGGAGGCATGGCCTTCCGATTTTAATTTTTTGCTCGGGGTATGCGGGATTGATAATGACCTTCTTCGGCTTCGCCCTCAGGTTGAATATCAGGCTCGTCCCGAACTTGCAAAGTGTCCAGCTCAATGTCCTGTGACTTGGGGCGCTTCTCCTTGCGCCTAGAAGGACCTGGGGCCGGAGCCCGCTCGGAAATCTCTACTGGAGCTTGCTCGGGAGGCTCTATAGCCATGGGCTCGGCCGCTTCATGAGTCTCCCAGAGCTCGATATTGTTGATGGAAGTGGGCCAGGGTAGGCTCGGCGGCCGTTGCGGCCGATCGGGAAGGTCCACTGTCGGTTTAGGGGCTGCATCGGCGATCGGGAATGTCCTGTCGGTTTACATTTTTCTTACGAGTTTCAGGACATACTCCCACATTGCTCGGGGTTTCTTTGTTGAGGATCCTCCATCCATTTTACGTATAAAACTTGGCTTTACGGTGGGGAATGGAGGTGACCATCGAAATTTGGCCATCGCGGGAGCACCTAAAATGCGGTTGTATGCCGATTTTAGGTCGATCACTAAGAATGTGATCATCTCAATCCGTGTTTGGGCCCCATCACCCATAAACACCTCGGCTCGATCGTGCCCTTGGCGCCCGCTGGTGGTTGGTGAATCCTTCAAGCTTTCCCAAATATGGCTTGAGCATGGTGTGGAAACTCCAACCCTTTGAAGCGAGAGTAGTACATGATATCCTGCATGCTCCCGTATCCTAGCAAAACTACGTGAACACGCCGATTGTTGGCGAGGCGAGGAAGGGATAACCAAAGGCTGCTCGGATGCCAATGGAGTGCTCGCCCGGCTCGGCTGCGAAAAACATATGCTCTGCTCCACTTGCATTGTATCATTTGGGCGTTGATCGCCCTAGATAAGGAATAAATATGTTTCAAGGCGTGTGTTGGGCGGGAGTTCCTCTGAATCATGTTTATCACCCCAGAATCGAGGGGCACGGCCACCTCTTCCTCTTGGGGTCTTCCTTGATCATTGTTGGCGTTGTTTCCTTCGCCTTGGTCTTTTGAGCGGTCTAACTTGCCGCATTGATCAATTTTTGGATTTCCCTCTTCAACACCTTACACTTCTCGGTGGTGTGGCCGTGCCGTGGTGGTACTCACGGTATTTCGTGTTGTCAGAGTATAATCGAGCTCGGGGTCGAGGATAGGGGATAGGCGAGCATCGCCCACAGGAGCATGATCTCTTCCGCGTAGTGTTTAACGGGGTAGCGAGATTCTCTGAGCGACCTTTGCAGGGAGTGGATGATTTCCTCCTATCCTTGCTCGGCGGCGGTGGCCTCAGGGCTCAGTCGGTGGCGGCCGCCATGAGCCTTGTCTTTGCTTTTGGCTTTATCCGCCTTGGCGGCTCTCGGTCGAGCAAAAAGATGAGAGTTTGCCGAGCAACTACGCCTTGGAAGCCCGGGTTCATTGCTAGCATAGTCTTCGGATGGTCCCGCCCTCATGTTGTTGAGATAGCAAAGGTGATCTCAGGGTCAGCAGTCGCGGTCACTGCTCGAGCATCTCCTCGAACCTTTTCAGGTAACTGCTGTAGGATTCGTTATCCCCCTGCTTAATCTTAGCAAGGTCGAAACGATTCTTTGGGGTTGGGCCTGCATTGCCGAATTCCTCCAAAAACTTCTCTCGAAGCCTTGCCCGGCTCCCAATGGTTCCCAGGGAATTCTACGCTGACCGGGCTTGCGCCTTTCACTGGAGGGCTCCCTCGAATGCCCGCATTTTCAAGGCTTCAATATACGTGACCATCGAATTTGTGCCTCGAATGATCGGAGCCAATCGCTTGCCGCGTCTTCCCAAAATATTTGTCAAGCGTGGGAAGATGATCCCTTGTCTTGGGTGGCGCATTTTCAATCTACAGGTGAAAGGGCTGCCCTCGAGCGGCTTAGTGGCGCCATAACCGGGCTTGGCCACGGCTAGGCTTGCCATTTGTTTTGCCATGTCCCTTTTCATGGCCTCCATCTTCTCGGACAGCCGCTTCTCCACGTCTTACGTCGGCTTCGAGAAGAATGGGGCGGGTCAGGCGTCGCCACATGCGGGCAAAGGTGGGCGCGCATGAGGATCCGACCTCTGTGTGATGCGGGCTTTGTACTTTGGCATTTGCGTTTACGCTTCTACGCACTCTCGGCCTCTACGGCGGCCATGACTCTCCTCTCGGGCATAGTGCTCATGATGATGATGGCGTCGGTGTGAATGATTCGGCGGTATGTATCTTTCGGCACAGTCGTCGGCCGTTTATCGCCTCCACTCGCTCGAGCGGTATGTGGATGATAGAGGGCATGCGTGCGCTTGGCGAACAGCTGATGGGAGGCGGGCCATCTCCAGCAGTACCGGATTGCGCGCGAGCATTGCCACATCGGGGCATGGCCCAAGGCAAGCGATTCTTTGGTTGGCGCATACATTTTACTATAATACTCTGCGAACTTGCGGAAGCGGCGGCTTGTTGATCGGGGTTGTCGATTCATGTGGCTACCCAGACTGTTCTCCCGTTGGCGATTGAGCTGCATCCTGAGATCTTGTGAGCGAGCATCACGTCTCTCATTAATGACCGGCGGCATCGCGTTGGCTTGCCGCTTTGGCGGCATGTTGGGAGATTTGCCCTCCACAAATGGCACCTCATTGCCCTGGGGTGCGTGCCCAGCAGCCACTTTTTGGTTTCGGGTTTGCACCCCGTGCGGGGCTCTTGGTGGAGGATTGTTTCCAACTTGGTGGCTGTCGGCCTGTTGATTGCTTGCGGTGGCATGGTGTTTGCTACCCTTTCCAGCCATTGCAATAGAGAAATGTTGAAAGATTTTCTCGGAAAAATTTAGAAGGAAGTGATGAAACTTCGCTTCCCAACGGAACCAAGCGATGTGGCAAAATGCACACGGCTTGGGCCGTCCTTTAGATGGGTAGGATATACGGGCTTGTGTCGTCCTCCACGAGCTGTTAAGATCACAAGAACACTGAGTAGAAATGCAAGGCAAGGCCTCGCGAAACCCCTCGGCGTGAGAGTAAGTATCAGTGATTGTCAAAGGGTAAATTGTGAGTAACGAGGCTCAAGAAAGTGTGTGTACCTTGTTGATGATTATGGAGAGGTATTTATAGGCCCTCAAGGTGATTGAATCCGTCTAGGATTCAGTTTCCATAATTGCCGAGATAATCAAGGAGGAAATCCCTTGATTCTAGGCGAAAGCAGTGATTGACCAGCGAAGTTATGAGGAGTTGATAAGGCAAGTATTCGCCTAAACGGGAAACCTTTGACTTGCCTTGGAAAGCGAGCTACCGGCGTCTCATGTTTGATGTGTGCTCGGGCGGCGAGGCTCTGTCCGGCTATTGTTTGTATCGATCCACGAACTTGTCGATCGAAGATCGGCCTGGTCGGGCGAGCAAGGCCGGTGCAGGCAAGTAAGTCGATTCCTTCGCTAAGCATGTATGAGTCCCGATCATGGTCCACAGTCGGACGAGGCAAGACCTTTGCCCGCCCGAGGTTTGAGTGAGTGTTATCTTTGCTCGGTGCTCGGTGTCTCATCTTGCTCATTGGGCCATGGGCCCCAGAGGTATTGTGCTCGTGATTGGCACGTGATGCTAACTCGTGTCTTGCTCGTGACCCGGCTTGGGCCGGGTATATCATCTATCCCGGTACAGCTCCAACCATTGAGATGTAACATAGTTAAGAATTGCCGGGACGTTCTTCCACTTATCTGCGATCTCTGCAAAATTAGCAATGTATTCAGCCTCCGTTTTGGACTCCACTAAATTTGTCCACCTTGCCATAAATACCGCCGCATAATTTTGTTTTTCATTGGTCATCAAGTTCACCATATACTTCTCGACATCTTTTGCTATGTGTCTCTTACACAACATATGTTGAGACTCTGGAAAGTACTCTTGAATAGCAGTCATTAGAGCCAACTCCCTATCTGTGACAATTACATCCGGAGCTGCAGCATGTAAGAACAAAGAATCCCTCAACCCCCGTAATGCCCATCTGAAGGTATCGGTTCTCTCATTCTTCAAGAACGCGAATGCAACGTGATAATTTTTTCCAGTTGATGTAACTCCAATAATCTCCAATAAAGGCATCTCATACTTATTGGTCTTATAAGTTGTATCCATAAGAAGGACATACGGAAATAACACCACTAACTTCAGGAACTTTGGATGAGAAAACATAACGTCTGTCATCATTTTTGTATTTTCCTCACACCTGTACCATGAAATATATCCACGTTGTCTCATCTGATTGAAAAAATACTGCATTTTTGTTTCTGATCCCATTTTCACCTTTCTTATCTTAACTAGGGCATTCTCCACGTGTTTTATCGTGCTTCTGTTTCTAGGATCTTCCTTCTTCAATTCATTTAATATTTGTTTCGGCTTGATGTTAGCACTGTATAGCTGATCAACCCTTTCAATCTCCTTTACAGACAACTTGGCCGCTGAAGTATGCCACTCCGTCTCTTTTGCAATTGGATGGTTGTGTTTAGTGTCCGACTCACTAACCTTGACTCTCCATCCAACATCTATTTGTTGCACTAAGTACACTTCAAACTTACAATTAAGTTTTTTCGAACTTTTTTTCTTTATACTTGCCACATCCTTTTTAGCATCGAACCTATACTTCCCACCATGCTCACAACCAAGCCACACTTTACGAGATCCATTATTGAAAATATTAACTCTTTTAACAAAAAAAAAAACATATTCTGATCGCGTCCGGTAGCTCTAACCCAAGCTTCTGCCTCCGCTCGATTAGGAAAAATTTCGTTAGTTATGAAAAAATGAGAGACGTGCGGAAATAGGTGTTGCTCCTTTTCAAATTGATGATCCTGAAAACAAATACGAATTATTAATAAAAAAATTATATTTAAAAAAACATTTGTTTTGTGGTGTTATACATCCTAATATCTAATTTTTATTTTTTTTTTCATATTTTTTCAATGCAATAAATAATATTAGTTTTGAAAAAAAGAAAAAAAGTCACCTCACTTTTTTTAAAAAAGAATCACCAAAAAAATATCAAAATATTTAAAAAAAATGGCCAAACAAATGCCAATTTTTTTATAAAAAAATCGCCAAACAAATCACAATTTGTGAAAAAGAAACACCGAACACAAAAGTTAAAAAAAATTAAAATTTTTTTGAAAAATCATTTGGAATGTGAAAAATAATTGTCTGTTTCTTAAAAAAAAATTCACTTTTTTAAAAAAAATTGAAAAAAAAAAGAAAAAAAATCGCCACTTTTTAAAAAAAATTCCAAAAAAGTCGCCAGGTATTAAAAACAATACTGAAAAAAGTCGCCACTTTTTTATACAAATTTGACAAAAAATCGCCATTAAAATTTTTTTTTTTTAAAAAGTCGCCATTTTTTAAAAAAAAATTACAAAAAGACGCCAAGTTTACAATTTTTTGTTACAAAAAGTCGCCACATAAAAAAAAATTTGACAAAAAAACGCCAAGTTTATAAAATTTTATTTTAAAAAAAACGCCAGTTTTTTATTAAAAAAATTGACAAAAAATCGCCATTTTTAAATTTTTTTTTTGAAAAAAGTCGCCATTCTTTAAAAAAAAAAATTTAAAAAGACGCCAAGTTTGAATTTTTTTGGTATAAAAAGTCGCCACATTGAAAAAAAAATTTGGAAAAAAAAACGCCAAGTTTTAAACTTTTTATTTTAAAAAGTCGCCAATTTTTTACAAAAAGTCATTATGAACTGTCAGGAGGATTGAGTTTGAAAAATCTTGAGTAGGTGATGTTTTCTACTACCCATACATGATCCGAAAAATACAATCCTAAATTTCATGATAATACACAGATAATGCCACAAAATATTTAGATCAGAAACGTACCTTAAAAGAAGAATCCGAAGAATTATCATGAACATTGTTATTCGGATCGAAATTCATTAAATAAATTGTTGGAAGAAACAAGTCTAGGGTTTATAGTTAATTGTAAAGGAAGGTTTGATATTTATAGGAGAATTAATTGAAACTCCTTTATATAAAAGGATAAGGATTGATTAGTAATTAAAGTTTAGTGTTAATTGTTAGTCATTTTTATAAAAGGATTAATTAGTAATTAAACTTTTAAATGAGTGTGGCATTTAGTGTTTTTTGTGTAATATTTAGGGCCACTCTTATTTTAATAGGGGTGTAAGTGGTTCCGTTTGGTTTGGTTTATGTCAAAACCACAAACCGAACCGCCTCCCAGTGGTTCCAAAAATTTCAAACCGAACCGAACCGAGTAAGACTTGGAACCTAACCGAACCGAACCACTCGGTTTGGTTTGGTTTGGTTCGGTTTTGTGGTTTATATAAATTATTTTTAATGAAATTAACCAACAATAAAAATAATATTTTAATTTAGAATTAATATCAAAATTATGAAATAATCTACTAACAACAAATTATCATAAATAAAACAACACAATATCTAAAATAAACACAAACAATTGAAGAAATAATAGTTCTCCAATAATCAAAATTTTGTTTGGTTTAGTATCCGTATATATATATATATATATATATATATATATATATATATATATATATATATATATATATATATGTATATTATGAATAAATCAAAGGATCAAAATCGTTAACAAATGTAATATAATATATATTATATAATAAATAAGTAAAAATATATAGGGTGGTTTGGTTCGGTTTGGTTTGGTTTAGTTCGATACCAAAAACCGTGAATCGAATCGAACCGTGTGGTTTTCCAATTCTTGAAATCGAAACCGAATCGTCTTCGACCAAAATCGAACCAAACCAACTGATTTGGTTTAGTTCGGTTCGATTCTGTGGTTCGATGGTTCTGATTTACACCCCTATATTTTAAGGTGAGAGAACTAACAAATTCTTCCATGTAGTTACTTACACGCAAATTTAGATTTGTCAAAATAGATTGACGGGTTGGATCACGCATATGGATCACCAAAAGTCCTCATTAGACGGGCAGGGTTGACCAGCATGATAAATTGGTGAGTTTATAATTTGTCAACCTTACACAACCAATCATGGGTTGTGGGGTACGTGCTACGTGGCTCACCCCACCAATTTTATCCACTAACCATCAATTATGAAATCTCTTTTTGCGTGCCTAGAAGACTAGAATAGAGCAGGTAATAATCATTGGAGTTTAAAGATGGGTGAGAAGAGTGAGTTCAACGGAAGTTTTTATTGTAATCTTAATGCAATTTTTGTTGTCAACGGAAGTTTTAAATAAATCACAACCAAATCAACTGTTGATCTATTTTCAAAAGAATTAACAGACGGTATTAACAAATCGTCACAACAGTTTCTCATGAAACGTTTGTGTTTTGAGCCACAACCCATCAAAACGGTGACGTTTCGATGGGCCAAATGTGAAAAAAAAAAAAAAAAAAAAATCAGCCGACAAGCCTCCTGCACTGCTTTCCACGTGTCATTAAAGTGGCGATTGAGGAGATTTTTTGATTATCTGCTGTTCAAAGGCAGTTTGGACATTCAACAAAGTTACACATTTTTATCTACAAATATAGACTTGATTTGCCTTATTTGGATACCAAATAAATTTTTGGCAAAATTTGAATTAATTTAGTAAAGTTGGAGTTAAAGATGGTGGGGTATGTAAATGTGTTAGGTTTTGTGCCACCATTGAGAGAGTTTTTTTGTTTTAAATCAAGTAGGTATTTAATGGATTAGTTTATTGGTTTTTAATGGGTTGAATTTGATTTTGGGTTTGATTTTCCCCACCATTATACCAGCCCTAATCAGATCGATTCATTTTCAATTTCTACTGTACTTTGTTTGAGAAGATGAGGATCCCATGGGATAAGCCTAGTATAAGATCCATACAAAAGTCTTGCGAAATAGGACAACCCTCGTTGTAAAAAGAAAGATTGAAAATTGATTAATTGTTGGACCTTACATTTCTTTTTTTCTAGGCTATCCTTGCAGTTGACCGATGCTTATATATACAGGCTTTTGAAATGGGCACTCACGAGCGTAGCTCAGTTGGTTAAGAACTAATAAATTTAGAACAGGTTTCTAAAATGGCAAAACATTAATTAGTTCCTTGGAAAGAGAAAGTGACACATCGATCAAAGAAGTAGGTAATAGGGAAATTTAGAAAGAAGATAACAAAAATGGATTTATGCTATTAGGAAAAAAAAAACACCAAAGCCGTTGTAAATCTCAAAAAAGGAATCGACCCACAATTTATCATTTAAAGATTTGCAAATCCATAAAGAATAATAGAAAGAATAGCACCGAAACAAACGAACAAAGTAAAGGGTTTTGGTTTCAAGGGAAGAGGATTTACCTTTACTAGTCAATTTTGGGCGGTTTGAGTTTTGGCAATGGGCACGCATTGTTTTAGAAACCATTCATGTAAGTTGATCAAAACAAAGCTACCATACAGAAAATCAAATAAGAAAAAGAAAGAATAGAATAAGGAATTGAAAGAAAATTAAGAGGGAGTTAGAGAGAGAGAGAGAGAGAGAGGGTCCGTGATTGAAAGAGGCTTTCGTACAGAGGTGGCAAACGAACGTGTATAAATAAACATAAGCGTGCACATATGGGTGATTGGTACAAATGAGCGCACAAGTAAATATTCAATTTATAACATAGATATAAATGGATAGGCTATAAATAGGCTTGAGGGCCATTTAAAAATAAACAATAAAAAATTGTACAAAACAAGCATTAAAAAACTAAAATACCAATCTCGATACGGAAATATCAACAATTAATGAATTGGAAATCAATTTCCAAATTCTTAAGAACCCTTGGGAAAGTGTGAAAAAGAAAAATGATTGAGAAAGATATCAACTTTGCGAGTCAATAAACATAGCAAGTGTTCAAATCATTCCCCACGTAAGTCCACGTCAATTAATACATGCTCATTTGTGTCCAATTAAAATTTTGCATGTGTTTATACTCATCGAGCGGTAGGCAATTTGGGCGGGTATTAAGGGTATAAATCGGAACCACTGAACCACGGAATCAAATCGAACCAAATCAAACCAATCGGTTTTGTTCAGTTTTGGTCGAAGACAGTTCGATTTCGGTTTCAAAAAGTGGAAAACCACACGGTTCAGTTCAGTTCATGGTTTTTGGTATCGAACCAAATCAAACCGAACCAAACCACCTTATATATTTTTATTTATTTATTCTATAATATATATTATATTACAATTATTAACTATTTTGAACCTTTGATTTATATATATATATATATATATATATATATATATATATATATATATATATATATATACTAAACCAAACAAAATCTTGATTGTTGGAGAATTATTATTTTTTCCATTGTTTGTCTTTATTTTAGAATTTATATTGTTTTATTTATGATAATTTGTTGTTAGTAGGTTATTTCCTAATTTTGATGTTAATTCCAAATAAAATCTTATTTTTATTGTTATTTTTAATGTTGGTTAATTTCATTAAAAATAATTTATATAAACCACAAAACCGAACCAAACCAAACCAAACCGAGTGGTTCGGTTCGGTTCGATTCCAAGTTCTTTTTGCAGTTCCGTTTGTAGTTTTGGCATAAACCAAACCAAACCGAACCACTTACAATATGGGCACGATGAAAGTTGACACCTCTACTGTTGTATAGCCGGCGAAGATAACTGAATAAGTGAGAAAGGAAGCTGGTGACTTTGGTGAGGTACATGCGTTTGTAAAGTGATTTATAAACAGATAATCACTTCGCTGCACTCCAAAGTCTCCAATCCAACTCTCTGTTCGTCCAACAATGGCCCAAACCAGTAATCTCATGTTCCTATTGTCAGGTTTTACGCTGCTGTTAACTTGTTTGTTCTGCACAGCCACCGACCAATCCACACTCCTCGACTTCAAATCTCAATTAACCAACTCACACATTTTATCAAACAACTGGACTGCAACCACTCCCCTGAGCAGCTGGGTCGGCGTTTCCTGCGATGCCACCGGCCAACGAGTCACCGCCTTGAATCTCTCCGACATGGGTTTGACCGGCACCATTCCTCCCTACCTTGGAAAACTCACTTTCCTCACTTCACTCGACTTCAGCAACAACGCCTTCCATGGCGGCATACCCGCGGAAATATTTGGAGATTTAACTATGCTTAGGGAGTTACGTCTTGGAAACAACCAATTGGGAGGTATTATGTTTTCACTTTTGCCTTCTACACTAAACCTTCTATATGTTCATATTCATGAAAATTCTTAGTAATTATTTTTATTAGTGATGGGTTGGACAACACGCCCACTACGAGTGGTGGTCAGCCGAACCACTCAGTCCCTCCCTATCGCCGCCCCCGACCACCTGGAAACCACCACCGTATTCATAGCTTCTTAGATCATCGCCAAAGCAAATTTGATTCATTTCAGCACCAAATATTATTCCACCTCCAAATAACCTCAAATCTCTTCAACATGTATATTAATTTGTTATTAACCTTTTAAATAATTATTATTAAGATTGCACAATTAATAATTTTAGAATATTAAATAATTTTATAATTATAATATTATTTACGTCATAAATAATATTTTTAAATTAGTAATTTTTTAACTAAATTGAATAAATATAATTTAATAAACATACAAGCACTTGAAAATAATAATCTAATAATTATTTATTTATTTATTTTTATATAATTTATACAAATAATTGAGAAAATGTTAATTAATTATAAATTATTGAATTAAAGATGTTCAATAATTTAAAATACATAATATTATTATTATTTATTTTATTATTATTTATATTACCTAATATTAGATATTTTTTAGTTTTTAATACATTTAAATTAAAAATATCATATTATTAATAATTTCAATATTTAATAATACATTAAAAATTAATATATATCATATGTATATGTCCCCCACCAATACCAAATTTGGGGTATGAATAGTGCAACCTCAAATTTGGGGTAGAAACTATTCACTACCCCCAAATTTGATAAAGGGTTTGGGGGTAGGTTGGAGTGGTTTGGACCCCCAAATTGAAAAAAAAGAGGTATGGGTCGGAGATGCCCTCAAGCATCTCAAACCCAAGAACCCAGATTTGGGAAAGTTTTAGCACCAAGAATAGTCTCATGTAAAACAGATCTTAATTGTTAAAAACGGAGCCTACTCCCTAATAATTCAATCCACTAACACACGGTGCGTCGGATAAAAATTATCTGTTTTACAAAAAATACACGTAAAATTGTCTTACCCATCTATTTGTCCGACACCAAAATGGCACTATTGCAACACCATTAACAATTCCAACTTCAACCATTTGCATCGAATCTTACTCCCTTTATTTTTAAATTATCAGTATTATTAACTCGACACATTGTTTAAGGAAAAATAATTGACTATATTATAAATATTGGTTGAATGTATGGTTTTTTTTTAATATCCTTGATATGTTGATATGTGTCTATAATTAAAGTAGGTAGAAAAAGTAAAGGTGGAATAGCAAGAGTGTTTTTTTAAAAGAGGGTTTTGAAAGATGACAACTATTTTAGAACGAACGAAAAAGAAAATAATAACGATAATTTAAAAACGGAGGGACTACTTCAAAAGGAATATTCCTAAGCATATTATATTTTTATTTTCTATTAACCTTTTATATTGTAATTATTAAAAATATACAATTAATAATTTCATTATAGTTAATAAGTTTATTTTTATAATATTATGTATACCTAATAATAATGTTTAAAAATAAGTAATTTAATATACTTTGAGTTTGAGCTACTAACTATTTGATAAATACAAACTCATGAGGTTTTTTTTAATATGTATGCATTTTTAAATATAAATATGAGATTGCATTTTCTAAATAATTTAGTATTATTATGTATTTATTTATTTTATTGATAATCACAAAAGAACTTACCTAAGACCAATTAATTATAATTTATTGAACTTATAGTGTTTAATATTTAAAATAAATTATATTCATAATATTTATTATGTAGCTATAATACCTATTATTATTTATTAATCAATTTCAATATTTTTAAATTAATAATATCATATTATTAATATTTTTTGTATTTAAAAACTAATTTTTTATTTGAAAAACAAGTGAGTCTCATCAACACGGGGTTAGATGATACTGGTTGGAGTGATTTAGTGTGGTTTCCACAACATTTTGGAGTTTTCGGGGTTGGGTCAGAGATGACCTCACATTTGTGGAAAACCAATATTTATTTATTTTTGAAGAAATGGTTGGCCCGAAAAATTGCCACTTAGCAATGGAGCGGCTATAATAGCTGGTCACCACCACTGTGATTGAGTTATTTTTAAAATGTTAAAATTCTTTCATTTTGAAATTCGAGAAGTTCAGATTTTGAATTATTTCATTATTTTCCAAATTATTTTCCAAATTATTCATTATTATTTAAGCAAGTTATAAAAGTTATCAATTAATAAAAATTATCTAGCATGTATTAACAATTATCTTAACAACTATACAAAAAATCAAAAATTATTCATAATAAATCTGAAATTATTAGTAATTATTTAAAAATTAAAAATCAATTTTTTTACAAATTCAAACTCATGAATTTAAGGCTACCCAAAAAATCTGGCCACCTACAAGGAGCACCCCAAGAATCTAGCCATCAGCGGTACTTGGCCAGTCTTTTTGACCCTCCCCCTACACGTAGCACTTTCTTTTCTTTTCTTTTCTTTTCTTTTTAAATAGTTTTTTTCTTTATTTGCAACTGGGACAAAATGGTAATTGTCTCCATAATCATAAATAGGCACAAGGGCAATTTAGTCAAGTTTCGTGAAAAATTGCTACATCTAGCATTTTATACTTGCTTCGTTTAGCTCTTATATTTCTCTATTTGCGATTGACTATATTTTTTTATTATGCAATATAATACAGATAACCAGTAAACAAGCAGTAACTTACATATTTTTTTGTCAAAAAGGAAGGTTATCCTTATATGGTAAAATTGGTATTCCGTACTCGATCTTGTATTACAGCAAGGCTTGTGTTAGACTGAATTGTATTTATTGACGGTTTGAAATGAAAATGCTTGAACATTTTGTGAAAGAAAAGCTTACATACCAAGTAGGCCTAGCAATTGGGTGTGTTAGGTCGGGTTGGGATGGGTAACGGGTCGAAACCCATTAGAACCGGAATATCAAACGGGACGAAATGAGTTGGATTATAACGGGTAACAGGTCGACCCCTCTTAACCCAGTATTACCAAATATGGAAATTTCGAGTCACAATATGATATGTGCATCATTTTCGTGATCAAGCAAAACTTTGTGCTACTTTTAGCATGACAATTAGCCAATTCTGCAGGTACCATTCCATTTAAAATAGGTAATCTTACACATTTGGAAATATTGAGCATGCCAAGTTGCTCTCTAATGGGGCATATCCCATCTTCCATCTTCAACATGTCTTCGCTGAAAGTTATTGATCTCACAAACAATAGCCTGTCTGGAATCCTATCAGTGGACATTCGTAGTTGGCATCTTCCTGTTATTGAATCACTACATCTTTCTCACAATCAACTCACTGGCAACATTTCATCTTACATATGGGAATGCAGAGGGCTTCGGAGCTTATTTCTGTCCTATAATAATTTCATCGGTAGCATACCTTCAACAGTTGGGAACCTCACTTTGCTCAAACGTATTGTTATAGAAGCTAACCAGTTGACAGGTATTCTTTACATTCAAATTTCTTTTTATCTTCTTGATACTCTAATTGATTTTATCATGGAACTTGTTCATAAGCAATATGCATTTATTTTCAAAGCTGCATGCCCCGTCTTGTAAGAGATGCTTCTGGTCTGAGGCAAAACTAGTTTTCAGAGCTGAAAGGCTGACTCTAGAAACTTGGGTTCATGCTTATTTACATGACCGTCACAGATGCTACAAAGCTTAATATGTACGAGCTGTAGTAGTTTCCTGATATTAAGAATGCTCACCAATGAAAGGAATGTGAACAATTTGATTGTAAAAGAGCTAAGTCATTGGTTACCACTATAAAGAAAAGGACTTAATTGGAAGAATAAAAGGAATCCTTTCTTCCTAATTCCAAAACAAACAGGACATGCCTCTCTCTCTCTCTCTCTGGCTATCTATCTATCTTCTTTGCCATCCTGCTCATCATTGAAAGGGTACGTGAATCTCGATGCTATCATTTCTTCCAACTTCCAAACGAAACAGGACATGTCTCAAAGTTGTTACCACATGATTTCCTATTCACTTCAATAGTTAATATGTTTCAAACCTTAATGTCATCCTTACTTTAAAGGGCAAGAGAGTATTTTTCTTTCAGCTTATCGCACATTTGTGTAACTCATCGTTTCAAAATTGTTAAATTGGCATGTCGGGTTTTTGCCATTTCTTAACCACATTTGGGTGTAACAATGTTTTGAAATGTTTTTCCAATGGTACTCTAAGTAGTGTAGGGAATTGCAAGTGTGAGAATTCCTTCCCTTTCAACTCAATCAAACCTGTCTGTTATCATTCTTAGGACTTGTAGTTAGATTTGGGGCATGCAGGCAATTGCAACGTTCATATGAAAGCATGTTAAGTGAAAGTGTGTGGATACTGTGGCAGGTGCATTACCAGACGCGATTGCTAACCTTAATCTGGAAGTTCTTAGCCTGTCCGATAACAGCCTAACTGGCCATGTTCCAAACAGAATCTTCAATGCTTCAAAGATGTTTTTTCTTAACCTGGCTGACAATCACTTCTCAGGCCAACTTCCAAGTCTTTGGCTTCCCAATCTTGAGACGCTTTATCTAGGAAGCAATAGATTCAGCGGAATGATCCCGAGCTCTGTGTCTAATTCTTCGAAGCTTACCATGCTACATTTGGTTAGCAACTCATTAACTGGCCCGATTCCAAATACACTTGGTAATTTGAGAGACTTGCAGTGGCTCGTCCTTGGGGAGAACAATTTGACGAGGTAATCTTCCACTCCAGAACTAAGATTTCTCGTTTCTCTAACAAATTGCAGACAATTAAAGCATCTGGGAATAGCATTGAATCAATTCAATGGCTTCCTCCCAACTTCAATTGGTAATCTATCTACTTCTCTACGAAACTTTGAAGCATTTGGATCCAATATCAAGGGTTCTATTCCAAGTGAAATTGGCAACTTGAGTGGTTTGATTGTCATAAGTATAGATAGCAATGAGTTAACATGATTTATCCCATCGACACTGGGAAATTTACAAACACTAGAGCGACTGTATCTTGAACATAATAGACTAGAAGGATCCATTCCAGATAGTCTTTGTCAGTTACGGAACTTGGGAGACATATTTGTAAGTGATAATAGACTCCATGGACATATACCTGCATGCTTGGGTGAACTTAAATCCATGAGAAATCTGTACCTAGACTCCAACAACTTGACTTCCACAATACCTCTGGCATTATGGAGCCTTGAAGATCTTCTCAGTCTCAATCTATCCACGAATTATCTAAGTGGGTCTTTGTCGTCTGATATCCAAAAGCTGAGGGTCATAACTAAACTAGACTTATCCCACAATCAGTTGTCAGGTGATATCCCAAGCACCATTGGAAGTTTCCAAATGTTGGCTTCTTTTTCACTGGCATATAATAAGCTGGAAGGACCAGTACCTCAGTCGATGGGAAACATGCTAAGCTTGGAGTCATTGGACTTATCCAACAATAATTTGACTGGAGTGATTCCAAAGTCTCTGGAGGCACTTACGTATCTGCAGTTCTTTAATGGGTCTTATAATAGACTGGAAGGAGAGATTCCCACCGGAGGACAATTTGCAAATTTCACCGCTCAGTCATTCATGCATAACAGAGCACTATGCGGTGCACCTCGCTTGCAAGTTCCAGTATGCAAATCTGAAATTCACCAACGGTCAAGGTCAAGAAATATGATTCTCAAATATACTTTACCCCCCATTTTATCTGCCATCATTTTACTGGCCCTTATCTTCTTGTTGATCAAGTACAGAGATCGGAATATGAGATCACAGAGTGCGGGAGCTAATACACATGGTGATTGGAGAAGGGTATCATATAATGAACTTCGAAAAGCAACAGATGGATTTAAAGAAAGCAATCTACTCGGTATGGGTAGTGTTGGTTCGGTATATAAAGGAACATTTTCAGATGGGAAGGTTGTTGCTGTAAAGGTTTTCAGTTTGCAGTTGGAGGGAGCATACAATAGTTTTGAAGTTGAATGTGAAATAATGCGTAATATTCGTCACCGAAATCTTACTAAAATTATTACCAGCTGCTGCAACTTAGAATTCAGAGCCTTGATATTAGAATACATGCCTAATGGGAACCTAGAGAACTGGCTGTACACAGACTGCTTTCATTTAAGTTTGATACAAAGGTTAAACATAATGATTGATGTTGCGGCTGCCTTGGAATATCTACATCACGGTTATGCAACACCGATTGTTCACTGCGATTTGAAGCCTAGCAATGTTTTGCTTGATCAAGATATGGTTGCACACGTCAGTGATTTTGGAATTTCCAAACTTTTCAGTGAAGATCAGTTTATTTCACTCACAAAGACTTTAGGCACAATTGGGTACTTGGCACCAGGTAATTTCCTATTATTTGCATCGCGTTCCAACTTTGGAATCCAAATTTTTAACTGCAGATTTTCTTTTCTTTTCTTTTCTTTTCTTTTGAATTATTTTCATTGGTTGACATTTTGCTATTACACTTGTATGTCTTGGTTAGAGTACGGAACCAGTGGAATAGTGTCAACTAGAGGCGATGTCTACAGTTACGTTGTAATGTTGATGGAAATGCTAACTAGAAAGAAGCCAACAGATGAAATGTTTACAGGGGATCTAACATTGAAGCAGTGGGTGAACAATGCATTGTCTGGTTCGTTAAATGAAGTCGTGGATACCGACTTGACACAAGACGACGACGCCACAGGTTTCTTTCTTAAAGAGCAATGCATTTCATCTATCATGCATCTGGCCGTGGAGTGTTCAAATGATTCACCCGAACGGAGGATTGACATGATCCAAGTCCAGTCTAGACTCCAGAAAATGAAGGTTGCTTTTCTCGCAAAGTGAATCAGAGTAATAGATATGAGTATTTAATCTTTTGTTATTTTATAGTTCAACTATTTTTGATGTTCTTGTTATGCCTGAGTAATTTTTTCGAGGATATATCGATATGTGGAGTCGAGTTTTGAGCTTGGTCTCGAGCTCAACCCCAACCGAGCCAAATTTGAGATAGGAAAATGATGTAGAACAAGTGGCTGAAGCCTTTCTAACCAAAATGGCGAATTCTAAGAGTTGGGAAAATTTTGAAATGGAGGAGGTGCAAAGTGTCAGCTTTAGAAACCGACCCACAAGTAGAAATCTCAAATTTGAGGAGTCTTCCGTCGGTTTGACTTAACTTTTGATTCTGAATTAACTACATAAAGTCTTAAGCATCGTACCCTAAATTAAAAGTCAAATTACTGTGGTGCCCTACTGCCCTTCTTCCTAATTTAAAAACAAAATTACTATTCATCTAATTACAATATGTCTCTCTTATTTTGAAAATATTTTTTAAAAAATAGATAAAATATGTTATAGTCATTGGATGAATTTTTAAATCAGGGATAAGGGCAATATATTAATGATACTCAAGTTATTCTATCAAAGAAAATTAGTTATTTTATATTGATCGATAAATATTTTATGACGACCTTATTTTTGAAATGTTTCTAAACCCAAATAAAATGCAAGAACGTGTGGAAAAATGTCTTACTGATTACGACCGTAAGACAGAGCTTCAAATGGAAAGGAAAATGGAGTTGAGTTTAGTTTGTGCATGGGCAACTCATTTACAGAAACCACGAGTTACCCATCAAGAAAACTGGTCAAATGAGAGAGGAAAGTGTATTGGAAGCGGGTGAGTAGAGCAACCCAACCTAGACCCGCTTCAAAATCTCCCAGGTGAAAGGCGCTAGAATGAACTGAAGCTTCTAGCGCAAGACACATAGCACACTGTGAGCACGCCACCACATTAATGAAATTAAAATGTTACATTAATTCCTCCGGTGGCCCTTTTTTTTTCAGAACGTGAATCACAGTCCCTGTGCACCTAGGCTATGCGATTTGGTCCTATGTCAGCCTTTGTTAATCTCTGTTAACTCAACTTGCCTTGCAACACTCAACAGGACTTGACGGACTTGATTAACTTACATATGAGGTTCTAAAGTGATACATTAAAGGCAAAAGTGACACATTAAATGTAAAAAAGAGACACACTTTGATACATAATGGCCTACACATTGAATGACTAAAAGTGACACATTTCAAGGCAAAAATGATATGTTTAAAGGTAAAGTGACACATTCAAGGGTAAAAGTGATACATTTAAAGACAAAAGTGACACACTTTCATACATAATGACTTACACATTAAGGACATACGAATAACATATTTAAAAATAAGAGTGACACACTTTCATACATACTGATTTACATATTGAAGGATTAAAAATGATACATTTAAATGTAAAAGTAACACATTTAAAGGTGAAAATTATACATTTAAAGGTAAAAATGACTCATTCAACACCAAAAAGTTGAAGGTTTTCGTATACAAAAGTTGAGGTGTGACGCTATAATTTCCAAAAATTGAGGGGTAATGCTACAATTTTTTAATCTTCGACTCATTTAATATGGATAATTGCATGTTACGGATTAAGTTTTACAAGAGACTTGCATACTACAAATATTTCCAATAAATCATTTTTTTATGAAGAGTGGGTCTCTTACAAGAGTATTAGGGGTGTACGTGGTTCGGTTTAGGCAAAAATCGTGAACTGAACCACACCCACTCGGTTTCAGATTTCGCAAACCAAACCGAACCGACCAACACTTGGAACCAAACCAAATCAAACCAAACCACTCGGTTTGGACCATTCGGTTCGGTTTTATAGTTTGATAGAAAATCAAATTAATCATCTTAGAAAACATTAAAAATTAGACAAATGAATTTTTAATCCGTAAATTAGCATCAAATATTAATAAACAAATAGTCAAACTTTCTCTTAAAAACATGAAACATTAACAAACAATGAAATACAAGTCAACATATCATTTGAATCCATGTTATTTGGTAAAAATGACATTATTTATTATTATTATTATTATTATTATATCGAAAATACATACATACATATATATATATATATATATATATATATATATATATATTATAAATAATAAATAATCAAATAAAACATGGTTTAGTTTGGTTTGATTTGGTTAGAAAACATAAATCATGAATCAAACTGAACTGAACCGATTGGTTAGTGAATTTTGAAAATCAAAATCGAACCGTTTTAAACCAAACTGAATGACTTGGTTTGGTTGGATTAAGTAATTCGGTTGTACACCCTTATGCGTACAAGACTCTCCTACCGAGCTTAGGGCATCCACAGTGACCCGTTTTTTGAAACATCTAAAACATTTTGGAGTTTTTTTTCCACACTTAAGCTCATAATGGTTAATTTTTTTCACCCTCTATCCCTAAAACAAGTTAAGCCTCCCTCTAAGTTTGGAGGGACCTTTAGTGGAATAGTGATCCACTTTCTCTCTCCAATTTTCTTTCTTCTTCTTCACCATTTGTCTAGTTTTTATTAATTTAATAAGTTTTATTTGGTGCTAAAATTTTAAAAAAAATCATTTCTTCAGTAGGAGTTAAGTTTAGATAATAATAATAAAAATATTTTAAAAATTATTAAAACATGTATTCCTTTCGTTTTTAAATAATCGTCTTCTTTGACCCGACCTACCGTTTAAGAAAAAGTAATTGACTGTATTACAAATATTGGTGTGATGTGTGGTTTCCTTTAATTATATTACATTTGTCTTCTTAAATTTTCATACTGTTGCAAGCTACTGATATACATATATTCTTTTTTTACATTATTATCGTAAACTTAATCGATTAATCAAATTGAAAGATGCTTATTTTTTTTATGTGAAATGCGTGTATTAATTACGAATTCTTTTCAATCAAATGACATAATTTGTTTCGTGTTCGTAATCTATAAGAGGATGAAATAATAATTATTATTATTATAAACATAAATTGACCCTTAAAATAACATATATTTTTAGATTAAAGTAATCGAACTAATTAAAAAAATAAAATATTTTTTCCATAGAATATATAATATAAAATATAAATATTTCAATTCAATTGTGTTGGAAAAATAGAAATAAAAAAGTTGAGAAATATGGTGGTAGTTAGGTTTGTTAGTTGTGATGAAAGAAAATTGAGGTTTTAAAAGGATTGTATAAAAGGTGATTATTGGAGTAAAAAAAAATTTTAGAGTGTTGAAAAAATGTAAAAGAAACTAAAAACGAGGTAGCTAGAGGGTGGTATAGAGTGATATCATTAGCAAGGTTCTAAAAATCGTTAGGCGGCTGCTAGACGGCATACTAGCGCCAAAGAGACTAGTCGGGGCGTAATCTCTAAGCGGGGACTAGAATTAAGACATAATTACCATTTTTTTGATAATTTACATTAAAGATCAAACACATTGAACACAAATTTAATTTTTTTTATGTTTGTCATTTTATCAAACACTTGTCTATATTTGTAAAATGAACAAAAATATACAAACATACCATTAATCTCAATTCTCAACAACCCCAAAGCTATAAACAAGTCAAGTTTATAACTAAAAACAAAAAAGATATTACTTTAGTTCGCCCCATCCCTACCTCCTCTCTCACTATTACCACTCTCCTTCCTTCTTCGGTTCGCCCTCTTAACCTGTCGCGCATACCACAAAATCAAAGTTACAAAAATAAATTAAGGTTAACGAGTGGTCGATTAGGCCGTGACTAAGAAAGTCACGGCAATAAAAAAGGGTCTAGCACCTAGACAGTGTCTAGGCGGAGTTAGACGGGAAATTTTAGAACACTTATCTTTAGAGATGCTTTTAATTCCTCTTACGGTTCCACACAAACAGTGAATACCCCAAACATAAATTGAAGATAGGTCATCTTACGTAAAATACCCCAAACGGTCCACCTAACTTTTTGCATTCGATGGAAGATGCCGTCTCTACTCTGCAAGGCTCCCTCCCTCACAAATCTTCTTTACAACCGCGCAGTCGAAATTTTATGGCGTAAACAGGTTCTTGAATTTTATTGAAGATGGCATGTTTGTTAAGTGGATTGTTTCTTTCGAACAATCTTCTTCCGGATGATTCATTCGCTATCCCATTGACACAGAAATGTAGCTATTTGCCGCCAAAGTTCAAAATTCGAACCTCTACAGCTACTCCTCATTGTAAACATGCCACACTCTTCGTCCGAAACAACCCACGCTACACTTCAGTCGCATTCGCAATACCCGAAAACCCCAAGCATTTACCCGACCAAGCAAGTGTACCATCCTCCAGCGAAATAGAGACCAACGATTTTCCATCCCTATTGAACGTATTTACCACAAATAGACATTGTCCCTACGACTGTAAGCAACTCCACGGTCAATTCTTGAAATTGGGTGCTTTGAAATCGGATTATTTGATTGGAAATAAGCTAGCAATTTTATATTTGAAGAGTGGAGTTTCTTCAGTTGATGCAAGACAGTTGTTCGATGAAATTCCCCAAAGAACGCTTCAGTTGTATGCTACCCTAATAAGATCCTATTGTCAGACCGAGGAATGGAAGGATTTTTTTTCTGTGTTGGGTTTTATGGTTCATGATGGGATGCTGCCCGATAAATATGTGGTGCCCACAATTCTGAAAGCGTGTTCGGCTGTCCGGTTGTTGAGGTACGGTAAAATGGTTCACGGATTTGTGATAAGGAAGGAGTTGGGTACTGATAATTTTGTTGGGAATGCTCTTATTGATTTGTATGCAAATTGTGGTGACTTGAGATACTCACAAAGTGTTTTTGATGTAATGCAAGAGAGGGATGTAGTATCGTGGACTGCTCTTGTTTCGGCTTATGTGGATGAAGGCCTTTTATGTGAAGCAGAAGAACTTTTCCGGTCAATGCAATTGAGTGGTGTAAAACCTGATTTGATAGCTTGGAATGCACTTGTTTCAGGATCTGCTCGCATTGGAGAAATTTATTTGGCTTGCCATTTTATGGAAGAGATGCAAGAGGAAGGGTTGAATCCAAAGGTCACCACTTGGAATGGAATTATTTCAGGTTGTGTTCATAGTGGGTATTTTGAAGATGCTTTGGATGTGTTTTGTAAGATGCTGTGGTTTCCTGAAAATCCCAATGTTGTGACAATAGTGAGCATATTACCAGCTTGTGCCAGCTTGAAAGCTTTGGGAGTAGGCAAGGTAATTCAGGGGTACGCTATCAAAAGTGAACTTTACAGGAACATTCATGTCAAGGGATCATTAATTGACATGTACTCCAAATGTGGAAGAAATGATGACATGGAAAAAGTTTTTGTTCAGGCAAAGAACAAAAACACCACCTTGTGGAATGAGATGATTTCAGCGTATGTTAATCAGGGGAAACTGGAGGCTGCTTTGAGCCTTCTTAAATCTATGCAAAATGATGGTTTATATCCTGATGAGATCACGTATAATGCGTTGCTTACTGGGTTGGCAAGAAACAGGAACAAGAAAGAGACATACTCACTAATAACTGAGATGATGCAGAGGGATTTGAAGCTGAGCATTGTTACTTTTAATGTTTTGATATCAGGTTTCCAACAATGTGGACTTAGTCATGAAGCTCTGAAGTTGTTCAGGATGATGCAGACACATTGGAGTTATTTTGCTGCTAAAGAAATATCATACAAACCAACACGGCCAAATCCTGTCACAATAACTGGTGCCCTTGCAGCTTGTGCTGATCTTAATCTATTGTGCCAAGGGAGAGAAATCCATGGATACTTTCTGAAGAATGGTTTTGAGCATAACATTTTTGTATCAAGTGCACTGGTAGATATGTATGCAAAATGCCATGATTTTGGTTCAGCAGCGAAGGTGTTCTGGAAAATTGAGTTTAGGAATACAGTTGCATGGAATTCCTTTATAATGGCCCACATTAACAATTTCCAGTGTAATGAGGCACTCAAACTCTTTTCTGAAATGCTTTGTGAAGGCATCAAACCAAGCTCAGTAACCTTCATGATAGTGCTACCAGCCTGCGGTGACATTGCAGCTCTCAGTCTAGGAAGACAATTGCATGGATTTATGGTAAAGACTCAGCTTCTTGAACTCGAAAACTCCCTTGTCGGTGTTTTAGTAGACATGTATGCCAAGTGTAATTGTATTTCATCTATGGCTGAAAAAGATGTAGCTTCATGGAATGCAATGATTTCTGCAAATTCTGCTCATGGGGTGGCGAAGAGTCCTATAACCTTGTTTGAAAAAATGAAACTATCTGGAATGGCCTTGCTTGAACCAAATAATGCCTTTGTCTAACAATAGGAGAACAAGCTGTAAAATCCCTTGTCGAGCTTGAACCAAATAATGCTTCCAAATACATTTTCTTATCAAACATCCATGACACACATCGAGATTCTGCCAAAAATGTAAAAGAGTCGAGGTCTCGAGTTGATGAGAATAACTGCAGGCAGCATTTTAGATGTTAGTACACTTGTATACATTCTTGGTGGAAGAAACTTCTTATGTGGAATTGGCAGAAATGTTGGAGCAACCTGGGATGACTCGGCCAGCAAACTGGAAGCTGTTGGGCATTCCCCGCGGTCCTACCAAAGAGGGCAGAGCCTCAGAGGAACTCACTTTCTACTATTCCCTGCACACTGAAAAGTTAACTAGGTGTTGTAGCATGTGAGTATCAATTCATTTCCCCTGCTGTTCTTTCTGCATTCCAAAATTATTGAATACTAATTTGCATCAATTGTCACACCCCTCAAGTACATAATGTTTTCAAAATGGATGAAAGCTTTCTACCCCCATTTCAAGAAAGGAATATAAACTTGCCCAGACGGGGGGCAAGATTAGAGGTTTTGGATTAACAAATAATAGTGTTATGAACTTGTCGGTATCAAAAGATAGTACCGATTTGCAGCCAGAAATATTAGCGAGAGATTGTAGCGGAAGTAGATTAGAAGGCATTGTATGATTTTGTTTCCAATGTTCATCTGCTTGTACCTAATCGTATAATATTTCAGAGAAGTTAATGAAAAGAAATTTCCTAACTTTGTTTTGAGTAGAGCAGTATACACTTCTATCATTACTCAGATATTTTCTACAATAGTTAGAAATTTCATGTTTCTATCTCAATCAGCACCATTCATTCCAATGATGCATGCCTACAACTAAATAACTATCGCATTTCTGGTAGTAGTTATTATAGCTGGGCAATTTCATCTTGGTGAGGGCATTCTCGTGTATAGTTTTCTATACCATAAGGATGCCTAAATTTCATCATATATTTCATCTTCTCGTGCATTTGTCTCTTGATACTCGGAGTATCTAGAGCTGTAATATGAAGCACGTCAACTAGATCCTATTACCCAAGTCAAGTTTGGCAGTGTTGTGGCACAGTTTACTACTTGAGCTGAATTACTTACGAGACTCGACTAATCTACTCCTGTTCAAACTCGACTCGACCCGGTTCATATATATTCGATTATTATAAATGCATTCTTTGTTTTATACTGTGTGTGTAGTATTCCAAGATATATTTGTTTTTGTTGGAAACAGTATGACTCGATTACCCATTGTTTAGACAAGATGACCACGTCAAGCAAGGCGGTCGCATTTTGGGACAAGTCGACCACGTTGGTTTTCGAAGGACTCCCAGTACTTTAAGCGGTCGCGTCATCAAGGACTAGGCGACCGCGTTACTTTGACAGGAAGTCTCAAAAGATGACGCGGTCACGTTCAGGAAAGAGAAGGCGACTGCGTTGTGACAAGGTGGTGGCGTTACATGGAGCAACGCAACCGCGTCTGTTCAGCACCGCACAGAACACTTTTTATGTTTTTTTGTTTAAATCAGTATTGTATCTCTATATACAATTGTAACCTTAGATCGTGTACAAGATTAACATTAATAAAATTTCAATAGTCCATTGACCTCAATCTCTTTCTCTATTCTCTTTGATTGATCTAAATATACTCTATCATTGTTTGCAATTCGCTTCCGCTGTGCACAACAGTTTTTGATATTGGGCGGCCACAACCCTCAAGTTTTGATTGTTTTTGGTTTTTCTGGTTTAAAACACTATATTGCAGAACTGTTGATTTCGAGTCTCCGGTGTTTCTCTCACCCCCAAAATCTCAGTCACCAATCTCTAATGATAAAGCGTGATCTTGCTCAATTGGGAGTTTAGAAAGCTTGGCATTGGTGAAAAAGTTCCAGAGATCTTTGGTCTATTTCCATTGATGCAAAACTATGGCAGTAGAATTTCTAAGCCTATCAATTCTAAGGGAGGGTCAAAAAAGGGGGATCACCATCTCTGTTCCTCCTTGTTTGTAGTTGCATTTGGAATCACCTTTTCCTCACCTGAACTCCGAATCTGTCTGAAACTTATTTTGTTCCTCTCTAGACCCAACAAACTCGACCTGACTTGAGTTCGAGTATACTTTCGAGATCTGGATAGGATACTGGAGTCGAGTTCACGGGAGGTACCCAAATCACATAAACGTATGCAAATGTTAGACTTGAATTCAATTTGTTTACGGCCCTACCAGGACCGTCATTTCAGTCTTTAGTTATCATTTTGCCTGTGCATATTTTTGTTCTTTGAGAGGCAACTCTACGTTCTTCGCTGTTGAGATTTGTTTCTATAGAGAAAAAGTGGTCAATCAATCTGGATGCGTCGCATAGTGTCTCTTAGGTTGGTTAATAAGGCAGAGTTTAAATCTTCCTCTTTGAACACGCTTTTAAGGCGAATTTAGGAGTCATCATCCTTATCCATTGGTATCAGAACCACCACTCTGTTGGCTGGTGTCGCTTAGGGCTCAACGGATCATCAACCAAAGTAGTCGGGTCTTAAGGGGGTGGGGATTATGCATCCCACATCTTAGTAGGTGATAGCGTTAGACAAATCCTCGACCGATGCGGTATGGAAAAGAACAATTGAAAAGTGTATGTACGGTAATTGGGGTTTGACAAACATTTCAAGCCAATTAGAAGATTATTCATATTGGAGGCTTCCCACATACACAACTTTGTAATTCTCTTCCGTTTCGAGTTTCAACCATGTCAATCTAGATAGCCATGGACTTCCCACGAAGCGCTAAGTCCAAAACCATGGACTTCCCAAGGAGCATAGTACGTGACAATCAATTGTGGTCTACTATTTTGTATAGTTGAAAGAGTAAGTCCCGTGAGACGTCTTACGGATCCTAATTTTGTAAGACGAAGTCTCACTTTCTCCAACAACAAACAGTGGGCTGGGTCAATTAGAAAGTATTATGCCTCTCAAATCAAATAGAAGGTAGCATTCCCACTTCAAACACTTTCACCTTGTCAAACCATTTCAAGAAAAATACAGGGAAAACGACCAAGTTGAGAGTGCTTTTTGGAGACAATCATAGAGCCTTCCAAACTTTGACCTCCCCATCGATCATTCTTCAGACCAAACAAGGAGACAATCACAGATTCTGAACTGGCAATTGTAAACAGCTTATAAATGCTGAAACAAGAAACATAGCAGGCACCATTGATCCATACAACTAGGATCTACCCAAACCAATACCAGCTGAATCTGATTCAAATCACTCCGCGCACTAAATTAGTGTTCGGCTGAGTACAAAGCAATCGAAGAACTGCACGCACTTCTAATCAAGATCTTGGCAGCGAAAATAACTCAGTTGATAAACCCATCATCTAATTCAGCCCTGATCAGTAGATGTTGTAGCTGAGAACAGGAAATCTGAAATTCCATGCAACAGAGAAGAACAAGCTTTTCACAGAAAACAACTCCCAACATCAGTTGTGCAGAGTTCCAGAAAACACTCACGCGGAAAATAGTCTCATAGAAAACATGCGACATAGTTGTACAGTACAAGCACCTAGTACGTTGATCATTTTACCATACAAGTATACAACAGTGCCTTGTAGTTTTGAAACACAGTGCTTTCTCATATAATTAGAACAGTACTCTAGAGATAGTTACTTTGTCCAAAAGTCATTTGACACTTTTGGTTTAATATAAATCAGTCTAAAGGCCACAATCATTTTTATATGAAATAGAAACTCATTTTAGAAGGAAAAAAATTACCTAAAGACCCCGCGCGAGGGGTGGGCTGTTTCATGTGAGATATTCACCAGGTGCATATGATAGCAAAACGGACATTGATTATCAAAAATCCTACGTTAACTGGTAATGAATGATGATTCTCACAAACATATTTGCATTCCTTTACATTTTGCTAATCAACAAAAAGGAGTATAATGTACCAGGTAATGACAAGAATAGTGGGTGCGAGCCTTGGCACACACAAAAAAGGGAATGCAAAAGAAACAACATATGCCTCAAAATAACCGATCTGGGGTAAAATTTTCTAAGCTAAAAGTTGATCCATGGTTATGCCATTTTACTATTGTTCATCTACTCCAGCTGTTAGTGGTTGCTCAACTGATTCCACGGTGGAAGGTTCAGTTGATTCCACAATGGAAGGCTCGTCTGATTCCTCAGTGGATGGCACTCCAGGGCCGGCAGAAACTTTAACCATTGCTGGTCTTAGAAGTCGTTCTCCAAGGACAAACCCACGTCGAAACTCTTGCATTACAATCCCATCCTTGAACTCTTGGGACTCCTCACGTGCAATGGCCTCATGGAACTACATTAAGAAAAGTCAAAACATACAAGAAGCATACCAATTCATTACTCCATATACAATAATATCAGTTGAAATAACAATTAGCCCTAAGACTTGGTTGCCAACCGCCCTCTAACATAGATGCAAACATGTATGTCATACACTAAGGATTATTAAGCACATAAATAAAATAATTGTGATCCGTCCCGTTATGAAGCACATTATAGAATCCATGTTAATGCGTACTATAGATATGTAGTTATTGAATCCATGTTAATACTTTCCCGTGCATAAAATTTGCAAGCGGGTACTATAGATATGTAGTTAAATACTGAACAGACGAGGAGCACTAAAACTAGCATTACATTAAGTAGAAGAATGGAGTGTTTCGTCATTTTGAAGAAGCCTTATTCTTTCTTTAATTTTTAATTTATCATTTTTTCTGATTGTAAATTTCAACATTAATTTCAAATACTTGTCCATCAAAGTTCAAATTGAACTAGCTTTGCGCTAAAATGCAAACCCCAAACACCAAAAACCTATTTAATAAGAAGAAGAAAAAACTTCCTGAGTTGAAAAAGTTAGCCACTTTCCTCGAATAATATACATTCTAAAAACCTACTTAATTGCTCATCTTGTTAGAGAGATAACTATGAAGTTACCACGATACATGATACTATCCTAGTAGCTCTCTGGCATGGCTATACAGTAGTACCATATTTCCTTTTTGCGATTAGTGTCATGTATCAGCAACTCTAGTTTCAGTTTCTTCCTTGTTGCAGTATAACCTATGGCTTCTAGAGAGTAATTGTTCTCCTAACCAGTACACTAAACAAGTCTTTACTTTTCGAGAGCCAAATCGATCATCTTAATAGATGGGAGTTATTACTTAATTAGTCCCATCATCAATTTCATAGCGTCAATGACTCAATTCACAAAGGACCTTCCAAACCCAACAAATCAGCTACCTCAATGAGTGAAACTCACTTCTCGTAATCACTTCTTGAAATCACCATGTGCCCCTGCCCCTGCCTTCATAATAGACCTTATAACCTTCAAGTCTTTCACATTCTTCAGAATGGTTTGCAAGATATCCTAGCACGAAAATCACAACCATCATGGATTGAAGAAATTGTAATCGAGACAAAATGATACAACTCCATTAGCTTTTCAACTCGAGCCCTTAGAAAATGAATCAGGGCTCAATCAACCTGATCCTAGAGATATTTTATTTGACCCTGGTTGCTAAGCACTATTCCAACTGGATTTAAGCTGCTGACCAGCCCACTACCAGGATAAACTAAAATGGCAGCTGAACCAGGGCTCAATCAACCTGATCCTAGAGCAATTTGATTTGACCTAGGTTGCTAAGCGATATTCCAACTGGATTTAAGCTGCTGGCCAGCCCACTACCAGGATGAACCAAAATGGCAGCAGCCAAACCAGCCACTTTCCAGATCTAACTGCTGTTTTGCCTATTAAATAAAGCATTGAATTCTAATGTTCGAAGCTTCATTTTCTGGCAATCAATCATCACTATTTACGTTTCTGACCTCTAATCGCACGTCACTTAAAAGTGTTGCTAGTTGGTTGCTCAGCAACTTCACAGAAGGTCCTTTTTCTACTTACCATGCATCACATGAGAATCAGTCCAGCTTTCAACGTAAATGACAGGTCAACTTTAGAAAGGCTCCTTTAAGTTTCTCAACTTAGCAAGTGTACCTTGATGATTTATGGTTCTTTTAGCTTCATGTCTAGCTCACTAATTTCCACAATCAAGGCAGCAAGTTAGATCATATCAGATTATCAGAAGCATCTGACATATAGCACTGTTTATTGCTGCCATGTGGAATATTGCTAATGTATTTGGTTGAATTGGATTAATCCGAGCAATTCCATCACCTTTTCTCCCAAAAAGGGATCTAATGAGTTGGTAGAATTAATGGAGATCAAGGAAGGCTAGTAAAGCAATGGAAGAGGATCGTGAATATAATAGTGCACGTGTAAGCGTACGTTCATAACTAAAGCTGTAGATTTTGTTCACTTCTATTTATGTGGTATTTGGATACTTCATGATTTCAATTATTAGTTTGGCAGGAATTCATTTCCTTTACTAGTTTTTTTTTTTTTTTTGATAAGTAAAGTTATATATATAAACAATAGCTTCAACTATTTCCTTTACTAGTTTTTTTTTTTTTTGATAAGTAAAGTTAGATATATAAACAATAGCTTCAAAGTAGGTGAAGCGTCCTATGTACATATGAAATATACATCCAGATCCCACTAGCTACCAAAAATATTATAATTCTACTAGTTTAATAGAAGAAAGACTACTTATGATTATTGAATTGAATTGAAATATCTTCAAACCTATCGCTCTGTTCCTCCCACTTTCTTTATTCCCAACAAGCTCAAATTTCTGCTCTCTATTTCATTCACATTTTCTCTCCTGGCACCACGTTAGAAAGCCATACTGCAAAGTAAGACGTTCATAGGAAGAAAAGATGCAACGGAGAAGATGTGGATAAATAATACTCTTTGTTTGATGAGTTGCATGTGTGGGAGCATAGAAGACGCACACATTTTAGGGGTTAATTCCTATTTTTGAATCATAAAGTTCTGACAAAGAATGCATCTTTTCTGTGGGTGTTGGTTTTTGTGGTTCTTTACATGTCTTTCTGCTATATATATATATATATATTCCTCTACAAAAGTTTGTACCCATCCCTTTCTGTTGGAATTACTGAACCAGACCATTGAAAATAAACAAGTACAGAAGAACCTACTAAGTACAAAGAACAATAAGAGAAGCAAGTATCAAGAGTTTATTACTTACCAAGGGATCAAAGGGCTTTCCAACAGTTGGAACAATACCAACATTCAAGCTCTTCATGATTTCCACAAATTGTTTATATATCCCCTGGTAACTTGCATCAATCTGTTTCTCCTTCTCTGTTTCTATTTTGAGTTGTTGCTTTGCTCTCTCAAAGTTATCAACCATGGGCAATAGGCTCTCAATTACAGCTCCCTGGGCATCACTCCGTACTGTAAGCCGCTCCTTCTCCGACCTTTTCCGAAAATTATCAAAATCTGCTTGCAAGCGGAGATATTTTTCCCTTGCTGAAGTTATCTCCGCCGACAAAGTTGCCACTTTCCCAACCTGCTCATCTTTCTCAGTTTCTGCCCGAAAAATTGTAGCCTCAATCTCAGATAAAGTCTTTTCATCTCCATTTAGAATCGCCTCCTTGTAATCTTGAAGGAGAGACTTCAAACTGAATGAACTTTCCGGAATGGCATCACTTTCTACTTCTACATCATTTGGGAGAGCCTCGTCTTCTTCACTTGTCTACCAGAACACGAAAAACAAAATCAAACTAGATGACAAAGGGAAAAAGAGAAAGGTTAAAGGATTTCTTTTCAGATCTCAATATTTCAGCTTTATGAAGATCATGTGTTGTGGAAGATGGAAAGTTTACAGCTACATACTCCATGCATCCCCATTTGAAGGGTCACCTTTCTTCTTTTTCAGTTTTCCCAATTAGAAAGACCATTTCCTAAAATTCACACCTTATATAGTATTCAAAGTTTATCCCTCATTTATCCGACCATTTGATAATGATCAATCTCAAGGGCAATAATGTATTATAATTGAAACTGTTTGGCTCTAGAAAAAGGACTCCTTCAAATGGGACTGAACAAGTAAATGAAAAAGATGGACTGGGATCAGCAGTTAAAATATCGAGAAAATCAAGAAAACTTAAACAGAAGTCCACAAAAACTGCACTAGGCCATTATGCAATTTATTTCCACCTATAAGCAGCTCCTGCAGGACAGACAGAAAATAAACCTTCAGCAAAGAATGTGCAAAAGTGGCTGGGGTCATTTGGACCCACAACCTCACAGTAGTAAGCTTGTGCTTCTACCACAGCACTAGGGAATTGCAAACCGTCCTAAAGATATAAAAAAAAATTGCAATATGAGAATTCTAGACTCTAAGCATCTGCTTCAGAAATACAAATTTGCACAATAGGAAACACCAGCCAACAAGAAAGTAAATAGTGCCATACTCCAACACCAGAAAGCAGGGAAGTGAACAAGTGGCAAAATATTTATTTTATTCTTCCTTCAAGACAAGTAGTAAGAGCCAAACCTCCAATCTGCTACTATACCAGTCCTAAAACATACCTAATAATTTGTGCAGCATTGATAGCCGAAACAAAAGGTAAACAAAGCATTAAGGAAAAGCAGTCTGACTGCCTCATCAGTTTGTATTATCCCATGCAGTATACTTTGGAGCAATGCAATACCATCAGCAGCTAAACATTGCCGAAATGCTTGTAAAAAATAGTAGAGCTCACTATGATTATCATATACAGTAGTTCTGTAACTCTTTCATTTCATGGGAAATGAAAGGATGCTTGCCAGCATATCAAAGAATCCGCTCACGGATTTCATATTATAAGACTTCCTATATATATTATGAAGAAAAGTGATAGATGAGTTGATTTACACGGTCAACTTTCAAAAGCTTCAAGAAATTAACTTTCTTCTAGACTTCTACTTATCAAGTTCTATAATCCCTCCATTCCGCTCAAAGTCACATTTAACTCAAACATTTCAAGGATAAAAATAAATTACCACAGATACCCTCAGGTTTAAGACTTTAGATATAACTTTTCAAAGTTATGTTTAATGAAAAAAAGATGGATTTGAAAACTCAAATATTTATAAGCTTAAATTTTTTAAACAAAACTCATTTGGTGGAACATCCCCAAATAAAGTAGAACTTTATGAGCGGAATGGAAGGAGTTTGAGAGTGTAGTAGGGATTATGCTACGTCACTCTAGGTGATTGCCACGTAATTACCTAGTTTCCCCGAACTAAGACCTATCGTACGAGAACGTATTAGGCTCCGGGAAATAGCCTAAAGGGGGGCCGAGGTTGAGTGCTTTTAGCCTAAAGGTAATGATGCCCAGACCTCTACGGCCGCACCCCGGCTTTATTAATAGTCTCCACGAGCGGCCGAAGGTCAAACGCCCGTCGGGATGACATCTTGCACGACCCTTTGAGAATCGAGTTGGCCCTAGAGCCCCGATCTCTGAATATTAGGGTTCCAAGGAACTAACTCTACGCCTAAGGTAAGGGGCAACAACTTACCGCTAGCACTTACATCCGTCAAGGATGACCCGGCTTAGGGCACTACCGGGTGATTTACTCTAAGTGCAACGGCAGGTCTAGAGTCCATGAACCTTTACAAAACTGAGCCGGTTTTTGGGAACCTCGGGGTTATTGGTTTGGTGGCTGAAGTCAAGAGAAAGTCGCATATGCGTGTGCGATACCACGCAAGCGTGTGAATCACTAAGAGAGAAAGAGCTGATTGTGGTCCCCACTTAGGGGACACTTGTCTTATGATCATTGCATGATCAATAGGATGATGACACCTAGCTGGGAATATTCCATGTGTCATCCAACATTTACTATAAATAGAGGTGAAAACCTCATTTTCGCGGATCGATAATCATTTGATAGAATTAACTTGATTGAGAACCTAGTGAGTACTAGAGAGAAATCGGCCTTTGCCCTCTTTCTCTTTGTTTGATCAGTCTTGGCTTCCACCCCGATCCTACACTCTTTGAGGTTCTTTGATAGCAACGTGTCACGCCTAACTCTTTACCCAGTACACATCACACCCTCCGGGACACTCACCTTCTACAGAGAGTATCACATAATTTATTTTTTTTGATAAGTACAGAGTATCACATAAATTTATTGACTCTTCATTTCACTCTGATTTCAACCATAAGCACATCGACTATATAATCAAGACCACTAAACAGCCTGGTGAGTGATTCCACACAAAAAACAAAAACGAAAATGATTAATAAAAAACAAAGGCAAGACTCTAGATTGTTGCAGCTGATACAGAATGGCAGGGTACAGAATTCTTCTTTTCAGAAAGACTAATAAGGTGACCTTCATTGTTGAAGAAAATGACATTTGCTGTTGAAGTGCAAATAACAGCCCCATTTGCATAAGTGGTTCATTTTGTGCTTAGTGGTTTTCACTTACTTTCTCAAGTGTACCAAAAAAATATTCTTTCTCTCTCTCCCCCGCCCCCCTTTTGCATCCAGTCATCAGGATCCATGCAGAAAAAAAAAATGAACCGTAAAACAATCGCCTATCCAAACAGGGCCAACATCCTCTAAAGACCATCCTGATCCAATGATAGTAAATTTTCAAATCTAGTACTCCCCTGTCTCAGTAAAAATTGCCGCGTTTTGGTTTTCAAAGTCAACTTGACCACATTTAAGATGAAAATTTGACGAAGATTTACTTGTTTTTCCAATAAGATGCATTAATTCTACTCCCTCCGTTTTCAAATTATGGTCCTCCTTTCCTTTTTCGTCCATTTTAAAATAAGTGTCCTCTTCCAAAACTTTCCCCTTTAGGAAACACTTTTACCACTATACCCTTACTTTTTCTACCTACTTTAATTATGACCAGATGTTCAAGCACATTAAAGGAAATCAAAGGAAACCACACATTTCACCAATATTTATAATGCAATCAATTAGTTTTTCTTAAACGGTGTGCCGGGTCAAAGGAGACAATAATTTGAAAACGGAGGGAGTATATTTTTGTGTAAATCTCTACACGCAAGGGCACGTCACCTATATTGACGTCTTTGGTTTATAATATTATTACTTGCCAAAAACAAAGATAATTTTAGTGTAGTTCACAATGATTATAGTTTTATTATCGATAAGTACGGGTATGTCAAAAAAAAAGTCGAAAATGTTTAAATTGACTTTGAAAAGTCAACATGCAGCTCTTATTTGGGCACGAACGGAGTACATCTGTGTCCCAAAAGAATAATCTTTCCATTCAATGGGGAGGGTTCCAACTTGAAAAGTAAATACTTTACAAAATTGGTTATTGCAGTAGGAAAGTGATGATTATTATAACATCCGCCGTTAAGTAGTCAAGTCATCAAAAACCTTAAGCTGTTAAAAGAAAAGGCCAACAATGCAAATCAAGTCTTAAGAGTTTCCCACTCACAACCAAGGAGACTCAAATTCAAGATCTTTCCAAACTAGAGCTAAAGCTATAACACCACGTAAAGCAACCAACCCATCTTAAAGCTTGCTTAACCTTCTAAATAGAAGAACCAGTAATGTATATCAAGCCTTAACATCCTCATTAACCTAACATACTTACTAAACAATTAAGACCTGAGTAATTGCTTGCTTAATTTTGATATATCATCGCTATGAACCAGACATCATAGAATAAGAAGATAAAATTCACTAGAAATCCAAATTCTTTGAAGAAAATTATTAGTCCCCTCAACCTGGCAAACAGGAATTCATCTGCTTACTTGACCTCTATAAAATCAGAGTAAATTTGAAAAAAAATCTGTTAAGCAGTTTAAGCTAGTAACTTGGCTACGCCTTGCAACAAGCCGGGGCAGTTCTTTCTTGCCAAAGAGTGGAAAAAGATATGAATGTTGCAGAGAAAAACACAAGGGCTGCGTTGGTAAGATGTATGAATCACTTTACAAATAACAAATAATCTCCAACGAATAAAATACAAATTCTTTCCGATGAACACAACATATCATTTCCTGAAGAAAAAAATCAATATTTTCTTATAAATTACAGAATAATCATAATCATAATAAAAAACAAATTTCCATACAGAGAGAGAGTATCACCTCAACAGTGGAGTCGTCCTCGACAGTAAGGAATGATTTGACTGAACGGGAGGTGATGGTTGAATATGAATTGGGGAAAGAAATCCCAAAATTAGGCTTGTTATAGATAAGACCACGATTGTGATGATATTGGAGGTGAGAATGAAGAGCTAGGGTTTTGAATGGTTTAGGGGATTTGTAGGGTTTAGATGTAATCGATGAAGCTGTGAGGCGAGGCGAGCAAAGAGAGAAATTGTTAGACAGCGGGACGGCCATTGTTGAATTAACTGAGGAAAAATGATACCGAATTCAATCGCCGGAGACGCTGTCGCTAAATCCTCGGAATATCCAAACACCAAACGAACCCCTCCTTATAATTTGGGTTTGATGTTAGTTTCTGGTGTGTGTCCAGAAGGTTCTTCTATTTGAGGATTAGATAGATTTCTTCGGTTCCCCCCATTTTCATTTTTGTTTTTTAATTTTTATTTACCTATATTGATACCATCTTCCCCTTCTAGTAAAGCCGAATTACCTTCCACTACTATCAATTGTAGCAATATATCACAATATTCCCTCGACTTTTTGGTTTATCAAAGCAATTACTCATCAATTTTAGCTGGTAAAGATTTCATTATTTTATTTTCGGATGTTTCACTTAAAAAAATTCATTTTTAAAATATGACTAGTACTCTTGTCCGTGCCGATGACACGGCGTCAATTTGAGAATTTATCAATAAATGAAATAATGTGGAAATGAATCCAAATACCTAACAAAATAAAACATTTTACTTCGATATTTATTTTATAAGAAAACCAAGAAATAAATATTTTAATTGTAACTACTGTTAAAATACAAAAAAAAAAATTAATTGTTTTCTCAACAACGAAAACTCAGTCTTCTTCTTCTGAGGGTTTTTGCTTAACTTTGTAAACATGAGATGCAATAATTTTGTCTATTATTTCCACATACACATGAGACAAAGAAAATTCAAACATATTCAATTATCCAAACTTTCTGCTTCATCTACAAAACTCGAATCCTACAACATATTATCATACAAAATCTAGCATGCGAACGAAGATGCATTTGATCCAAATTAACCAACACTAAAAGTAATTAAATCAATGGAAACCAATACACATACCCCAACAAACGAAACCACAATAATGAGAAGATGTCCAACTTCTATAAAAATAAACTCGTGCCCGTGCCAATGACATGGTGCCAGTAAGAGCGTGATCAATGTATGAACCAAGCATGATGAAAAAAATTAATTAAGAAACTACAACTAAATATTTGTAAAATTGTAAAGGTCTCTTTGCCCGGAACAGAGTGATTAATTAATAATTTGTACACGAAACTGGGTTGACCAAAAAAACGAACCAGACAAAACTTATGATTTTTTTGTTTGTATAAGAAATTGCGGGCCGGAAAAAAATTAAATTGCCAAACAAAAAAAGGGGCCGGACAAAAATTAAATTGATTAAGTTAATTACGATAACAATTAAAAACAAAAAAATACTTCAAATTACAAAACTTACGATTTTTTTTATTTATATACGAAATTGCAGGTCGGAAAAAATTAAATTGATTAAGTTAATTAAGATAATAATTAAAAAGAAAAAAATTAAAATACAAATATTCAAAACTTACCGATGGACTAAAATTAAATTGATTAGTTATACACGTTAAAACAATAAATCTCAGTAAAACAATATCGGTAAAACCATAAAATAATAAATTTAAAACTGTAAATAATAAGTCGTAAAATATGCATTTATTGGAACAGTTATCTATTTTTGGACGAAAAAGAAGTAGTAAAGTTGGAAAAAGTAACTACCTGTCACACGTTTACAATTTAGATTAAATGTAAAGCATAGGATTACAGTAAAAGAATTAATCTCAGCATGTAATTAGCTTTTATCAATTACACACGTATTTTGGCATCTCTGTGCATATGGCAATGGCACGGTGCAGTATATATGATTTCATCAATTCAAATGACTGTATCTAAATAGAAGGTGTTATTTAAAAAATATTACAGTTGAGGGGTACATTGCTTCAAGTGATAGTTGAGGGACTGATATTTTATAAGGGGTGATTGTTCAAAAGACTAATGCGACGTGACTACTCATAATATTAATTGTATTGGGTGGCATATGAATGTGAGGGTGAATCTCAACCGTTAAATTTTTAAAGATAATTTAATTTCAACCTCTGAATAGTCATAGTCAATTACCTAGTTGTTTTATAAGGAAACCTAATTCTAATAGTATAAGGAAACCCAGAAGAGAAAGTTACCCAAATAAATGACAGCCGTAGGATGATAGTAAAAAAATTTAAATCCTGACTTCTAAATAGCCCTAGTCAATTACCTAGCTTCTTTGTAATATAGATTAGATTTTGAGCCCGTGCCTATGGCACGGCGCCAGTTTGAGACTTGATCGATATATTGAGCATAAAATATTGTAATAACTAACAAAATAAAATATTTTACTTGGGCATTTAAGTTAATTTATAAAAAATAGACATGTAAAAAGAACATTTTATTGTTTTCTCAATAACAAAAACTCAGTCTTCTTCTGTGGGTCATTGCTTCACAACAATGGTTGATTTAGAAACATGAGATACAATAACTTTATCCATTATTTCCACCTACACATGAGACAAATAAAATTCAAACCAATTAGTTAACCATATTTTATGCATTATAGTCGTTTAATTAAAATATAAAAAAAGAACTTACTGCTTCATCTACAAAACTCCAATCCTCTCACATATCATCATACAATATCGTGGGTATATGTTCTGCTGCAACTTGAGATGTAGGTAGAGGGGGTGTCGGAGATGCAGGTGGAGTTGGAGGTGGGGTTGAAGGGATCTATTTGAAACAATGAGTAAGATATAAATTATGTAAATGTAAAACTTGTATCAAATGTAATTATTAACGCTTATCTAAAAAAAAGTAGTGCTTACAAATTCTTCTACAAAATCAGAATCATAAGAATCAGGTGGAGGGGGAGGTGGTGTTGAAGGTGGCGTGTCAAATGGAGTTGCGGGGACCTATTTGAAAGCGTGCGTTAGTTAAAAAAAAACTATATAAATTTTAAATTTAAGTCAAATGTAAAAATGAACAATTTCTTAAAAATAAATTATAGTTAGATTCAAGAAATTAAATCATGTAAATTTAAGATATGATTTTATACATGTTGTAAAAGTACTATACAAGAACTTTAGGATAAACTATATTTGTTGTCGAAGTCTCTTCTTCTGATCGCAAGAGGATTGTTATTCTACTGAATGTAGTACATCGAGATAGTGCAATGTATAATTGACCATGAGTAAACACTGGCGTTCGAAGGTCAAAGCCGACAAATTTAACAGATTGGCCTTGTGATTTATTTATAGTCATTGCAAAGGCTAACATAATTGGAAATTGTCGTCTTGTAATGGAAATTGACGGTTGAGATCTCTTCGTTGTCAAAAGGATTTCTGGCACGTGTAATTCTTTGGCATTTGTTGATATGTTAAATCTCGGGTCATTTCGTCGGAAGCACAACAATTAAAAAAAGCCATTAATTTTGTTACTTTCTCATCAGCTTGTTGAGCTATCTAATCCCGTGTTTGATTATAAAAAGGAAACCCAGAAGAGGAAGATAATGACAACCGTAGGATGATAGTAAAAGAAATTAAATCCTGACCTCTAAATAGCTCTAGTCAATTACCTAGCTTCTTTGTAATATAGATTACAATGTTCATAATATCTTATCTTAACTCTCTACTTATGTCGTAAGCATATTTGTTTATCAAATCAAATACTTCCTCCGTTCTAGCAGGTAAAAAAGTTTACTACTCTATTTTAAAATATTTTACTTAAAAAGTTCACTTTTAAAAATTATGTTTATAATTTTCATAATATTTCATATTTACTCTCTACTCGTATTGTAAGCAAATTGATTATGATTAGTTTTTTTTTTTTAATTATGATCAATTCCAACGACATTAATATATCTCTTAATTATTAAATTTTTTAAGCGTGAACATTTAAGGTAGAACGGAAGGAGTATCTATTACACCCTTCTTAGTTGTGAGATAGGAAATTTTTCAAGCATGAACATTTAGCATCACTTGTAAATAATGTAAGTAATTTAAAGGAAAGAGTAAGATTTTCATCCACTGGTTGTGTAGAATCTTTTTTATACAATTGGCTTTAGGAGCATGACATGTGCCAATCAAAATCTTTGTCTTGATTTGTTTTCGATTTTGGTATGTCACATGTCATGTTCCAAAGGTCGCTTTTATAAGAAAAATCTACACTGTCGGTGGATGAAAATTTAATTCTAAATGAAAAGTATACAAAAGTTTTTTTCTTTTTTAGAATCGTGTAAAATTAATAAAGAACGTTTATTTTGAAATGGAGGTCATATCTAAATCACATGGCAATAGACTTGGACTTTAAAATTACAACTGTATGCTTTGTGTTTTGAACAAATTCTAATTGTTAATTTTTCTTTTCAGTTTTAAACGTAGGGTAACCTTTTGTCTCTTAGAATATGAAATTTGTATAGTCTTCCTATAATATCGTCTTACAGATTAAGATCTGTAAGTCGGAGCCACGAAAAACATAAAAAGAAGGCTGCTGAAGCAGGTGATCCATCAAAAAAGACCACGGACTATCCAGCAAGGAAGCGGTTCACGCTAAGAGAGGGAAGTAGGCAGAATGAGCATAATTCAGACTAGATCAAAAGATCCGTCTAGCTGAAGCACGGTCGCGGGCGGCTTGTCACAAGGTGCCATTGTATGAATGAAATGTTTGACGAACTGTTAAAAAATGACACTTTTAATACTAATAGTGACATTTTAAAAAGCAAATGTGACACCGTTAACGGTTTTTAATTTATAATGTTAGGGGGTGGAACTGTAATTTCCAAAAGCTGAGGGGTAGCGCTATAATTTTTGAATCTCTATATAATTTTAAAAAATATATATACCTCTTGTTGTATTCATTAACTATATTTTTTTTTGAATCTCTAACTGTTGTTTCTCATTGTATTTTAGATTTGTACTTGCTCATACATTACATTGAGTTCTATACTTAGTGGCTAAATGGATTGCATACCAGTTAGCGTGGTAATTGTGTATGGAACTTTGCCTTTAGAATAATTATTTAGACTTCACAGCTTTCGGCATTCATTACCAGAAAACTTCGGTAAAGGCTTAACCAACAGACCTTGTCTGTCTACGAATTGCAAAATGGCGTGTATGAAGACCATGAGGATGTCCAGCTCATCTCATTTATAAAAAGGATTATTAATTCAGATATTCTAGAATATCAGTTTGAATTATATCCTTCTAAAGTTGACTCTTGAATTCAAGGATACGCCTCTCCAGCTTTTCAGAAAGTTCGAAGACTTTCGTGTGTGATGATTGCTGAACGGGACAGGGCATATACACAGTTTAACACGTACAGTCTGTACCAACTCCTATAGAGCTGTAACCTCTGTTGTCTTCCACCTGCTCGATTCAATGCCTGCTTCTCTCCATACTTTGATTATATATCAGTGAAGAAGAAGTCAACCTAACAACTCTAGGTATTTAATGCTTCCAAGCTGTTACTCACTTCATGTTCTCCAACGGTCTCAAGATGCCCTCATATATATACCTCCATTGAAGACCAAAAGAATTCAATGCTCTGAAAATATTCAACAACTTCAAGTCATTTTACTTAGTGCATTCAAGAGATCACAAACTGATCAACGAAGTCCTCAACAACAACAAGAAGATGGCACATTCATTGCTACTTATCTCATTCTTCCTGTTGGGATCTTATTGCCAATGATCTTCATCTTTTATTTCTGAATTTTTTGTCGGGTTTGATCTTCCCAAAGCTTGGACGAGTACTCTTATCATTACTATCCCTAAATCCAGTCAAGTGGACTCGTTCAAAGACTTTCGCCCTATTAGTTTGTGTAACTTTTGCAATAAGGTTATTACAAAAATATTGTCCTCTACTATTTTCCTCATATCATATCTGAAAATCAAAGTGCCTTTACTAAGGGTTGGCTTATTCAAGATAATCTTCTTCTCGCACACAAATTGACTCATCAACTTAAGAAGAAGGTCAATGGTTCCAACGTTATCATCAAACTTGACATGGCCAAAGCATTTGATAGGGTGTCTTGGGTCTATCTCACTCAAGTTCCTTAGAAATTTGGATTTAGTGAGACCTTCATTGATATGATTTGGCGGGTGATCTCTAACAGTTGGTTTTCAATCTCTATTAAATGGATCTTCGGCAGGGTTCTTCCCTTCTTCTCGTGGTCTGCGGCAAGGGGATACCCTTTCTCCTAGCCTTTTTATTATAGCAGCTGAAGTTCTTAGTCGTGGGCTTAATAAGCTTCATATGGATCACCCTAACTATGCTTATTCTTCCTCAAGCGGCCGTCCGGTTATCTCGCACTTGGCTTTTGTTGATGACTTTGTGATTTTCTGTAATGGTAACAAGAACTCGTTTCTTCAGCATCGTCTTCTTCTTGAAAAGTACGAAAAGTGTTCTGGTCAGTTGGTTAACCAGGAGTTAGTGCCCCGGAAATCGCCCACACCCCGCGCTCTTTTGGCTAGGGGAATGCAGCGTACAGTGCGGACACCACGCTTTCCATTCCACCCTCCCTTGTCTAGGGGAGGACGAAATGATTTTTGGTCCGTTATGGGAGCTTTGGGCTTTTTGTATCAGGTTATCCCTTTTTTAGGGGATAACAGGATGCAAGAATACATCACCCTTTCATTCGCATCTTCCCTTGTTTAGGGGAAAATGGAAAGTGCAAGAAAGGATGTTTCGGGCCCCACTACAGACTTTATGAAAATTGCCTTAAGGCCTATTTCGGATCGCTATGAGTGCTTTGGGTTTTCTATATCAAGTTATCCCTTTTTTAGGGGATACCAGGATATAGGAATACATCACCATTTCATTCTCATTCTCCCTCTTTTAGGGGAAAACGGAAAATAATAAGAAAAGATGTTGCGAGGCCCCACTGTGATCCAAAATGTTTTGACAGAGTCGTCATCTTTATTTTAAGAAGAAGATAAAGAAAAAACCGAAAATAAAAACTAGAGAATGCAAAAAACGGGTTCGGAGGCTAAGTTACGAGTTGGGAAGGTGCTAGGCACCCAACTCGCCCTTTCGGTCTCAAAAACAGTTTTTGACTAAAGTATGCTTTTTGTTATATTCATCTAGCAAATAAATAAAACATTTAAAGAGAGAGAGAGAAGAAAACCAACACATCCATGTCTACATTATTTACAGACTTGCAATAGTTTCCTTACAGTAATTACAAATACATTTAAAAATATTTGGCCATAATAATGACTCTTTTTAATGTTATTTTCTAAATAAATCCGAGCAGCACAACGGCATATATTTTTACATTGGGCCGGATGGAAAATAACTTTTTTTTAATAAAATAACGCCCTTAAAGACTCACCTTTTAGAGCGTGGTGTGCTCGCTCTGTCTTTCTGGGAGAGGGAGTCTTTTTTGCTGCTTTCGAGCAGGATGACTGCTTCCGAAAGTTGCTTCTGGGCACCGTCAAACGGGCGGAGCAACTACTTGCGTTTTTACTGATGCGTGCTTGTTGCTGGCGGAAATCAGGCAGAACAACGGATTGTTTCTGGCGGATTTGGCCTTTTTACTCGGGCAGAGTAGCTACTCTTTCCGAGATTTTTGGAGCGAGGAAATAGGGTGGATACCTAACTGGAGGGCTAAGGATTACTTAGACCGGTTAGTTTTGCGTTTGGAGGAGTTTTGGCAAGGCTTCGAGGCTTTATAGGAGGGGGAACTCACTCTCGCTCACTATCGCTCGCTGCATAAAATAAACGCACAAAGTTTCTTCGGGCTTCAAGCCTTTTTGTGTCTTTGAAAGTGAGGCCGAGCACCTGTATTTATAGTTGAGAGTGTGCTTCATCGACTTGTACCGCGCATTTGAGAAATTGTGCAATGCGTTAAGACGGAGTGCACTATTTGGGACCTTGGCACGGACAACAGGCTTTTTGGGCGCAGTGCCAGGTATGGTGGGCGCGGCGCTAACTGTTCATTTTCTTTCAATTTTCGACATTTCACCCCCCCTGCAGTTTACTATTCATGCATCCTACTTTTCCTTTTACATTTTCAACCCTGTAACTTGACATTTGTTAAGTTTTAACAGGTCTTGATCAGGCCCGGCCCTGAGCAGGTGCAACATGGGCCTTCGCACATGGCCCAAAATTCTAGAAGGCCTAATTTTAAATAAGTGTAGGCCAGGTTTTAAAAATATATTATATACCACGTAACTTAAATGCATGATTGTCTTCTTGGTTCAATGGAAATTGTTGGGTATTGTGAATACATTGGTCACAAGTTCAAGTCTCAACCAAACCTTTTATTTTATTTCATTTTAGGTTCACTCTCTTATTTGCCAAGCTAATTTCCTGCCCATCCATCTCCCATAGCTTAATTATTACATTTCCAGCAAAAATCAAGTTTTTTTGTTGTTGATATTTGACTCATTTTTATTGCTTATGTTTCTTTAGTTCTTAACTTTATTAGTGATTGTATCTTTTTTTTTTTTAACTTGAATTTTTAGTACAAACATGTTATCAAGAAAATATCTATCCGGAAGTCAAAAAAGAAAAAGATTGATGGGGTATTTCATTTTTGTCATAAATTGTTTAAATCTATGCAAAATAGTAGTTTTCAATAAAAAATTTAATGCTTATTTTTCTTATACATTTATAGGTGTTGTACATTTTCAATACTATGAACGATAAAAAGTCAAAAAAAATTATTTGTCTAAAAATTGTATTTTTATATATTTTTAGGGGGCCTTTTCTTTTCTTTTCGCCCTGAGCCTCCAAAAGTTCAGGACCGGCCCTGGTTTTGATATCGCATGCCAAAGTTACGTACCAGGGGTACGAAATTGGGGTGTCTACAGAGCCCCTCAACGATGGAGTCTACGGGTAACCTGCAGCTTACTGAGTAGACGAACATCGTTGATAAGAAATAGACTTTCCAATTTCGTGCAATTATAACGGGGGAGAGATGCAACAGGTAGCATTTATAATGCAACAGTTTATAATGCTAACCAAAACTCACATATCCTAGACATATTTAGTTGGTTATAGCAGGTTATCGTAGTTTTTAAGCAGATATGCAAATTATGCGCTCTAATGGTCGGACCTACCGAAGTAGGCTGCCTACGTATCCCTTAATAAAGGGAATCAGACCAAACGTAGTTTGGCCAAAAGCCGAAACAAGCATGTTGCGACGGTCGTGCCTACCGAAATAGGCTGCCTACGTATCCTTATCAAAGGAATCAGACCGAATGTAATTCCCGGCCCGATGCAAATAAACAACTGCTATGCAGAAAGATAGTTGTAATATCCATTACAACCCAGTGAAAATAACGCACATCAAAATGCAATATCCATTACATTAACGCAGAAACAGATGCAATATCCATTGCATCGCCATAAACCCAAATGCAATATTCATTGCATTACCGCAGAAACAGATGCAATATCCATTGCATCGCAACACTAGATGCGATATCCATCGCATTATAGGAAAGTCAGATGCAATATCCATTGCATCTCAACACTAGATGCAATATCCATTGCGTTGCCACAATACTTAATGCAATATCTATTGCATTATCGCAGAAATCAGATGCAATATCCATTGCATCGCAACACTAGATGCGATATCCATCGCATCGCTATAACACTTAATGCAATATCCATTGCATTATTGCAGAAATCAGATGCAATATCCATTGCATCGCCAAAACACTGAATGCAATATCCATTGCATCGCAACGCTAAATGCGGTATCCATCGTATAATCACTACATCAAATGCAATATCCATTGCATTATCACAAAATAAGATGCAATATCCATTGCATCATAATGCTAGATGCGATATCCATCGCATTATCGCGAGTTAATGCAATATTCATTGCATTGCCGAAAACCCAGATGCAATATTCATTGCATCGTAAGATCAGATGCAATATCCATTACATCGCAATGCTAAATGTGATATCCATCGCCTTATCATAACACCAAATGCAATATTCATTGCATTACTATAGAATCAGATGCAATATCCATTGCATCGCAATGCTAGATGTGATATCCATCGCATTACCGCGAGTTAATGCAATTATTCATTGCATTGCCAAAAACCCATATGCAATATTCATTGCATCACAAGATTAGATGCAATATCCATTGCATCGCAATCGCTAAATGCGATATCCATCGCCTTATCATAACACCAAATGCAATATCCATTGCATTACTAGGAAGCTAACGCGAAGGCTGGATGCAATATCCATTGCATCGCAACGCTAGATGCGATATTCATCGCATTATCGAGCGATACCAAAACAAATTCAGGTGTAACATCTATTACACCATCCGTAGCGAGACCAGATGCATAAACAGATGTAATATCCATTACATCAAAACCGATGCGATATTCATTGCATCACTTCAAAATCATGTGCAATATCCATTACGTTACCACAAAATCATACGCAATATCCAATGCCTTGCCACATGCCTATCACCAAAGCTGATGTAATATCCATTGCATTATCACAGAACTTGTTACCAATTTTTGATGCAATATTCATTGCTTTATCACATAACTTACACGAAACCTGATGCAATATTCATTGCCTCACCAATAAAACCTCATGCATAATATCTGATGCAATATCCATTGCATTGCTATAAAATTCCCGAAATTCGATGCAATATTCATTGCATCTTCACGAAACTTTGATGCGAGATCATGATGCAATATGCATTGCATTACCAACAAAGAAAGTGTATGCAGACACCAGGTGCAATATCCATTGCAGAATTACCAAGCTTTTTAAAAGATCAAATGCAATATCCATTACATTCCCACGAGACTTATCACAAAGTCTAGATGCAAAATTTTATGTGATATGCAGGCATAAAAGGTAAATGCAGGGATCTGATGCAATATTCATTGCATTGTTTTGAGAAAAACATTGATTTAGACTGCGATACTCATTGCAAATAAGCGAGAATTAATTCATCTTTTATGAACACACCATACTCTTTGGCTGGTAGGTGAGAAGGCTGAGGTTGTTGCTTTATTGCGGTTTCACTCGTAGCTTCGGTCACAAACATATGAGGTATGATGTATATGTTTTGGTGTCTAACACCTGGTGGGGTTTCTTAATGGAGGTCCCCATTTTTTCTTTTGACATGGTAACAAGATATCATGGTTTTGGCAAAGAAAGTAATGAGAGGTTTCAAAAACCGGGCCCATATGAGGGGATAACATGGCACTTAAGCAGCAAGATCTGATAGAACTTAGGGACACTGGCATAATGAAATAGATAATCTAATCTTATAAGTGGAGTTTCGAACCTTTGGTATTATGGACAAAAATTGGTGGACAACCAGTCTATCATTAATAGGAAGGTAAGGGCAAAGTGTACCCGAAATTGTCTACCCGGCTTGCAGAAATCATGAGAGACCCCCTAAGAAGTCCCTGTTTAGTAAGGCTGAGACATAAATTTCTCAGTTGATATGTGTTTCCAAAATGCCTCTTTTCAATAATTCATGATCTAGGGAATATGGGATAGAAGACTTTATAGACAAGACTTATGAGTTTAGTAGGAAAAACCCCAGAGTGACTCAATCGATAATTTTTCAAAATGGGACAGAAAGCCTCTAGTATACTCAATCGATGCGTTTTTATGAATATGAATGACTCCAGAAGTGGATGGAGGGAAAGCCCCTAGATGGACTTTTCTCTTCTTTTTTTGTTTTTTGTTTTTTTTAAATATTTTTTTTAGAAGAGAAAATCAAAGGCACGGGATATGAGGAAGACTCTACTGAACAAAAAGGAGAGTCGATATTCAGAGTTCACCTTGTTGTTGAGTATCACTAGGCTTGGTGGGTTTATGGACCCTACTTGATAATTATCTTTATGATGCAAAGAGTTCTATCTTTGACTATAGATGAAACAAAAGCTGTTGATTTGGCCCGGTTCAAGGTGTTCTTTAACTTTTGGAGATGGATTAGAAGATCTCTTCATAGAAATGATCAATAAATTGATCGTGCTTCAGTTGGATTCGGGATGGATAATTGGCTTTTGGTTTTGAGTATGGTAGGCTTTTTGACTTTGGCTTTGGGTATAGCAGCTTTGGGTATGTTGGGCTTTTCCTTTTCCTTTGATCCACATCTAAAAGATGTGTTGATAAAAGCCCCAAACTAGTTTGGGAAAAATGGATTTGCTCAGAAGGGATTTCTTCTTCTCTTTCTTCTTCTTCTTTTTCTTTCTTTTCTTTCTTTCTTTCTTCTTCTCTTTTTCTTTTTCTTTTTTCTTTTCTTTTTTCTTTTTCTTTTTCTTTTTCTTTTTCTTTTTCTTTTTCTTTTTTCTTTTTTCTTTTTTCTTTTTCTTTTTCTTTTTTCTTTTTTTCTTTCTTTTTTTTCTTTTTTTCTTTTTTTTTTCGAAGCATCATCATAGCGGTTGAAAACATCATAGGGATCAAGGATAATCATTCTTGGTAGATAAAAGTCTGACCAGGTTTTGGGAAGCTAAATCATGTAGGTGGTTGTTTGGGGGATATTTGGAAGGTCTTAGTTTAGTAGGACATAAGGCGGACTAAAAAGGTTTCAAGGTGGAAAGCCCCAAGAATACTACTAACGGCTTCAATACGAAGGAATTGAAGGTATGGTTTGAATAGTTTGCTTGGGTCCATATCTTTTGGATGAATCATTATCAACTCATGTAGATTTAGGTGTTTTTAAGGGAGTCAACTTATCATCCTTAGAAAACTTTTCGGGATGAAATCTGGCCCGAAATTGAGTTTGGAGAAAAGTTATTTCAAAAGATTTTATTTGGCAAGAGGAGGTTTAATGGAAAGAGGTTTTACGAAGGTATATAGGTCCCATGAGTCTAA
>CM028378.1:81753763-81809486 GCA_013146195.2 Codonopsis lanceolata | reverse complement strand
ATACTCCTTTTTTTTTGTTAAATGTAAAGGAATGCAAATATGCTTGTGAGAATCATCATTCATTACCAGTTAACGTAGGATTTTTGATAATCTATCATATGCACCTGGTGAATATCTCACATGAAACAGCCCACCCCTCACGCGGGGTCTTTAGGTAATTTTTTTCCTTCTAAAATGAGAGTTTCTATTTCATATAAAAATGATTGTGGCCTTTATAGACTGATTTATATTACTCCAAAAGTGTCAAATGACTTTTGGACAAAGTAACCATGTCTAGATTAATGTTCTAATTATATGAGAAAGCACTGTGTTTCAAAACTACATGGCACTGTTGTATACTTGTATGGTAAAATGATCAACGTACTAGGTGCTTGTACTGTACAACTATGTTGTATGTTTTCTATGAGACTATTTTCCGCGTGAGCGTTTTCTGGAACTCTGCACAACTGATGTTGGGAGTTGTTTTCTGTGAAAAGCTTGTTCTTCTCTGTTGCATGGAATTTCAGATTTCCTGTTCTCAGTTACAACATCTACTGATCAGGGCTGAATTGGCAGATGGGTTTATCAACGGAGTAATTTTCGCTGCCAAGATCTTGATTAGAAGTGCGTGCAGTTCTTCGATTGCTTTGTACTCAGCCGAACACTAATTTAGTGCGCGGTATTGGTTTGGGTAGATCCTAGTTCTATGGATCAATGATGCCTGCTAAGTTTCTTGTTTCAGCATTTATAAGCTGTTTACAATTGCCAGTTCAGAATCTGTGATAGTCTCCTTGATGGGGAGGTCAAAATTTAGAAGGTTCTGTGATTCTCTCCAAAAAGCTGTTTCAATATGAATAATCTTCTAATTGGTTTGAAATGTTTGTCAAACCCCAATTACCGTACATACACGTTTCAATTGTTTTTTTTTTTCCATACCGCATTGGTCGAGGATTTGTCTAACCCTATCGCCTACTTAAGACCCGATTGCTTTGGTTGATGATCCGTCGAGCCCTAAGCGACACCAGCCAACGGAGTGGTGGTTATGATACCAATGGATAAGGATGAGGACTCCTAAATTCGCCTTAAAAGCGTGTTCAAAGAGGAAGATTTGAACTCTGCCTTATTAACCAACCTAAGACTTCATTTGTTTTATCAAAAATGATTTTCAGAAAATGATTTCTGGAAAATGAAAATATTTTATTTCCAGGTGTTTACTAAATCTTTTAAAAATATATCGGAAAACATTTTCGGATGTTTGACAAATACACGAAAAATATTACGGAAAACAATATATGAATAAATACAAAAAAATATATTCTAATATTAATAAACATATTGAATATAAAATAGTGTTGAAGTTTAAGTAATTTCTTTTAATAACCATCACTTTATCATTAGCGATGTCAAATCAATAAGGTCTATCTTTTTTCAAGTTCACAAATACTGTAATTTTTTTTTTATAATTGATATGAAAAATTGTTTTAAAAAATAAAATAAATAATGTTTGAGACGTCCTTAAATAATAATATAATATAGTAGACATTAATTTTAGGACGTGAGAATTTTTAAAATTATAATTTATAAATAATAGACACAAACTTCATTTATATTTCTAAACAATTTATTTGTTGAGTGAAATATTATGAGGAAATTTGTCGTGTATGTATGTTTGTGCGTGTATATATGTGATTTTGGAAGGCGCGGAGGATCTCGAACATTCGGAGAAAATGACTTACGGAAAAATAAATCCGTAAGTCATTTTCGGAGTCTTTCATTTTTCGTTGACTCGGAAAAGTTTTTACATTGATTACATTTTTTGGGTACTTAAGCAGAAAATAAGAAAAGCGTTTAGAAAGTAGATTTTCGTAAAACAAAACTAGTCAGGTCGAGGCGTTGGACTATGCGACGCCTCCAGATTGATTGACAGATTCGGAGTTCAGGTGGGGAAAAGGTGATTCCAAATGCAACCACAAACAAGGAGGAACAGAGATGGTGATCCCCCTTTTTTGACCCTCCCTTAGAATTGATAGGCTTAGAAATTCTACTGCCATAGTTTTGCATCAATGGAAATAGACCAAAGATCTCTGGAACTTTTTCATCAATGCCAAGCTTTCTAAACTCCCAATTAAGCAAGATCACGCTTTATCATTAGAGATTGGTGACAGAGATTTTGGGGGTGAGAGAAACACCAGAGACTCAAAATCGACAGTTCTGCAATATAGTGTTTTAAACCAGAAAAACCAAAAACAATCAAAACTTGGGGGTTGTGGCCGCCCAACATCAAAAACTGTTGTGCACAGCGGAAGTGAATTGCAAACAATGATAGAGTATATTTAGATCAATCAAAGAGAATAGAGAGGGAGATCGAGGGCAATGGACTATTGAAATTTTATTAACGATAATCTTGTACACATTCTAAGGTTACAATTATATATAGGGATACAATACCAAACTCTAAACTGATTTAAAAAAAAAAACATAAAAAGTGTTCTGTGCGGTGCTGCACAGACGCGGTTGCGTTGCTCCATGTAACGCCACTACCTTGTCACAACGCAGTCGCCTTCTCTTCTTGAACGCCTGAACGCGACCGCGTCATCTTTTGAGACTTCCTGTCAAAGTAACGCGGTCACCTAGTCCTTGATGACACGACCGCTTAAAGTACTGGGAGTCCTTCGAAAACCAACGTGGTCACCTTGTCCTAGAATGCGACCGCCTTGTCTAACGTGGTCGTCTTGTCCAAACAATGGGTAATCGAGTCATACTGTTCCCAACAAAAACAAATATATCTTGGAAGACTACACACAGTATAAAACAAAGAATGCATTTATAATAATCGAATATATATGAACCGGGTCGAGTCGAGTTTGAACAGGAGTAGATTAGTTGAGTCTCGTAAGTAATTCAGCTCAAGTAGTAAACTGTGCCACAACACTGCCAAACTTGACTTGGGTAATAGGATCGAGTTGACATGCTTCATATTACAGCTCTAGATCCTACGAGTATCAAGAGACAAATGCACGAGAAGATGAAATATATGATGAAATTTAGGCATCCTTATGGTATAGAAAACTATACACGAGAATGTCCTCACCAAGATGAAATTGCCCAGCTATAATAACTACTACCAGAAATGCGATAGTTATTTAGTTGTAGGCATGCATCATTGGAATGAATGGTGCTGATTGAGATAGAAACATGAAATTTCTAACTATTGTAGAAAATATCTGAGTAATGATAGAAGTGTATACTGCTCTACTCAAAACAAAGTTAGGAAATTTCTTTTCATTAACTTCTCTGAAATATTATACGATTAGGTACAAGCAGATGAACATTGGAAACAAAATCATACAATGCCTTCTAATCTACTTCCGCTACAATCTCTCGCTAATATTTCTGGCTGCAAATCGGTACTATCTTTTGATACCGACAAGTTCATAACACTATTATTTGTTAATCCAAAACCTCTAATCTTGCCACCCGTCTGGGCAAGTTTATATTCCTTTCTTGAAATGGGGGTAGAAAGCTTTCATCCATTTTGAAAACATTATGTACTTGAGGGGTGTGACAATTGATGCAAATTAGTATTCAATAATTTTGGAATGCAGAAAGAACAGCAGGGGAAATGAATTGATACTCACATGCTACAACACCTAGTTAACTTTTCAGTGTGCAGGGAATAGTAGAAGTGAGTTCCTCTGAGGCTCTGCCCTCTTTGGTAGGACCGCGGGGAATGCCCAACAGCTTCCAGTTTGCTGGCCGAGTCATCCCAGGTTGCTCCAACATTTCTGCCAATTCCACATAAGAAGTTTCTTCCACCAAGAATGTATACAAGTGTACTAACATCTAAAATGCTGCCTGCAGTTATTCTCATCAACTCGAGACCTCGACTCTTTTACATTTTTGGCAGAATCTCGATGTGTGTCATGGATGTTTGATAAGAAAATGTATTTGGAAGCATTATTTGGTTCAAGCTCGACAAGGGATTTTACAGCTTGTTCTCCTATTGTTAGACAAAGGCATTATTTGGTTCAAGCAAGGCCATTCCAGATAGTTTCATTTTTTCAAACAAGGTTATAGGACTCTTCGCCACCCCATGAGCAGAATTTGCAGAAATCATTGCATTCCATGAAGCTACATCTTTTTCAGCCATAGATGAAATACAATTACACTTGGCATACATGCCTACTAAAACACCGACAAGGGAGTTTTCGAGTTCAAGAAGCTGAGTCTTTACCATAAATCCATGCAATTGTCTTCCTAGACTGAGAGCTGCAATGTCACCGCAGGCTGGTAGCACTATCATGAAGGTTACTGAGCTTGGTTTGATGCCTTCACAAAGCATTTCAGAAAAGAGTTTGAGTGCCTCATTACACTGGAAATTGTTAATGTGGGCCATTATAAAGGAATTCCATGCAACTGTATTCCTAAACTCAATTTTCCAGAACACCTTCGCTGCTGAACCAAAATCATGGCATTTTGCATACATATCTACCAGTGCACTTGATACAAAAATGTTATGCTCAAAACCATTCTTCAGAAAGTATCCATGGATTTCTCTCCCTTGGCACAATAAATTAAGATCAGCACAAGCTGCAAGGGCACCAGTTATTGTGACAGGATTTGGCCGTGTTGGTTTGTATGATATTTCTTTAGCAGCAAAATAACTCCTATGTGTCTGCATCATCCTGAACACCTTCAGAGCTTCATGACTAAGTCCACATTGTTGGAAACCTGATATCAAAACATTAAAAGTAACAATGCTCAGCTTCAAATCCCTCTGCATCATCTCAGTTATTAGTGAGTATGTCTCTTTCTTGTTCCCGTTTCTTGCCAACCCAGTAAGCAACGCATTATACGTGATCTCATCAGGATATAAACCATCATTTTGCATAGATTTAAGAAGGCTCAAAGCAGCCTCCAGTTTCCCCTGATTAACATACGCTGAAATCATCTCATTCCACAAGGTGGTGTTTTTGTTCTTTGCCTGAACAAAAACTTTTTCCATGTCATCATTTCTTCCACATTTGGAGTACATGTCAATTAATGATCCCTTGACATGAATGTTCCTGTAAAGTTCACTTTTGATAGCGTACCCCTGAATTACCTTGCCTACTCCCAAAGCTTTCAAGCTGGCACAAGCTGGTAATATGCTCACTATTGTCACAACATTGGGATTTTCAGGAAACCACAGCATCTTACAAAACACATCCAAAGCATCTTCAAAATACCCACTATGAACACAACCTGAAATAATTCCATTCCAAGTGGTGACCTTTGGATTCAACCCTTCCTCTTGCATCTCTTCCATAAAATGGCAAGCCAAATAAATTTCTCCAATGCGAGCAGATCCTGAAACAAGTGCATTCCAAGCTATCAAATCAGGTTTTACACCACTCAATTGCATTGACCGGAAAAGTTCTTCTGCTTCACATAAAAGGCCTTCATCCACATAAGCCGAAACAAGAGCAGTCCACGATACTACATCCCTCTCTTGCATTACATCAAAAACACTTTGTGAGTATCTCAAGTCACCACAATTTGCATACAAATCAATAAGAGCATTCCCAACAAAATTATCAGTACCCAACTCCTTCCTTATCACAAATCCGTGAACCATTTTACCGTACCTCAACATCTGGACAGCCGAACACGCTTTCAGAATTGTGGGCACCACATATTTATCGGGCAGCATCCCATCATGAACCATAAAACCCAACACAGAAAAAAAATCCTTCCATTCCTCGGTCTGACAATAGGATCTTATCAGGGTAGCATACAACCGAAGCGTTCTTTGGGGAATTTCATCGAACAACTGTCTTGCGTCAACTGACGAAACTCCACTCTTCAAATATAAAATTGCTAGCTTATTTCCAATCAAATAATCCGATTTCAAAGCACCCAATTTCAAGAATTGACCGTGGAGTTGCTTACAGTCGTAGGGACAATGTCTATTTGTGGTAAATACGTTCAATAGGGATGGAAAATCGTTGGTCTCTATTTCGCTGGAGGTTGGTACACTTGCTTGGTCGGGTAAATGCTTGGGGTTTTCGGGTATTGCGAATGCGACTGAAGTGTAGCGTGGGTTGTTTTGGACGAAGAGTGTGGCATGTTTACAATGAGGAGTAGCTGTAGAGGTTCGAATATTGAACTTTGGCGGGAAATAGCTACATTTCTGTGTCAATGGGATAGCGAATGAATCATCCGGAAGAAGATTGTTCGAAAGAAACAATCCACTCAACAAACATGCCATCTTCAATAAAATTCAAGAACCTGTTTACGCCATAAAATTTCGACTGCGCGGCTGTAAAGAAGATTTGTGAGGGAGGGAACCTTGCAGAGTAGAGACGGCATCTTCCATCGAATGCAAAAAGTTAGGTGGACCGTTTGGGGTATTTTAGTAAGATGACGAATCTTTATTCTTTAACCTAATTCACCGTTTATGTGGAACTAGAGGTTGCAATTTTTGTTCGTGCCCATTCGTCCGTTCAGACCGCGCAATAAATAATGGGTATGAGTATATCCAAAATTTTAAATAAGTACAAATAAGCATGTCCACTTGGGCACATTAATTATGATGAAATTAAATGGGCCCACATCCATCTTAAAAACTCATTCACTTTCTCTTCTAATTTTGTTTCATCAATTACATACATAATTATAAAATACTTAAGATTAATAATAACGTTTAACATAATTAATATATTTATATTGTACACACACTTTTCCAAACACACACACACACACACACACACACACACACATATATATATATATATATAGTACACCCGCTCTTCCAACCGCCACCCCCACCCCCAAAATTGCAAAGCAAAGCATGCAATGATATTCTATGACTCTGTACCCTTAAATGAAACACAACATCACTCTCAGATTGTTCAATTTTTATAACTCTGTAAATATTCATCTCTGTTACACTATAAATTGATTCATAACAGTTTTGTGAGCAGTGTGCAACATGCGACATTCTTATTTGCTATAATCTTCTCATATAGATTTGTACATGTGTCTTAGTTAGCTTGTTCAGTTTTTTGTCAGGTTTCCACTTGTGTGTTTGTCTATTGGGCTTCAGCGAAATTAAAAATCTAACCACAAAATAGAAGATTGAATTGAGGATTACAACAACAACAATACATTTTTACATACTAATACATAAAACAATTAGTAAAAATTAAAATGCAATTTCGAAGAAAAGTTATTTTCTTCACAAACTACAGCTTCTGTTCTTAGTTCATTTGTTACATTTTGTTAGATCCCTATCATTTTCCTTTTATTAGTGTCATATGTGTTCAAGAGAAAAGAACATAGAACTCTAATACTAACTATTTCATCTGTTCCACCTAAATGTTCACGTTTGAAAAGTTAATTCATACGAAGATATATTAATATCTTTGGAGTTAGTCTTAATTACAAAAATATACTTTAACACAAGTAATATGTCAGCCTTTTCCAATTATTGTGGTTGTGTGTGTGTGTGTGTGTGTGTGTGTGTATATATATATATATATGGTTAGTTGTAACTTTTGATAATTTTTTGTAAAAAAATTTATTTTTTTTGTAATTTTTATATTTATTTGATAAGTGCATGTTAATGAGTAAATGGGCGCCCATGCCCATTTAGTGCCCGCCCATATATGCTCATACTATTAAATGGACACTTACTTGTGCGCCCATTTGAGGCCGCCGCCCATTTAGGCCCGCACATATCTGCCCATTTGTCACCTCTATGTGGAACCGTTGGAGGGTAAGTTCCTTATTAGGAATTAAGATCGGTTGGAGAGAGAGTCTCATATTTGTAGTATGCATGTCTCTTGTAAAACTTAATTCGTAATATAGAATTATCTATATTAAATTGGTCGAAGGTTTAAAAATTGTAGCGTTATCCCTTAATTTTTAGAACTTATAACGTCTCTCCTTAGATTTTATATATGAAAACTATCAACTTTTTGGTGTTGAATGTGTCACTTTTACCTTTAAATGTGTTACTTTTATTTTTAAATGTATTATTTTTAGTTTTCTAATGTATAAATCATTATGTATGAAAATATGTCACTCTTACTTTTAAATGTGTTATTCGTAGTTCCTCAACGTGTAAGCTATTATGTATGAAAGTGTGTCACTTTTACCTTTAAATGTATCACTTTTGTTTTTAAATGTGTCACTTTGCCTTTAAATGTATCATTTTTGTCTTGAAATGTGTCACTTTTAATCATTCAATATGTATATCATTATGTATCAAAGTGTGTCCCTTTTGACATTTAATGTGTCACTTTTGTCTTTAATGTATCACTTTTGCCTTTAATATATCACTTTAGAACACCATATGTAAGTCATTAAAGTCTGTCAAGTCCTGTTGAGCGTGGTAAGACAAGTTGAATTAACAGAGATTAACAAAAGTTGACATATGACCAAATCACAAAATTTGGGTGCACAGGACTGTAACTCACGTTCTTAAAAAAAGGGCCACCAAAGCAATGATGTCCTACCACTGCAAGGTTTGACTTCGTGGTTTGAATGGATGATACCTGGGCACTATGGACTATGGAGCAACCTTACTGTTTATCATCGAATGATTATTATAATTGATTTTAATTGAGTTTTTTATTTTAATGAAAAGAGGGTAGTTTGGTAAATAAAACTATTTTAAAGTTTAATATTTTTTTTTTAAAAAATCGAAGGAGAACAATTTGGTAATTTAACCTCTTAAATGATGTTACATTTAAAATTTTTCGATGTAACATTTAGGGGTTCTGAATATAAAAAGTTAATCACTCTGTCAATTTTTTAAAATAAGGCGTCTAAATTTGTTATGATAACCTGAAAATACCCTTTGTCGTCACCCTCCCACTTACTTCTCCAAACCATTACCTCTTCGTAGTTCGTCTCTCCATCTCTCTCTCACACACACACATACATTTGCATGTTGCCGCGCGGCGACTACTCCCTGCCACCACTATCCCCAATAATTCAAACACCACATTTTTGTCCTCATTGCCCCCTGTCCTCTTTCTTCATTTCTTTCTCCCTTAACTCCACCGTGAATGCATTCCCAATAACCACCTTTATCGTACACACACTCACATCCATGATACCTGCCCATAACATTATTTAGCTTCATTCTTCCGCAACCGGCAATTCACTCATGGGGACTGGAACCCGCCGCGGCTTAATCGTCGGAAACTACTGCCACGACGTCCTCTTCAAAGATGACGTTGTTATCGCCGAAACCCTCGGTGTCGCTGTCTCCTTCATCTCCGCCGTACTCGACGATCTATCAATCCCATCCGATTACATCTCTTTTGTCGGGACGGACTTCCGCTACTCTGTCAATCACACCCCGATTGTATCCTCCCCTTCATCTAAAACTACTATTTTCCACGCCCATTTCTTCTCTGAACCCGCCCAGACCCGACGTGAGGACCGGGCACTCAAACGGATCCGCAATTGCAATCCGATTGGCCCCTCCGACGTCCCGGATTACAGGTTCGATTTCGGTATGGCTGTCGGTGTAGCTCGAGAGATCCTTCCCGAAACCCTTGAAAATATGCTTGGTAGCCGGAGAGATCCTTAACACGTTAAGGGTATTTATGTTTTTTCATGGAACTAGTGTGAGCTTATGGGATTTTTTTTTTTAAAGTAGAGCGATTAAATTAAAAATTAAATCTCATTAATATATTGTCCTTATCCCTGATTTAAAAATTATAATATATTTTATCTATTTTTAAAAAAAATATTTCCAAAATAAGAGACATATTGTAATTAGATGAATAGTAATTTTGTTTTAAAATTAGGAAGAAGGGCAGTAGGGCACTATAGTAATTTGACTTTTAATTTAGGGTGCGATACTTAATACTTTATGTATTTTTAAGTTTAAATTTCAGTTCATACACATATTATCTTCCTATGTTATGTTTGGTAACATTTGAAAAATAAATCAAACGTGTGAAATAGCTAATGTTCCTTCACAGAATGACTTACAAATCATTATTATATAGCCCTTCTCCTTAATTTAAATACATTTTCAAAAAAAGAGAGACAACGAGAGAATATTGTCATTGGATAAATAGTAATTTTGTTTTTAAATTAGGGAGAAGGCAAAACTAATTAATCTTTGAATAAAATCAACCATAAGTTGACGTGCGGGGAAAACGAGGGAGTGAGAGAAAAAAAGAATAAAAAACTTGGGTAAGACAGCTTTACATATATTTTTTGTAAGATAGATCTTTTTTATCCGATCTATTGTGTGTTGATGGGTTAAATTGTGAGAGAGTGATGTTTCGTTTTACGAATTAAGATCTGTAAGACGATTTTACAGGAGATGTACTAAAAAAAAAATAACGATGAGGAGAAACAGAAAAAAGAAAAGAATGAGATGTACAAAGTGTTAATTTGAGATTTTGTGTATGGAATTGAAGATATTTTGATACATTTTGAATGTGTGTCTAAACCAAAGATTTTAGAGAGTATATATAAGTTACGAAGTAGAAATCTAAAAGGAAAAGAAAAACATAAAACATAATTATGTTTGGAGAAGGATAAGAAATTAACTTACCTAATTTTATATTAAGGCACACATACATGAGAAATATGTAAAATCAACAACTGACTATTACATTCTTAACACAAAGAAAAAAATGATTAAAATAAAAGTAAATATGTCCCTAAGGGGGTGATCCAGTGGTAGATATGAGGCTTCACGAAATGTGAGGTCTCAGGTTCGATCCCTTCCCACGCCCCCCTTAGGAGGAAAAAAAAAATAAAAAATTGATATACCCGGCCCAAACCGGGTCACGAGCAAGGCACGAGTTAGCACCACGTGCCAATCACGAGCACCACATCCCTGGGGCCCACAGCTCAACGAGCAATATGAGAGAGCCGAACACCGAAAGAAGCATGACCTTCACGTAAACTTTGGCGGGCAAAGGCCTTGCCTGTCCGACCAGAGGCCATGACCGGGAAGCATACTTGCGTAACAAAGGAATCAGACTTACTTCATCCAGACCTGGTCGAGCACCGGCCTTGCCTGCCCGACCAAGGGCCGATCCTCAGACTGACGAGTTCGGAGATCAACACGAACAGAATAATCGGGCAGAGCCTTGCTCGCGCGATCACACATCAAGCCGGGGACGCTGACAGCTTGCTTCCTAAGGCAAGTCAAAGGATTCCCTATTTAGGCAGAACACTTGCCTTATCAACTCCTATGTCAACGCGGTCAACCGCTTATTTCGCCTAGAATCAAGGGATTTCCTCCTTGATTGTCTCAGCAGTTATGGAAACTGAATCCTAGACGGATTCAACCACCTTGAGGGCCTATATATACCTCTCCATAATCATTAACAAGGTACAGACACTTTCTTGAGCCTCGTTACTCTGTCAATTTACTTCTTGACAATCACTCGATACTTACTCTCACGGAGGGGTTTCGCGAGGCCTTGCCTTGCACTTCAACTCAGTGTTCTTGTGATCTTAACAAAGGGCTCGGGAAGGTGCTCATGGCCGAATATCCTACCCATTTCAAGGACGGCCCAAGCTGTGCACTTTTGCCACATCAAAAATAAAAAATAAAAAAGAAAATAAAAGTAAATAAGTAAAGTAAAATATTTAATTAGATAAAAACTAAAAAAGAGATCGAGAAATGAGAGAGATACTATGGAATGAATGAGAGAGAAAGTGAAAATTACAAAATACTTTGTTATTGATAAATTGTTAAAAAAACAAGTATTTATATACCTTAAAACAGTCCAAATCCTAAAAACGAAAATAAAGCAAAATTACGAAGATAAAAAAACCAAAACTTGACTAAAAATCTTCAGAGCCTCATAACACTGCTTAAACTTTGTTATTATTACTATTATTTTTTTCATTTTTGACCTTAAAATTTGCGTATCACATGTTACGCCTATTGATTCATGTAGATCTTCAAAAGATTATCAATTTGATATGCAGTGAGTTCCGTAGTTAATCCATAATTAAAAGTTATATTAAACCGATGGAAGACTCCTCAAATTTGTGATTTCTACTATTGCATCGGTTTCAAAAAGCTGACACTTTGCACCTCCTCCATTTCATTTTTTTCCCCAAAATTCTTAGAATCCACCGGTTTGGTTAGAAACGCTTTAGCCACTTGTTCTACATCATTTTCCTATCTCAAATTTGGCTCGGTTGGGGTTGAGCTCGAGACCAAGTTCAAAACTCGACTTAAAATATTGATATATCCTCGAAAAAATTACTTAGGCATAACAAGAACATCAAAATTAGTTGAACAATAGAATAACAAAAAGATTAAATGCTCATATCTATTACTCTGATTCACTTTTATTTGCGAGAAAAGCAACCTTCATTTTCTGGAGTCTAGACTGGACTTGGATCATGTCAATCCTCCGTTCGGGTGAATCATTTGAACACTCCACGGCCAGATGCATGATAGATGAAATGCATTGCTCTTTAAGAAAGAAACCTGTGTCGTCGTCGTCTTGTATCAAGTCGGTATCCACGACTTCATTTAACGAACCAGACAATGCATTGTTCACCCACTGCTTCAATGTTAGATCCTCTGTAAACATTTCATCTGTTGGCTTCTTTCTAGTCAGCATTTCCATCAACATTACACCGTAACTGTAGACATCGCTTCTAGTTGACACTATTCCACTAGTTCCGTACTCTAACCAAGACATACAAGTGTAATAGCAAAATGTCAACCAATGAAAATAATTCAAAAGAAAAGAAAAGAAAAGAAAAGAAAAGAAAATCTGCAGTTAAAATTTTGGATTCCAAAGTTGGAACGCGATGCAAATAATAGGAAATTACCTGGTGCCAAGTACCCAATTGTGCCTACAGTCTTTGTGAGTGAAATAAACTGATCTTCACTGAAAAGTTTGGAAATTCCAAAATCACTGACGTGTGCAACCATATCTTGATCAAGCAAAACATTGCTAGGCTTCAAATCGCAGTGAACAATCGGTGTTGCATAACCGTGATGTAGATATTCCAAGGCAGCCGCAACATCAATCATTATGTTTAACCTTTGTATCAAACTTAAATGAAAGCAGTCTGTGTACAGCCAGTTCTCTAGGTTCCCATTAGGCATGTATTCTAATATCAAGGCTCTGAATTCTAAGTTGCAGCAGCTGGTAATAATTTTAGTAAGATTTCGGTGACGAATATTACGCATTATTTCACATTCAACTTCAAAACTATTGTATGCTCCCTCCAACTGCAAACTGAAAACCTTTACAGCAACAACCTTCCCATCTGAAAATGTTCCTTTATATACCGAACCAACACTACCCATACCGAGTAGATTGCTTTCTTTAAATCCATCTGTTGCTTTTCGAAGTTCATTATATGATACCCTTCTCCAATCACCATGTGTATTATCTCTCGCACTCTGTGATCTCATATTCCGATCTCTGTACTTGATCAACAAGAAGATAAGGGCCAGTAAAATGATGGCAGATAAAATGGGGGGTAAAGTATATTTGAGAATCATATTTCTTGACCTTGACCGTTGGTGAATTTCAGATTTGCATACTGGAACTTGCAAGCGAGGTGCACCGCATAGTGCTCTGTTATGCATGAATGACTGAGCTGTGAAATTTGCAAATTGTCCTCCGGTGGGAATCTCCCCTTCCAGTCTATTATAAGACCCATTAAAGAACTGCAGATACCTAAGTGCCTCCAGAGACTTTGGAATCACTCCAGTCAAATTATTGTTGGATAAGTCCAATGACTCCAAGCTTAGCATGTTTCCCATCGACTGAGGTATTGGTCCTTCCAGCTTATTATATGCCAGTGAAAGAGAAGCCAACATTTGGAAACTTCCAATGGTGCTTGGGATATCACCTGACAACTGATTGTGGGATAAGTCTAGTTTAGTTATGACCTTCAGCTTTTGGATATCAGACGGCAAAGACCCACTTAGATAATTCGTGGATAGATTGAGACTGAGAAGATCTTCAAGGCTCCATAATGCCAGAGGTATTGTGGAAGTCAAGTTGTTGGAGTCTAGGTACAGATTTCTCATGGATTTAAGTTCCCCCAAGCATGCAGGTATATGTCCATAGAGTCTATTATCACTTACAAATATGTCTCCCAAGTTCCGTATCTGACAAAGACTATCTGGAATGGATCCTTCTAGTCTATTATGTTCAAGATACAGTCGCTCTAGTTTTTGTAAATTTCCGAGTGTCGATGGGATAAATCCTGTCAACTCATTGCTATCTATACTTATGACAATCAAACCACTCAAGTTGCCAATTTCACTTGGAATAGAACCCTTGATATTGGATCCAAATGCTTCAAAGTTTTGTAGAGAAGTAGATAGATTACCAATTGAAGTTGGGAGGAAGCCATTGAATTGATTCAATGCTATTCCCAGATGCTTTAATTGTCTGCAATTTGTTAGTGAAACGAGAAATCTTAGTTCTGGAGTGGAAGATTCCCTCGTCAAATTGTTCTCCCCAAGGACGAGCCACTGCAAGTCTCTCAAATTACCAAGTGTATTTGGAATCGGGCCAGTTAATGAGTTGCTAACCAAATGTAGCATGGTAAGCTTCGAAGAATTAGACACAGAGCTTGGGATCATTCCGCTGAATCTATTGCCTCCTAGATAAAGCGTCTCAAGATTGGGAAGCCAAAGACTTGGAAGTTGGCCTGAGAAGTGATTGTCAGCCAGGTTAAGAAAAAACATATTTGAAGCATTGAAGATTCTGTTTGGAACATGGCCAGTTAAGCTGTTATTGGACAGGCTAAGAACTTCCAGATTAAGGTTAGCAATCGCGTCTGGTAATGCACCTGCCACAGTATTCACACACTTTCACTTAACATGCTTTCATATGAATGTTGCAATTGCCTGCATGCCCCAAATCTAACTACAAGTCCTAAGAATGATAACAGACAGGTTTGATTGAGTTGAAAGGGAAGGAATTCTCACACTTGCAATTCCCTACACTACTTAGAGTACCATTGGAAAAACATTTCAAAACGTTGTTACACCCAAATGTGGTTAAGAAATGGCAAAAACCCGACATGCCAATTTAACAATTTTGAAACGATGAGTTACACAGATGTGCGATAAGCTGAAAGAAAAATACTCTCTTGCCCTTTAAAGTAAGGATGACATTGAGGTTTGAAACATATTAACTATTGAAGTGAATAGAAAATCATGTGGTAACAACTTTGAGACATGTCCTGTTTCGTTTGGAAGTTGGAAGAAATGATAGGATCGAGATTCACGTACCCTTTCAAAGATGAGCATGATGGCAAAGAAAATAGATAGATAGCCAGAGAGAGAGAGAGAGAGAGAGAGAGAGAGAGAGAGAGGCATGTCCTGTTTTATTTTGGAATTAGGAAGAAAGGATTCCTTTTATTCTTCCAATTTAGTCCTTTTCTTTATAGTGGTAACCAATGACTTAGCTCTTTTACATTCAAATTGTTCACATTCCTTTCACTGGCGAGCATTCTTAATATCAGGAAACTACTACAGCTCGTACATATTAAGCTTTGAAGCATCTGTGACGGTCATGTAAATAAGCATGAACCCAAGTTTCTAGAGTCAGCCTTTCAGCTCTGAAAATTAGTTTTGCCTCAGACCAGAAGCTTCTCATACAAGACGGGGCATGCAGCTTTGAAAATAAATGCATATTGCTTATGAACAAGTTCCATGATAAAATCAATTAGAGTATCAAGAAGATAAAAAGAAATTTGAATGTAAAGAATACCTGTCAACTGGTTAGCTTCTATAACAATACGTTTGAGCAAAGTGAGGTTCCCAACTGTTGAAGGTATGCTACCGATGAAATTATTATAGGACAGAAATAAGCTCCGAAGTCCTCTACATTCCCATAAGTAAGATGAAATGTTGCCAGTGAGTTGATTATGAGAAAGATGTAGTGATTCAATAACAGGAAGATGCCAACTAATGTCCACGATAGGATTCCGACAGCTATTGTTTGTGAGATCAATAACTTTCAGCGAAGACATGTTGAAGATGGAAGATGGGATATGCCCCATTAGAAAGCAACTTGGCATGCTCAATATTTCCAAATGTGTAAGATTACCTATTTTAAATGGAATGGTACCTGCAGAATTGGCTAATTGTCATGCTAAAAGTAGCACAAAGTTTTACTTGATCACGAAAATGATGCACATATCTTATTGTGACTCGCAATTTCCATATTTGGTAATACCGGGTTAAGAGGGGTTGACCCGTTACCCATTATATTCAAACTCATTTCGTCCCGTTTGATATTTCGATTCTAATGGATTCCGACCCGTTACCCGTCCCAACCCGACCTAACATACCCATTTGCTAGGCCTACTTGGTATGTAAGCTTTTCTTTCACAAAATGTTCAAGCATTTTCATTTCAAACCGTCAATAAATACAATTCAGTCTAACATGAGCCTTGCTGTAATACAAGATCGAGTACGAAATACCAATTTTACCATATAAGGATAACCTTCCTTTTTGACAAAAAAATATGTAAGTTACTGCTTGTTTACTGGTTATCTGTATTATATTGCATAATAAAAAAATATAGCCAATCGCAGATAGAGAAATATAAGTGCTAAACGTAACACGTATAAAATGCTAGATGTAGCACTTTTTCACGAAACTTGACTAAATTGCCCTTGTGCCTATTTATGATTATGGAGACAATTACCATTTTGTCCCAGTTGCAAATAAAGAAAAAAACTATTTAAAATGAAAAGAAAAGAAAAGAAAAGAAAGTGCTACGTGTAGGAGGAGGGTCAAAAAGACTGGCCAAGTATCGGTGATGGCTGGATTCTTGGGGTGCTCCTTGTAGGTGATGGCCAGATTTTTTGGGTAGCCTTAAATTCATGAGTTTGAATTTGTAAAAAAATTGATTTTTAATTTTTAAATAATTACTATTAATTTCAGATTTATTATGAATAATTTTTGATTTTTTGTATAGTTGTTAAGATAATTGTTAATACATGCTAGATAATTTTTATTAATTGATAACTTTTATAACTTGCTTAAATAATAATGAATAATTTGGAAAATAATTCTGAAATAATTCAAAATCTGAACTTCTCGAATTTCAAAATGAAAGAATTTTAACATTTTAAAAATAACTCAATCACAGTGGTGGTGACCAGCAGTTATAGCCGCTCCATTGCTAAGTGGCAATTTTTCAGGCCAACCATTTCTTCAAAAATAAACAAAAATTGGTTTTCCACAAATGTGAGGTCATCTCCGACCCAACCCCGAAAACTCCAAAATGTTGTGGAAACCACACTAAATCACTCCAACCAGTATCATCTAACCCCGTGTTGATGAGACTCACTTGTTTTTTAAATAAAAAATTAGTTTTTAAATACAAAAAATATTAATAATATGATATTATTAATTTAAAAATATTGAAATTGATTAATAAATAATAATAGGTATTATAGCTACATAATAAATATTATGAATATAATTTATTTTAAATATTAAACACTATAAGTTCAATAAATTATAATTAATTGGTCTTAGGTAAGTTCTTTTGTAATTATCAATAAAATAAATAAATACATAATAATATTAAATTATTTAGGAAATGCAATCTCATATTTATATTTAAAAATGCATACATATTAAAAAAAACCTCATGAGTTTGTATTTATCAAATAGTTAGTAGCTCAAACTCAAAGTATATTAAATTACTTATTTTTAAACATTATTATTAGTTATACATAATATTATAAAAATAAACTTATTAACTATAATGAAATTATTAATTGTATATTTTTAATAATTACAATTTAAAAGGTTAATAGAAAATAAAAATATAATATGCTTAGGAATACTCCTTTTGAAGTAGTCCCTCCGTTTTTAAATTATCGTTCTTATTTTCTTTTTCGTTCGTTCTAAAATAGTTGTCCTCTTTCAAAACTCTCTTTTAAAAAAACACTCTTGCTACTCCACTCTTACTTTTTCTACCTACTTTAATTATAGACACATATCAACAGATCAAGGATATTAAAAAAAACCATACATTCCACCAATATTTATAATATAGTCAATTATTTTTCCTTAAACAATGTGTCGAGTTAATAATACCGATAATTTAAAAATAAAGGGAGTAAGATTCGATGCAAATGGTTGAAGTTGGAATTGTTAATGGTGTTGAAATAGTGCCATTTTGGTGTCGGACAAATAGATGGGTAAGACAGTTTTACGTGTATTTTTTGTAAAACAGATAATTTTTATCCGACGCATCGTGTGTTAGTGGATAGAATTGTTAGGGAGTAGGCTCCGTTTTTAACAATTAAGATCTGTTTTACATGAGACTAGTCTTGGTGCTAAAACTTTCCCAAATCTGGGTTCTTGCATCTCCAACCCATACCTCTTTTTTTTCAATTTGGGGGTCCAAACCACTCCAACCTACCGCCAAACCCTTTATCAAATTTGGGGTAGCACTATTCTATTCATACCCCAAATTTGGTATTGGTGGGGGACATATGATATATATTAATTTTTAATGTATTATTAAATCTTGAAATTATTAATAATATGATATTTTTAATTTAAATGTATTAAAAACTAAAAAAATATCTAATATTAGGTAATATAAATAATAATAATATTATGCATTTTAAATTATTGAACATTTTTAATTCAATAATTTATAATTAATTAACATTTTTTCAATTATTTGTATAAATTATATAAAAATAAATAAATAAATAATTATTAGATTATTATTTTCAAGTGCTTGTATGTTTATTAAATTATATTTATTCAATTTAGTTAAAAAATTACTAATTTAAAAATATTATTTATGACGTAAATAATATTATAATTATAGAATTATTTAATATTCTAAAATTATTAATTGTGCAATCTTAATAATAATTATTTAAAAGATTAATAACAAATTAATATACATGTTGAAGAGATTTGAGGTTATATTTTTATGGGTTGGAGTTGGAATAATATTTGGTGCTGAAATGAATCAAATTTGCTTTGGCAATGATCTAAGAAGCTATGAATACGGTGGTGGTTTCCAGGTGGTAGGGGGCGGCGATAGGGAGGCACTGAGTGGTTCGGCTGACCACCACTCGTAGGGGCGTGTTGTCCAACCCATCACTAATAAAAATAATTACTAAGAATTTTCATGAATATGAACATGTAGAAGGTTTAGTGTAGAAGGCAAAAGTGGAAACATAATACCTCCCAATTGGTTGTTTCCAAGACGTAACTCCCTAAGCATAGTGAAATCTCCAAATATTTCCGCGGGTATGCCGCCATGGAAGGCGTTGTTGCTGAAGTCGAGTGAAGTGAGGAAAGTGAGTTTTCCAAGGTAGGGAGGAATGGTGCCGGTCAAACCCATGTCGGAGAGATTCAAGGCGGTGACTCGTTGGCCGGTGGCATCGCAGGAAACGCCGACCCAGCTGCTCAGGGGAGTGGTTGCAGTCCAGTTATTTGATAAAATGTATGAGTTGGTTAATTGAGATTTGAAGTCGAGGAGTGTGGATTGGTCGGTGGCTGTGCAGAACAAACAAGTTAACAGCAGCGTAAAACCTGACAATAGGAACATGAGATTACTGGTTTGGGCCATTGTTGGACAAACAGAGAGTTGGATTGGAGACATTGGAGTGCAGCGAAGTGATTATCTGTTTATAAATCACTTTACAAACGCATGTACCTCACCAAAGTCACCAGCATCCTTTCTCACTTATCCAGTTATCTTCGCCGGCTATACAACAGTAGAGGTGGCAACTTTGGTCGCGCCCATATACCCACCCAGATTGCCTACCGCTCGATGAGTATAGACACATGCAAAATTTTAATTGGACACAAATGGGCATGTATTAATTGACGTGGGCTTAGGTGGGGAATGATTTGAACACTTGCTATGTTTATTGACTCGCAAAGTTGATATCTTTCTCAATCATTCTTCTTTTTCACACTTTCCCAAGGATTCTTAAGAATTTGGAAATTGATTTCCAATTCGTTAATTGTTGATATTGCCGTATCGAGATTGGTATTTTAGTTTTTTAATGCTTGTTTTGTACAATTTTTTTTTGTTTATATTTAAATGGCACTCAAGATCATTTATAGCCTATCCATTCGTACCTATATTATAAATTGAATATTTAATCGTGCGTTTATTTGTGCCCATCGCCCCTATGTACACGCTTATGTTTATCTATACACATTCGTTTGCCACCTCTGTACGAAAGCCTCTTTCAATCACTGACCCTCTCTCTCTCTAACTCCCTCTTAATTTTCTTTCAATTCCTTATTCTATTCTTTCTTTTTCTTGTATGATTTTCTGTATGGTGGCTTTGTTTTGATCAACTTGCATGAATGGTTTCTAAAACAATGCGTGCCCATTGCCAAAACTCAAACCGCCCAAAATTGACTAGTAAATGTAAATCCTCTTCCCTTGAAACCAAAACCCTTTACTTTGCTTGTTTGTTTCGGTGCTGCTCTTTCTATTATTCTTTAAGGATTTGCAAATCTTTAAATGATAAATTATGGCCAGTCCCTTTTTTGAGATTTACAACGGCTTCGATGCTTTTTTTTTTCCCAATGGCATAAATCCATTTTTGTTATCTTCTTTCTAAACTTTCCTATTATCTATTTCTTTGATCGGTGCGTCACTTTCTTTTTCCAAGGAACTAATTAATGTTTTGTCATTTTAGAAGCCTGTTCCAAATCTACTATTTCTTACAACCGAGCTACACTCGTGAGGATCCATTTCGAAAGCTTGTATATATAAGCATCGATCAACAACGAGGATAGTCTAGAAAAGAAGAAATGTAAAGTCCAATAATTAATCAATTTTTAATCTTTCTTTATACAACGAGGGTTATCCTATTTGGCTATTTCGCTGTATGGATCTTATATTAGGCTTATCTCGTGGGATCCTCATCTTCTCAAACAAAGTACCGTAGAAGTTGAAAATGATTGAAAATGAATCGATCCGATTATCACCCATCTTTAAACTCCAATGATTAGGACCTTCTCTAGTCTAGTCTTCTAGGCACGCAAAAGAGATTTCATAATTGATGGTTAGTGGGAAAAAATGGTGGGGGTGAGCCACGTAGCCCACAACCCATAATTGGTTGCGTAAGGTTGACAAATAATAAGTCCACCAACCAGGCAGTCTAATGAGGACTTTTGGTGACCCATGCGTGATCCAACCTGTCAATATATTTTGACAAATCTAAATTTGCCTGTAGATAACTACATGAAAAATTTGTTAGTTCTCTCATCTTAAAATAATTGTTTCATATTAATGAACATAAATTAGTAATAAATTGATTGATTTTAAATTATTTCCTTGACTATCCTTATACTTACTTAGTTCCTAATTTATTATCATGGTTTGACTTTTTTCAATCAAAATATATGTTTTTATAAATGAAAATTGACATATACTCCCTCCGTCCCTAAATTATCGTCCTCATTTCCTTTTTCGTCCGTCCCAAAATAATTGTCCACTTTGAAACTTACCTTTTTAGAACATCACTTTTACCACTTTACCCTTACTTTTTCACTCTACTTTAATTATGGACCACATATACATGGACATTAAAGGAAACTATACATTAAACCAATATAAATAATCAAGTCAATTATTTTTTCTTAAACTGTGCGCCGAGTCAACCCAGACGATTATTTAAGGACGGAGGGAGTAATTTATATTTTTTTCAAGTTCACGAAACTCGTTATACTTTTTAAGTATTATGAATTACGAGTTATGTAAATTTGAAATACATAAAAGAAAACATACGAGATTAACTTTCTTTAATAAATACCGAGTTTGATTAAAAAAGTTAAATCGAAGCAATAATTTAAAATCAGATGGAGTTTTTTTCTTTTAATTTTTAAATCAATAGGTCTCAATTATTTCGCTCATCTCACACTTTATAGTTTTAAAAAAATGTACGGCAGGGCCACCAATTATGACTAAGCAAAATAGGAGAAAGGATTAAAATAAGTTCAAGTTGGTTCTTTGTCAGCTTTGTTCTGGCAACCCAATTACTTATTTCAATAATATACTTCTTCCTACTTCTCAGTTCTCACGGCAACTTGGCACGGAGATAAGCTCGATCCAAAAGTTTAACAACTCTGTCTGTTGCGTTGTATCGATTTGTGCATATAATATTGAATTACAGATCGGAATGCGCACAATCATAACGATGCATCGGAACTCCAAATTGATACATCGTGGATTCTTATTAATGTATTACAATTGAAATTCGATGCATCGTAATGCAAACTGGTTTTGAATTCATCGTGATGTAAACAAGTCGATCCTCGTTTTGTTGTCGCAATAATCGTGTTTTTCGAACTCCAAATTATTGATTGAAGCTGTAGAAGGAGACTATATGAGATTTTAGGAATAATATTTCAAGTTTTTCCCAAAATTCTTAGAATCCTCCAGTTTGGTTAGAAACGCTTCAGCCACTTGTTCTACATCATTTTCTTATCTCAAATTTGGCTCGGTTGGGGTTGAGCTCGAGATCAAGTTCAAAACTCGACTCAAAATATTGATATATCCTCGAAAAAATTACTTAGGCATAACAAGAACATCAAAATTAGTTGAACAATAGAATAACAAAAAGATTAAATGCTCATATCTATTACTCTGATTCACTTTTATTTGCGAGAAAAGCAACCTTCATTTTCTGGAGTCTAGACTGGACTTGGATCATGTCAATCCTCCGTTCGGGTGAATCATTTGAACACTCCACGGCCAGATGCATGATGGATGAAATACATTGCTCTTTAAGAAAGAAACATGTGTCGTCGTCGTCTTGTATCAAGTCAGTATCCACGACTTCATTTAATGAACCAGACAATGCATTGTTCACCCACTGCTTCAATGTTAGATCCCCTGTAAACATTTCATTTGTTGGCTTCTTTCTAGTCAGCATTTCCATCAACATTACACCGTAAATGTAGACATCGCCACTAGTTGACACTATTCCACTGGTTCCGTACTCTAACCAAGACATAATTCAAAAAAAAAAAAAAAAAAAAGAAAACTTGCAGTTAAAAATTTGGATTCCAAAGTTGAAATGCGATGCAAATAATAGGAAATTACCTGGTGCCAAGTACCCAATTGTGCCTAAAGTCTTTGTGAGTGAAATATACTGATCTTCACTGAAAAGTTTGGAAATTCCAAAATCACTGACGTGTGCAACCATATCTTGATCAAGCAAAACATTGCTAGGTTTCAAATCGCAGTGAACAATCGGTGTTGTATAACCGTGATGTAGATATTCCAAGGCAGCCGCAACATCAATCATTATGTTTAACCTTTGTATCAAACTTAAATGAAAGCAGTCTGTGTACATCCAGTTCTCTAGGTTCCCATTAGGCATGTATTCTAATATCAAGGCTCTGAATTCTAAGTTGCAGCAGCTGGTAATAATTTTAGTAAGATTTCGGTGACGAATATTACGCATTATTTCACATTCAACTTCAAAACTATTGTATGCTCCCTCCAACTGCAAACTGAAAACCTTTACAGCAACAACTTTCCCATCTGAAAATGTTCCTTTATATACCGAACCAGCACTACCCATACCGAGTAGATTGCTTTCGTTAAATCCATCTGTTGCTTCTCGAAGTTCATTATATGATACCCTTCTCCAATCAACATGTGTATTATCTCTCGCACTCTGTGATCTCATATTCCGATCTCTGTACTTGATCAACAAGAAGATAAGGGCCAGTAAAATGATGGCAGATAAAATGGGGGGTAAAGTATATTTGAGAATCATATTTCTTGACCTTGACCGTTGGTGAATTTCAGATTTGCATACTGGAACTTGTAAGCGAGGTGCACCGCATAGTGCCCTGTTATGCATGAATGACTGAGCTGTGAAATTTGCAAATTGTCCTCCGGTGGGAATCTCTCCTTCCAGTCTATTATAAGACCCATCAAAGAACTTCAGATACCTAAGTGCCTCCAGAGACTTTGGAATCACTCCAGTCAAATTATTGTTGGATAAGTCCAATGACTCCAAGCTTAGCAAGTTTCCCATTAACTGAGGTACTGGTCCTTCCAGCTTATTATATGCCAGTGAAAGAGAAGCCAACATTTGGAAACTTCCAATGGTGCTTGGGATATCACCTGACAACTGATTGTGGGATAAGTCTAGTTTAGTTATGACCCTCAGCTTTTGGATATCAGACGGCAAAGACCCACTTAGATAATTCGTGGATAGATTGAGACTGAGAAGATCTTCAAGGCTCCATAATGCCAGAGGTATTGTGGAAGTCAAGTTGTTGGAGTCTAGGTACAGATTTCTCATGGATTTAAGTTCACCCAAGCATGCAGGTATATGTCCATGGAGTCTATTATCACTTACAAATATGTCTCCCAAGTTCTGTAACTGACAAAGACTATCTGGAATGGATCCTTCTAGTCTATTGTGTTCAAGATACAGTTGCTGAAGTTTTTGTAATTTTCCGAGTGTTGTTGGGATAAATCCTGTCAATTCATTGTCATCTATACTTACGAAGGTCAAACCGCTCAAGTTTCCAATTTCACTAGGAATGGAACCCTTGATATTGGATCCAAACGCTTCAAAGTCTTGCAAAGAAGAAGATAGATTCCCAATTGAAGTTGGGAGGAAACCATTGAATTGATTCAGTGCTATTCCCAGATAACTTAATTGTCTGCAATTTGTAAGAGAAGAGAGGAATCTTAGTTCTGGAGTGGAAGATTCCCTCGTCAAATTGTTCTCCCCAAGGCAGAGCTTGTGCAAGTCTCTCATATTACCTAGTGTATTTGGAATCGGGCCAGTGAATGAGTTACTGCTCAAATCTAGGATGGTAAGCTTTGAAGAATTAGTGACAGAGCTCGGGATCATTCCGCTGAATCTATTGCCTCCTAGATAAAGCTCCTCAAGATTGGGAAGCCAAAGACTTGGAAGTTGGCCTGAGAAGTGATTGTCAGTCAGGCTAAGAAATACTGTATTCGAGGCATTGAAGATTCTGCTTGGAACGTGGCCAGTTAGGCTGTTATTGGTAACTCTAAGACCTTCCAGATTAAGGTTGCCAATCTCGTCTGGTAATGTACCTGCCACAATATCCACACACTTTCACTTAACATGCTTTCATATGAATATAACAATTGCCTGCATGCCCCAAATCTAACTACAAGTCCTATGAATGATAAAAGACAGCTTTGATTGAGTTGAAAGAGGAGGAATTCTCACATTTGCAATTCCCTACACTACTTAAGAGTAGCACTGGAAGAACATTTCAAAACATTGTTACACCCAAATGTGGTTAAGAAGTGGCAAACACTCGATATGCCAATTTAACAACCAGATTTTGAAACTATGAGTTACACAGATGTGCAATAAGCTGAAACAAAAAAAATACTCTCTTGCCCTTTAAAGTGAGAACTATTCAACCGAATAGGAAATCTTGTGGTAACAACTTTGAGGTATGTCATGTTTCTTTTGTAACTAGGAAGAAATGATAGCATTGAGGTTCGCTTACCCTTTCAATGATGAGCAAGATGGCAAAGAAGACAGATAACCAGAGAGAGAGAGGCATGTCATGTTTCTTTTGGAACTAGGAAGAAAGGATTCCTTTTATTCTTCCAATTTAGTCGTTTTCTTTATAGTGGTAAACAATGAATTAGCTCATTTACATTCAAATTGTTCACATTCCTTTCACTGGCGAGCATTCTTAATATCAGGAAACAACTACTGCTCGTACATATTAAGCTTTGTAGCATCTGTGACAGTCATGTAAATATAAGCATGAACCCAAGTTTCTAGAGTCAACCTTTCAGCTCTGAATACTAGTTTTGCCTCAGACCAGAAGCCTCTCTTACTGGATGGGGTGTGTCAGCTTTGAAAATAAATGCATATTGCTTATGAACAAGTTACATGATAAAATCAAGGGAAAATTGTTTTTTTAGCCAACGTACTAATTGGGGACGACACAATTAACCACGTAGTTTGTATAAGACAAATTTAACAAATGTACTATATTTTGAAGGCAAATGAAACTAAATACATAACGGTCGTTTGCAAGCCGTCAAGGAGCGATGACGTGGCTGCTTGCGTGGATCTTTAGGGGTTTCTATCATAAAATTTCAATGTAAATGGTTAACTATGTAATAATGAAGTAAATCTTATGAGTTCATCTTCCAACTCTACAAATTTGAAACCCAGCAACTTCAAAATCCAAAACAGAGCATCTTGGAGTCTCACGCAATTTCTCTCTCTCACTCCGTTTTCCTTCCTTGGAGTTGCACCCCCATCTCTCTCTCTGGATTTCGGCCCTACCCAAATCTCTATGCCGGCCTTCTTGGAAGACTCTGTGGCTCTTTAGCCAATCTTACTCCTTCCCGGAGGGACTGAAAGACCGAGGTTACCACTTCCGAGATCTCATCGCGAGAGTCAAGACCGCTTTCCTTCTTGCTCCTCTCTGTCCCAACTTAAACGAATCCATGCTCTTATTCTCACTAATGGTTCCCACCGCGATCACCAATTATCAACAAAACTCTTCACTTTGGCCGTTTCTGTTGTCCCAACAATGGATTATGCCAATGCCTAACAGAGATGTTTTTCACTGGAATACTTTGATTCGGGGTTATGCTGATCTGGGTCCTTGTCAAGATTCCATAATTGTCAACAAAGGCATGCATCAAAGTGGCGTGATGCCTGATGCGTATACTTTTCCTTCTTTGGTTAGGTCTTGTGCTGTGCTCTCATCTCCTTGGGAAGGCAAACAAGTTCACTGTAATATTGCCAAGAGTGGATTTGGTGTAGATACCTTGCCCCATTTCAACAACCTTTTAACATGATATGATAGATGGTGTGCCTGATGCGTATACTTTACCCCCTTTCCAGCACCAAGGTACCATCGCGATTGGAGGTCGACTATGGAAGAGAGAGAGCTCGGAGAAGGAGAAGGGAAGATCGCACAGTGATGGCGATTGGAGGCTGGCTATGGATGAGAGAGAGCTCGGAGAAGGAGATCTGGACTCGGGTTTTGCCGGAGAAGGCCGGCTATGGCGATTAAAAAATATCTTTGATTTTATTCCTCAACAAACAAAACTTGGAGGGCAAAGCAAAAAACTGAACTCAATCCCTGAATGGTTTCTGCTAATGGAAAAATCAAGTCAGTTCCTTGACTTCAGCAAGCATATATTATGTAAAAATTAAGGGATATTGCAGCAAAAGCCAACTTGGGTCTACTCAGCAACGAATTGGAGTTAGATAGCAACTTCACGATTTTTGTCACATTTTGTATTAATTATTTGTACATTTCATACATTTTGTTTCAAATTTTAGAACATCAGATAAATTTGTCTTATACAAACTACGTGGTCAATCGTGTCACTACCACATACGTTGGTTAAAAAAGAATTTTTCCCTAAAATCAATTAAGAGTATCAAAAAGATAAAAATAAATAAATAAAATAAAATAAAAATTGAATGTAAAGAATACCTGTCAACTGGTTATCCTCTATTTCAATATATTTGAGTAAAGTGAGGTTCCCAACTGTTGTAGGTATGCTACCGATGAAATTATTATGTGACAGAAATAAGCTCCGAAGCCCTCTGCATTCCCATATATAAGATGAAATGCTACCAGTGAGTTGATTGTGAGAAAGATCCAGGACTTCAATAACAGGAAGATGCCAACTGCGAATGTCCCCTGATAGGATTCCAGACAGTCGATTGTTTGTGAGATCAATAACTTTCAGCGAAGACATGTTGAAGATGGAAGATGGGATATGCCCCATTAGAGAGCAACTTGGCATGCTCAATATTTCCAAATGTGTAAGATTACCTATTTTAAATGGAATGGTACCTGCAGAATTGGATAATTGTTATGCTAAAAGTAGCACAAAGTTTTGCTTGATCACGAAAATGATGCACATATTATATCGTGACTCGCAATTTCTATATTTGGTACTACCGGGTTAAGTGGGGTCGACCCTTACCCGTTATAATCAAACTCATTTCGTCACGTTTGATATTTCGGTTCTAATGGGTTTTGAACTGTTTCCCGTCTCAACCCGACCTAATACACCCAATTGCTAGGCCTATTTGGTATGTAAGCTTTTATTTCACAAAATGTTCAAGCATTTTCATTTCAAACCGTCAATAAATACAATTCAGTCTAATACGAGCCTTGCTGTAATACAAGATCGAGTACGGAATACCAATTTTAATATTTTACCATATAAGGATAACCTTCCTTTTTGACAAAAAATTAAGTATGTTACGGTTTGTTTACTGGTTATCTGTATTATATTGTATAATAAAAAATATAGTCAATTGATAGAGAAATATAAGCGCTAAACGTAACACGTATAAAATGCTGGATGTAGCACTTTTTCACGAAACTTGAGTAAATTGCCCTTGTGCCTATTTATGATTATGGAGACAATTATCATTTTGTCCCAGTTGCAAATAAAGAAAAAACTATTTAAAATGAAAACATATATTTACTTTTTGCTAAAAAAGAAAGAAAAGAAAGTGCTACGTGTATGGGGAGGGTAAAAAAAAACTGGCCAAATACCGGTGATGGCCGGATTCTTGGGGTGCTCCTTGTAGGTGATGGCCAGATTTTTTGGGTAGCCTTAAATTCATGAGTTTGAATTTGTAAGAAAATTGATTTTTAATTTTTAAATAATTACTAATAATTTCAGATTTATTATGAATAATTTTTGATTTTTTGTATAGTTGTTAAGATAATTGTCAATACATGCTAGATAATTTTTATTAATTGATAACTTTTATAACTTGCTTAAATAATAATGAATAATTTGGAAAATAATTCTGAAATAATTCAAAATCTGAACTTCTCGAATTTCAAAATGAAAGAATTTTAACATTTTAAAAATAACTCAATCACAGTGGTGGACTTGGTGGCGACCAGCGGTTATAGCCGCTCCATTGCTAAGTGACAATTTTTCCGGTCGACCATTTCTTCAAAAATAAATAAAAATTGGTTTTCCACAAATGTAAGGTCATCTCCGACCAACCCCGAAAACCCCAAAATGTTGTGGAAACCACACTAAATCACTCCAACCAGTATCATCTAACCCCGTGTTGATGAGACCCACTTGTTTTTTAAATAAAAAATTAGTTTTTAAATACAAAAAATATTAATAATATGATATTATTAATTTAAAAATATTTAAATTGATTAATAAATAATAATAGGTATTATAGCTACATAATAAATATTACGAATATAATTTATTTTAAATTATTAAACACTATAAGGTCAATAAATTATAATCAATTGGTCTTATGTAAATTATTTTGTAATTATCAATAAAAAAATATATACATAATTATGCTAAATTATTTAGAAAACGCAATCTCATATTTATATTTAAAAATGCATACATATAAAAAACACGTCATGAGTTTGTATTTATCAAATAGTTAGTAACTCAAAATATATTAAATGAATTATTTTTAAACATTATTATTAGTTATACATAATATTATAAAAATAAAATTATTAACTATAATGAAATTATTAATTGTATAATTTTAATAATTACAATTTAAAAGGTTAATAGAAAATGAAAATATAATATGCTTAGGAATATTCCTTTTGAAGTAGTCCCTCTGTTTTTAAATTATTGTTCTCATTTTCTTTTTCGTTCGTTCTAAAATAATTATCCTTTTTCAAAAATTTTCTTTTAAGAAAACACTCTGACTACTTTATCCTTATTTTTTCTACCTACTTTAATTATAGACACATATTAATAGATCAAAGATATTAAAAGAAACCACACTTTTCATCAATATTTATAATATAATCAATCATTTTTTCTTAAACAATGTGCCGAGTCAATAATACCGATAATTTGAAAATAGAGGGGGTAAGATTCGATGCAAAAGGTTGAAGTTGGAATTGTTAATGGTGTTTGATGCTGCACAATCTGGTCTTGGGCCGGTCCTTGCGGTTTATAGGATATCTGGGCTTAACTGAATGTGAGAATTCCTAAAACCCTGTCAAAAGAGGAAACACCTTAGATGGAATGCAAGGCAGGGCCTCGCGAAACCCCTCAGGTGTGAGAGTAAGTATTGAGCTTAGTTGAAAGCAAAATAACAGGGTTTCGGTATGTAGAATAGTGCGTACCTTTCAAATGAGATTTTATGAAGTATATATAGCCTTTCTGGGAGTAAGATCCGGGTTAGGCTATGATCACGGCGATATTTTAGGACTGCAATACCATAAATGCGGGTTGAACAGAATCAAGGAATCATGGCTAAAATCTCTGATCGCCGAGGTTATCTCGAAATTAATACCGAGCTCAATCGAGGCAGCCTTGTTCCCCGCTCGCCGAGTGATAGAGAAATTCTCGCTCGGGATAGATGTGATGATCATCTCGCGGCTATCCCGCCGGTAATTTCTTTCCTGGTCTCCATGCATGTGACTATCACGTGTTGGAGCTTGGCTCGTGACCAAAGTTTGGGCCGAGCTCATCAGTGGCCCCCTGCTCCCTGTTCGGCGAGTATTTATGCTCGGCGCAGGGAGCAATACACTTGTATGATTTTATTGTTGTCGAAGTGAAGGGAGCTGCTTTATTGGTGACAGTTAGTGCATTCGAAGCGCCGGTTGCAGGGAGACTGAAAAGACTCTTCTGAAGTGACAGCTGTTGAGTTCAGTCATGATGAGCTGCGTGTTTTCGAGGCAGGCATTAATGGCGGGCTTGATCGGGTGCTTCGCAGCCGCCTTTCTTTGAAATTGTGGGCGCGTGATTTGGGCGCCTTCTTCCCAAAATTTCGCCTATAAAAGGGGTAAAACCCTAACCCTTTTTCTTTTTTACTGCCTTCTAACCTTCAATTGCTCCGCCTTGCTCTTGCTATTACTTTCCTCATTGGCGATTCTCTTTTCTAACAAGAAACTCGTTTCTGTCATTCTGGATCACTTCAACATTTCAGCTTCTGGCAAATTGATTCCCGTTCAACGCACAAGTAAGTTTCTCCTGTTTTAATTCTCTTCTGTTTCTTTGAGTTTTCTGGTTTCAGTTCTTTCTGTGTTCTTCATGTTCATGGTTTTCTGGGTAGATTCTTAGGACTTTCAGTTTAGGCTTGGGTAGTTTGCAGGGAGATCAAGGAAAAACCTTCGAAGAATCATAATTTTCTGGGGATTAATCCAGATTATTGCTCGATCTGTTGTAGGATGTCTTCCCCTCTTCGACTTTTTGATGACAGTTCTGATCATGAGCAAGAGGCTTATGATTATGACCATGGTGCCCAGGAGCATCATTCACCCGTAGATTCTGAGAGAACAGGGTCTGACATGTTGATTTCAGAGAGGAGGAATATTCAAGAAGCAAGTAGTCATGCTGTCCTTGAAAGGGTTGTGAACGATGTGACCACCGACCAGGATGAGGTAGACGGGGCGAGCTCGAGTGAGATGCCCAGCGACGAGGAAGTGGCTGGTCGACCTCGAGCGGGTAGGAGACCTCGCAACGAGGATTATTTTAATCTGAGCTCGCTTGCTCACTGGGAGTCTATGGACTCAGTTGTAGAGGTGGGGAACTGGTTTGACTCCATTGGGATTTCCAGGGAAGATTACCGAGGGGTCCCTTATGAATCCGAGATGACTCCTGCTCAGATGAGGAGTAAGACCAAAAGAGTGGTCTTTTTCTATGATTTCTTTCGTGTCGGGATGCGTTTTCCGCTAGATCCTTTTGTTGTCGAGTTCTTAAGGGAGACCAACGCCGTTCCTTGTGACCTCCAGCTTACTACGATGCTGATTCTGATCGCCTTTAGCGCGACTTGCCGACTGATTGGGTTTGAACCGGAGACAACCATTCTCCGAAAACTTTTTCAATTCACCAAGGACAAGAGATCGGGTAGGATTATTGGCCGATCAAAAGCTGGAGCCCTGAAGTTGTTTACCGAATTTCCCCATAAAGTCGATAAGTGGGACAAAAGGATTGTTGTTGTGGAATCTCGGGTCGGGTGGCCATTTGCTCCGACCCCTTATGTGATGAAGCCTCTGACTTATGATCGGTATGCCACCTTCACCGGAGAGGATAGGTGTATGGATATGTTGCGAGGAGCGTTGGGAGTGACCGAGCAGGGTCAGGAGTGGTTGATTGATCGAAATCAATCGCAGATCCTCTGATCTTACGCCCGGCCGGATGTACCCCGCCGTGGAGGGTGTGGATCCTTTGATTGACATAGCACCCGAGCCTGCTCATCCGCTTTGGGACTTGCCATGACCACAAGTTCCCAAATGAGTGCATGCGGTCTGGGGAGATTGTACACCTCGATTTGATTTTGATGATGCCGGTATTCGCCTTTATTGTTCATGATGAGTCTCGAAAAGTATCTCGACATTTTCTAACTCGTTTTCTTTTCGTTTGCAGTGGTGAAAGATATATTAAGGCAGAGGAAGATTGAGTTCAAGGCGAGGTCTGTTGCTCGCCATGGTGAGTTGATTGGCCGCGAGCAGCCTGCCTCTGAATCCTTACCCAAGGCCCCCTTTTCTGAAAGGAGCAAAAAATCGTCTCGTGCTCCTGGTTCCTCTACTGAGCCGAGATCTCCTCCCACTAGACGGCGCCGACCACCGAGCACTCGTCCCGAAAGAGACCAATTGTGCCCGATTCCCGAAAGCAGAGGCCGAGCACCCGACCACGAATGGGGGATGAACCCCAAGAAACAATTCAAGGTGGTCTCGATCCCGCGCCTTCTCCCTCCTTCCAACGCCTCCGGCCACGGGCTTCCTCCCCTCCTCGTCGCGAAGAGCCATCACGAGTGCTACCCCTAGTTGGCCGAGAGCCAATTTTGTGGCGCCCGTAACCCGAGATGGGGTTAGGCCCTGTGAACGACCTGCCGCCCCCTCTCGAAGGAATCAACATTCGTGATCGGGGGACCATGAGCGCTTGCCGGGATCCTAAAAGGGTCGCCCCCGATGTCATCCGTGGAGATGCCGAGACTCCGAACGCCGCTTCGGTGAGATTGGTTTGTTAGTCACGAGGTATGTCATTCCTATTACTCGACGAAGGATAACCGCCGCTAATAATGTATATTTCCTCGCCATGTATGTTTTTGTTTTGCGCTTACCTCCAGTCACTCTTCTCGCACAAACGTGTATGAGTATAAAGATAAGGCCGGAGCTCTGCTTGAGCGTAAGCGTTTAAAGTCCGATGAAGCCGCCTGGCCTTACAAAGAAGACTTGTTGGCTAAGGACAAAGAAGTCTTAACAAAGGTCGCCGAGCCGCCCAAGCTCGAGGAAGAGATTATCCGCCTAAAGCCCTGTGGAGTTTGCTCGAACGGGAGGTCTCGCCGTAAAACATTGAGCGAGGAGAGGAAGAAATTTGAGGACGCGCAGATTGCCGCCGAGCGTAAGGAGAGAGCTTGGCGTGCCAGCCGACACGGAGGTCGCGGCCGCCAAAAACGCAGCCTATTGAAGATTTTAAGCCACCGAGCTTGACCACTCGTGGATGCAAAGTCGGTTCCCTATTATTCCCAAGGGTGCAACCATGTTTTGCGATGTTGGCGAAAGCTGCCGCCGATATAACTCCCGAGATGATGGCAAGATGGGAGCGGCTTCGCCTCGTGTGTCGCTCTGAGTAGCCACGCTTTGATCCCTTATACCGTGGATGAACCGGGGATCATTGCGAATAATGATAGGAGAGCGATGAGCCTAATGGATTCCTCCGACTGCTGGCCAATAATGTGGTTGATCAAATGAACGCCTATTTTCGAGAGCGAGGCCAACGACGATGAGGATGAGGATCCCGCTCCCCAACCCGTCGGCCCTGATAATAGATGTCGAGGAGAATCAGCTACTCCTCCGCCGGCGTAAACGAATTTGCCTCCTCCTCCCAACCGCAGTACCGAGCAGCTACCTCCTCCACCACCTCTTCCTCCGAACATGCAACCGAGATGGACAATATTTGCCGAGCTAGACACCTCTGGGACACCGAGCAAGGAGGGAACTAGATAACTTTTGATCATCCTTGTATTTGTTTCCCTTTATGTAATTGAAAATTTATAATGAGAACTTTTATTTCAAAAATATGTATGAATGTCTTTTTACTTGTTTTATTTCCGCTTTGCACTTAATCGAAAACAATTAGGATCATCTGCAGGCCCCTTCGCTAATTCGGCAGCATCTAAATATTGGCTACACGCCCGAGTTGTCGGGCAGAGTTGTGTGGTCGCTAATCGGCATGGCCCTTGGTTCATCAAACCGTTAACATTATTTAGGCCGGATATTGATTTGAGCGAGATTTATCTCCCTTTGCCGCCAAAACGAACAAAGCCGCCAAATAATATCGAACACCGGTTGCTCCCTTCTCCGCTGAGGCATTCAAACTTAAATATAAACCGGCAGGCCCCACTTTGCTCGATTTTTCAAGCAAAGTTTTGTTTATATTTGTTTGAGTATATTTTCCTTTTGACATGCACAACTTCGAAAATTTCAATCCATGTACGCAATCACTTTCATTCGAAACAATTTTATTATTGAAGAAACCCTTATTGAAAATACAACCAACCAGATAAACTGAACTAACGCCATGTTAATAATAATATTTCTTCAAATGATCGAATGCCAAGGATGCTTCAAATGTTTGCCTTCTTGATTCTCAAGCAGGTGTAAGTACCTTCTCTAACAATTCCTCAGAACCTTAAATGGTCCTTCCCAATTAGGTGACAATTTTCCTCGCTCGTCGCCCCCAGAACCTCGATTTTCCTAAGGACCCAGCCTCCAATTTGAATGCTCTTCCCCGAACTTTCCTATCGTGATGGGCTTTGGCTTTCGCTTGTAGTTAACCATCCCGATGCGAAGCTTCCAATCTACGCTCCTCGAGAAGGTCAAGGTCGATTGCCCGGCGACCTCGTTGTCTTGCTCGTTATAATGGGCCACTCAGAATCGGGAAAGGTCGCTTTCAGCTTGGAATTACGCCTCGATCCGCACGTGAGAGCAAAAGGTGTTTCTCGCCTGTTGATCCCCTTACGCTCTAATCGACCATAAAAAACCGGTAACTCGCTCCGCCCATTTTCCTCGCCGATCATCCAAATTTCGCTTGAGAGCGCATGATTTGTTTGTTCGCGGCTCGCTTGTCCATTGCCTTGTGGATAGGCGATCAAGATTGCCAATGCTTTAACATACAACCTGCTACATTCTCGCCAGAATTTGTCCGAGAATTGTGTGCCATGATCGAAACAATGGCTCGGTAACCCAAAGCGACACCGATGTGGTCATGCACGGTTGATGATGTTGTTTTCGTGATGGTCGCCAATGGTTTCGCTTCAATCCATTTGGTGAAGTAGTCGATTGCCACCACTGCATATTTGAATTGAGATCGCGCTAGAGGAAAAGGGCCAATTATGTCGATTCCCCACATGTCGAATGGCCATGCCGCCACGATCGGGTCTCGCTTCTGGATGGCGCCTAGGTATATCCGCAAACCTCTCGACATTTGTCACATTTCTCGCACGTATAAGGCCGCATCTTTCCTTAACGTGATCCAATAGTAACCTCGCAAATAAAATTTTTCGTGCCAAGGTCCGTGCCCTCGATGACCGCCACATTCTCCTTGATGGACCTCGTGATAAGCTCTTGGGTCATTTTCGGTCGAACACAACGAAGCATCGGCCTTACCCTGACCGCTTGTACAAGACAAGACTCCTCCGACCACCGAGTATCGACATACTTGGTTCCGACAACTCTTGCTCGGATTTTTGTCCTCTCGTAATATACCCCGCCGATGAAATCTTTATACTGCCGATCCAAAGATTCGCCGCTGCTCAATATCCATTATTCGGTCCTTTTCAATCGAAGGTGTTTCCAGATGATCAATCATCACTGCTGGCCTTAACACGGATATTTCGTCCTCTGCTATCTTGGAAAGGTAGTCTGCTCGCATGTTATCTGCTCGATCAATCCTGACGATCTCCCAGAACTTGAAGTTCTTCAAAATTTCTTTGACTAACTCGCAGTATTTGACCAATGTAGGATTATGGACCGCATACTCCCCTGCACTTGGTTCACGACTAATTGTGAATCCGAGTATATCAGAACCGAATCAATATCCATGTCTAACGCGAGCTCTAATCCAAAGAATCATGGCCTCGACTTTGATTGTTGGAGGCAGAAATTTGAATCTAAGAGCCATCTCGAACTCGTCACCGATCCGTGTGACCAAGAAGATGCTCGCCTCCCGCCTCGCTTTACTCGCCATCCACTAATAATTCCCAACAAAGGCTGGTTTGATCTTAATCGCTTTTTTCTTGTTCTACGGGCGTAGTTGTGCTCGACAACTTCTTCCTCATGGTTGAAAAGCTCGCTTCTACCAAAAAGTCGGCCAATGCCTCGTGCCTTGATTGCCTTTCGTGGTTGATAGTCGATGTGAAATTTCGTGAGCTCGATGGACCAACCAAGCATTCTTCCCGAAAAATCAAGCTTGTGCAAAATTTTTCGTAATGGTGAGTCGGTGTATACAATTATTACATGTGCAGTAAAAGTAGGCTCGTAATTTCCGAGCAAAGAATAACAAGAGAGTAGGCCAACTTTTCTATATTAAAATATCGGCTCTCTACAGTGTGAGAGCTTTTGACACGTAATACATGTGTTTTGGACATTTGACTCCTCCCTAACCAAACGGCGGCCACACTGTCTCAGGGTCGCCAAGTACAAATATAGGTTTTCTCCCATTTTCGGCCGCTCATTAAGGGTGGTTCACCGAGATACTTCTTAAGTTGCTTGAACGCCTCGCACATTCCTCATTCCACTCAAAATTCTTGTTTCCTGAGTACTTTGAAGAAGGGTAAACATCGCTCAATGAGCGAGAAATGAAACGACCAAGGGCGATGACGGTTCCGTTCAAGCGTTGGACGTCTTTAATACATCTGGGCAGCTTCATGTCGAGTAGAGCTTGAATCTTCTCCGGGTTAGCTTCTATCCCCCTCTGGTTAACCATGAACCCCAAGAATTTCCCAGCCCGAACACCGAAAACGCACTTGCTCGGGTTCAGCTTCATGTTGTTCTTTCTCAGGTTGGTAAAAGTTTCCTCCAAGTCTTTGCTGTGGTCTCTCCCCTTTGTCTTGATGACCATGTCATCAATGTATGCTTCCATGTTTCGGCCAATTTGTTGGCCAAAAACTTTGTTGACCATACGCTGATAAGTGGCCCCAAGCTTTTTCAAACCCGAAGGCATCATTTTATAACAAGAAGACCGCCACCGCCGAATGCGGTCAAAGCCTTATCCTCGCCGCCATTTTCACTTGGTGGTATCCCGAATATGCATCCAAGAAGCCGAGCATTTCGAATCCAAAGAATTGCATCAACCAAATTTATCAATGCGAGGAAGAGGGTAACTGCCTTGGGGCAAGCCTTATTAAGATCCGTGAAGTCCACGCACATTCTCCATTTATCATTGCTTTTTTTAACCATCACCACATTGGCAAGCCAGGATGGGTAATGAATTTCTTCAATGATGTCTGCTTTCAGTAGCTTCTCTACTTCCTTCTTTATAGCCTCATTTTTTTCTGTGGAGAATTGGCGAGGTCGCTGTTGAATTGGTCGACATGCTGGGTCCACACTTAGCCGATGAAGAGCTACCTCCTCACTTATGCCCCTCATATCTTCCACCGTCTAGGCAAACACATCAAGGCTTGACTTTAATTGTTCGATTCAATCTTGTCCGCCTCCTGGGAAAGTGTCGCCCAATTTTGATTTTCTCGCCGAAAAGATGGATTGATGACAATTTCCTCGAGCTCATCCTCAGCCCGGAACTCTGGCTCTTCACGGACCTGCAGTGTGTCCATTTCAATTTTTTCGTCGCCTTTTGCCCTTTTTTTACGAGCGGGCTTTGATGTTTCCTCTGCCTCTGCCTCCTTGTCCTTGGGGTGATCAACCTCCATATTTTCTGGTCGCGAGCACTCTCCTTCAGAAATTACTGCTATATTGTCCAGAGCTTTGCCTGGAACAACGATTTCTTCATTCGGGATGGCGAGCGATTTTCTCGCTTTTCTTCTCGCTTCCTGACAAATTCCCACATTGTCCTGGTCGACTATGAAGGATGCCAACGCCAAGTTGTAAAACTTTGCTCGCCGGTGAGGAACCGAGGCTACCATCCGAAGCGAGCCATGGAGGGGATGCCCATGATGGCATTATATGGAGATTTCAGATCGATTACGAGGAAAGTTACGACTTCTAGCCTCGTATGTTCCCCATTGCCTATGTAAACTTCCAGGTCAACTGTGCCCTTGACCTTGACTTTATGATTTGTGAAACCTTCCAGAGTTCCCAAGTAAGGCTTTAATCGGGCATCGTGAGACCAATCTCCTTAAAACAATTGTAGTAAAGCACGCCCCAAGATGCTCCCCGCATCCACGAGCACTCTGCACTTGCCGCTTGTTAATCAAAGCCGACACAACCAAAGGTCGTTCTGACGCAGTGGTGGCTCGCCGCGAGTGAACCGATGGTCTGCCGCCAAATCGAAGTTATCGGTGGCATATTCATCACTTTTGACAAGGAATAAATATGCTTTCCCGCTTGAGTCGAGCCGGGTTCTTCCTCAAGAATAACATTCACCACCCCGCTTATCCGGGGGCATTGCTCTGCTTCCGCCGCTTCCCGAGCAGAGGATCACGGCGATTGCCACCATTGTTGTTCCCTTGCTTGAACCTATCAAGACGCCCTTGATTAATCAAGCGTTGATTTCTTTTCGAGGATGAAACATTCCTCCGTGACATGTCCCACGCCGTTGTGGTAGGCACAAAATTTTGTGCTATCCCTGCGATCCTGATTCATGGGATAGGAGCGGGAGATCATTCTCAGATTTGCATCATTATCTCCTCTCTTGAAGTGTTTAAGGGAGTGAAATGTTGCTCCCTCGAATCGTTGAGTGGAATCAAGTCCTGCTCCTGCCTCCGAAAATTATTGTTATTTCCCGAGCTAGAGTTGCAGCTTGTGTCGAACTATTTTCAACCTTTTCCTTCCCTTTTCCCTTCCGACCGCCTCCGTCGAGCCGAACAATTGTGCTCGAGCAAGCATCTCACCCTCGAGTGGCCGGTGGATGCATCACCACCTCGCTCAGCCCCCACTTCGCATATTGTTCAAAAACAAAGCGTAACCTCTCCTTCACCATGCCCGTAACTTGTTCGAGCACCTTAGTGAACCTTTCCACATAGCTATGGGAAGATTCATCAATTCCTTGAACCACTTTGCAGAGGTCGAATCGACTTTGGGAGAGCTCTCCCGAGCCAAATTCTCGCTAGGAACTTCTCCTTCAAGTCTTTCCACGCCGTAATAGACCCTTTCTGAAACGCCCTAACCAACTCGGGCTTTACCCTCAGATGGCCCCCGCAAATGCCTTCATTTTCAAGGCTTCATTATCGTCACCAAGCCGACTCGAGCTTCAAATGATCGTAGCTAATCTCCCCGCTCGGGTTTTTCCCGAGTATTTATCAAAAATTCGAAAACAGCCCTGGCCGAGGTGTGTTTTCAATCCAGTCTGCGAATGGACTACCATCTGAAGATCGAGCAGACCCTTCAGAACGGCGACCAGCTTCCCACCCATCCATTCTCGCCGCACACTGCCAAAACCTCGCCATTGTCGAGGTTGAGCCGGTGCTGGTGCCGTTGGAATTACTACGGCCGAGCTATAGGCCGAGGTGCCTCAATTTCTTGTGCTCTGAGTCGCTGGGGACCCTCGAGGTCTTGTTGCTTTCAGAAGCGGTCCGCTTCGCTCATCGTGTTCGCGACGGGGTGAAGTTCGTCGAGAACGATGAGAATAGCGAGATCGAGAATGATATGAACGCTCATGTTCATCATTTCGACTGCGCCTGCTGGCTGGCTGTGACTCATCGACTATGCTGTACTCTCTAGCACGACGTTTATCCCGCCGCTTTCCTCATGGATTTCCATGGCATTGGCATCCCGTTGTGGCCGCCATCGCCGCACGATTCCGGCCGAACCTCGATCGATGGCCAAAGGGGCTTGTGCGGGCATGGCCGCCAACACTAAGCGCCCTTTCAACCACGTGGAGCACTAACCGCGGTACAATTGGTATTAATCGCTCCTCTATGGAACCGGCGACCCAACGCGGCTAGCTGTTGATTCAGAATAAACATCTTGCTCAGATACTGAGCTTGATTGCGAAGAGCTTGGGCCTGAGCTTGTTCATTCAATGGGATAGGCTCTGCCACTGAATTAAGTCGAGCAGCTTCCCTTCGTTGGTTCAACTGATCCCGTAATTCAACTGAATTGGCCCTTTGCTGTTGCAATTGATTTCTCAAATCATGTTGAGGTGGATCGCGGGGACGAAACCAGCTTCACCATTTGGTGCATGTTGTGCCGCCACTTGAGATCTGGTCATTACCCCGCTTAGCGGTGGTAGGCCATTTCTTGGAAACCGGTCGCCGGGAATCCCTCTATTAATTGGGGCCAATCTCCTTGAATGATACATCACCGCCGACATTTCCGCTCGCTCCAACCTGTCCCTTTCCGTTCTTAGCCATGCTAACAAGAGTTGATGAAAAATGAACTAGAAATTTTTCGATTTCCCGGCAACGGAACCAAACTGATGCTGCACAATCTGTCTTGGGCCGGTCCTTGCGGTTTATAGGATATCTGGGCTTAATTGAATGTGAGAACTCCTAAAACCCTGTCAAAAGAGGAAAACACCTTAGATGGAGTGCAAGGGTGGCCTCGCGAAACCCTCGTGTGAGAGTAAGTATTAAGCTTAGTTGAAAGCAAAATACACAGGTTTCGTATATGTAGAATAGTGCACCTTTCAAATGAGATTTTATGAAGTATATATAGCCTTTCTCGGGAGTAGGATCCGGGTTAGGCTATGATCACGGAGATATTTTAGGACTGTAATACCATAAATGCGGGTTGACCGCGTAACCGAAGGAATCAAGGCTAAAATCTCGGGATCAGCGAGGATATCTCGAGATTAATATCGAGCTCAATCGAGCAGCCTTGTTCCCTCGCCCGAGTGATAGAGAAATTCCTCGCCGGTATAGATGTATGATGATCATCTCGCGGCTATCCCGCCGGTAATTTCTTTCTGGTCTCGCCATACACGTGACTATCACGTGTTGGAACCTGTGCTTGGCTCGTGACCAAAGTCTAGGCCGAGCTCATCATATATAAATAAGTATTCTAAAATTTATAATAAGCTTTTCAAATTTCTTTGATTCTCTATCTTTAATTTTACTGTTTATTAATTTTCGTTTATTTTATTCATGTTAAAGTTTTTAATTGTTTATTACTCAACTTTAATTGAGTATATAAATTTAGACCTGTGAACAAATCGTGCAACGCACGGGTGCTTCAATAGTTAGGAAATAAAAAGGGATGAGAATTGAAAATTTTCAATCAAGTTAAAATTGTATAAATTAAATATGATAAATTTATTTTTAAGTTAAGCAATATTTGACAAAAAAACAAAAATCAATATTTTCTCATTTTACAGAAAATTGACACATGATTATCATTTTATAAAAAGTTGTCACATGATAGCACCGTTTCATAAATCTAGTAATTTTTTTTCATAAATCTCATAAGGGAAAACATTTTGTTTTAATAAAAATATTGAAAAAACATAAAGATGTCATGTGGCAGCACCCGTTTAAAAGATTTCTCATTTCACAAAAAGTTGTCATGTGACAACAACCGTTGTTGTTAAAGTAATTACTAATTAATACTAGAAAGATTAATAGATTAGTACGTACATGTGTAATGCACAATATTAATTAATATTTTTTTTTGCAAATATTCTTTATAATAAGATTATTTTTTAAATTTGTTATAAGTAATTAAAATTTTTAATTAGAATAGTTTGAACAAAACAAAATAAGGTAAATATTGAAATGGATCATATGAATGGTAATTGAAAGATTTGCGTAGGAATTTTTTATAGAAAAAAACTTAAAAATGAATTAATTAAAAATTAATATATTAATTCATTAGTATTATTTTTTGATATTGGTCATTTAAACAGAAAATCGTCATGTGACAGAAGTGGTTTCTGTTAGTAGTAATTAATAATTAATAAATATAGATTAATAGAAGAAAAAATAAACACAAAATTGTACCTTGAATAACTTGTATAAATCAAATAGTAAGTAAATGAAAGAGTATGAGAATTGTTGAGTTTCAGTCAAGTTAAACATGTAATAAGATAAAATCTAGTTTTAAATTAAGCAATATTTGACAAAAATAAAAAAATATATTTTTTATTTTGCATAAAGTTGACACGTGAAAATTGATTTATTTTTTCAGATGCTAATAAATTATATAAGTCAATTGTTAATAGGAATCATTTGTATATGTTGCAAAACCAAAGGATTGATAACATGATATTAGGAGATTTGATAGAATCTTTAAGTGAGAGATAATGCATACATAATAAAATATTTTATAATAAATTAAAAAATATATATTATTTCATAGAAAGCTGTCACGTGGCAGGCGGTAACATCAGTTTTATTTATAGTTTTTCTCATTTTACAGAAAGTCGTCACGTGTCAGTAGCGACTTATATTTTAGTAATAACTAGTTTTTTAACCCGTGCATTAAACGAACGTCAATAAAATCGCATATAAACAAAATAAGGAGGATCAGTTTATTAACAATTACATATAAGTATATCACTAATCATTATAGATTCTAAAAAAATAATTTTTATACACAACATTTTTTGTCTTATTAGTTGGTTTTTCATCTTCACTGCCTATCAATATCTTCAAACCAAAATAATTTGTTACTCTAGAAACTACGACATATAACTGTTTATAGCTAAATATTGTTTTTTTTTTCTAAAAGAGACCTGCGTACAATTATTGATTTTGAAACTTGTTAATTGTCATTGCATATGATACTCGCAATGTAAATTGTCTTATCTGAAACTTGAAAGACAGTCTTACATCGGATAAGTTAATGACAATCTTGGGATAAAAATATTTTCTCCAACATTGCTTCCTTTCAAAAAAAATTGTTTCAACAATGTGATCCTCAAGATTTATAATGATTAGTCTTGTTTCATTGCACAACCCTGCAGCATGGTCAATATTTCTCAATAGCATTACTGGAACACTAATTTTAAGTATCAATTTATGGCCTGACAACCCCGAACATTTTATACTATTCAAAAACTCTGTATAATGAATGTCTTGGAACAAACTTAATTTTTTTCTACCCTTCAAATAGAATGTGAACTCAAATAAGTTATTCCTTTTGAATGATTACTTTTATTAAATTATATTTGTATTTTATGAATAAATAAATTTATGAGAAAAAATAAGCTAAAATCAAAATAACAAAATTATTTTTACCGTTAACAAATATTTTTGTTTTGTAAATTATTTTAATTTTAATAACTTCCATTATATATAATTTTTTTATTGACTTCATAACTATTATTTTTGTTTTATTTTTAAGAATTAGTTTTATGGGGAAAAAATGTTTCGTAATTTTTTATTACTATTTTACTAACATCGGTTTAAATTGTTTTACTTTATTGACTCTGTAACTATTCTTTTTGTTTCATCAAATATTTTTATTTTACTAACGTATTTTTGTTTTACCTAACTATTTTAAAGAATTTATTTTAAATATTTGTTCCGTAAATTATTTTTATAATTTTACCAACCTTAGTTTAAATTATTTTTGTTTTATTGACTCTGTAACTATTATTTTTGTTCCATCAAAAATTTTTATTTAACTAATGTATTTTTGTTTTACATAGTTATTTTAAAGAATTTGTTTTAAAATTTTGTTCCATAAATTATTTTTATTCTTTTAGTAACCTTAGTTTAAATTGTATTTGTTTTTATTGACTTTGTAACTATTATTTTTGTTCCATCAAATATTTTTATTTTACTAACGTAATTTTTTACATATATATTTTTAAGAATTTGTTTTAAACTTTTGTTCCGTAAATTATTTTATTTTACTAACCTCCGCATTAAATTATTTTTGTTTTGTGATTTTGTAACTTTTATATTTTATAGTGGTTTGCTCTATAAATTATTTTTATTTTACTAACTTCTTATATTTTTGTTTTATTGACTCCGAAATTATTATTTTTGTTTTAGTTACTATTTTTTATGTTTAAAGAGAGAAAATGTTTAAACATATTTAAAGGAGAGGAGATGGTGATGAGAGAGAGAACATATGGAGGAGACGGAAGAGAGAAAAAGAAATACAACCAGAGAAGAGAAGATAAGAGAGAGAAATAGTAAAATGGTAATTCAAAAGTGAGATTTTGAGGGAAAAATCCACCCTTATTATTATTATTATTATTATTATTATTATTATTATTATTATTATTATTATTATTATTATTATTATTATTATTATTATTATTATTATTATTATTATTATTATTATTATTATTATATATAGATTTTTTTGTTGATTCGGTAACTTTTATTTTTTATAGTTGTTTGTTCCATAAATTATTTTTATTTTACTAACTTCTTATATTTTTGTTTTATTTTTGTTTTAGTTACTATTTTTATGTTTAAAAAGAGAAAAATATTTAAACATATTTAAAAGAGAGGAGATGGTGGTGATGAGAGAGAAAATATGGAGGAGAGGGAAGAGAGAAAGAGAAAAACAACCAGAGAAGCGAAGATAAGAGAGAGAAATAGTGAATTGGTAACTCAAAAGTTAATAATTCAAAAGTAGGATTTTGAGGGAAAAATTCACCCTTGTCATTATATATATATATATATATATATATATATATATATATATATATATATATATATATATATATATATATTAATAGTTTTTTTCTTATTTTACAGAAAACCACCACATGGCAGCTGTGGTTCCTGTTTTAGTAATAGTTAACTAGGTTATTACCCGTACGGCGATGCATAGTTGATTTAGTATTGTTTCTGAAACTTAATTTTGTAGATAGAATCTGCAAACTATTTGAATGAACCAACAACAGCAAGATATTCACATAATTAATAAATTTAAAAAAAACGTGAGATCACATCGAATCATCAAATCGAAAATTTATGCAAATTATAAAATCGAACAAATATTCTTAGGAAGGGGAGGGGAAGTACCACGAAGATAGACTCGTCAAGGAGGTGTTTGATGGAGGGGAAGTATTTTACAGTGATTGTTTGTGGTTTTGGTGGAATACATTTAATCAAATTGTATAAAATCTATTTTAAATTGACCTAGGTTTGGTAAAATAATAAAACATAAACAACTTCTACCATGACAATTGAGGAGTACTCCTAATCAAATGAAACTTGTATAAATCAAATGTGATAAAATATATCCGGTACAAACCGATTTTGGCAGCAAAAGGTTGTAAAAAACAATTTCTATGAGAATTGAAGAGTTTTAATAAATTGAAACACGTCTAAATCAAATGTGATAAATTCTTTCCACCAAAAAACTTTACCATAAAAATTTGTATTCATAATCAAGTGAAACACGTTTTAATCAAATGTGATAAAATATATCTGATATTAACCGATTTTAACAGCAAAAAATGGTTTAAAAAACTTTTACCATGTATAAAGGACTAAAGGAGACACTAGTTTCAAAATCTATCTGGTTTTGATTTTTTGATAGCAAAAATGGAATATATATATATATATATATATATATATATATATAGTATCCACAGTTATAATAGGTTTTTTTACAAAAGTTGTTTATAATAAGATGATTTTCTAATCCTGTAACAAATAATTAAATTTTTTAATTAGAATAATTTGAAAAAAACGAAAAATAAGTTCAAATTTGATCATATGAATATGTAATTGAAAAATTAAAACCTATGAGAATTGATAAAATGTACCCGCAAAAAAACTTTTATCATGAAAATTTTGAGTACTAATCAGGCGAAACTCGTTTAAATCAAATTGTATAAAATATATCATGTATTAACTGATTTTGACAGCAAAAAATGGTATAAAAAAAAACTTATACCATGTATAAATGAGACACCGGTTTTAAAAAAAATTACATGATTTTAATTTTTGGCAGGAAAACAATTATATATATATATATATATATATATATATATATATATATATATATATATATATATATATATATATATATATATATATATATATATAGTACAGTATGCATAGTTTTAATATCTTTTTATTGTGCAAAAAAAATTTATAATGAGATGATTTTCTAAACTTATAATAAATAATTAAATTTTTAATTAGAATAATTTGAAAGAAACGAAAAATAAGGTAAATATTCAAAATTGATCATATGAATATATAATTGAAATATTAAAATCTATGAGAATTGATAAAATCTATCCGCAAAAAAAAACATTTTTACCATGAAAATTTGGTGTCCTAATCAAGTGAAATGCGTCTAAATCAAATGTGATAAAATTCATCTCGTACTAACCGATTTTGGTAACAAAAAAAAAACTTTTACCATATATAAATGAGGTACCGGTTTTAATTTTTGGCACAAAAAAAAATTATAACTTTAAGAAGGTGTCACAAGCACATAAATCCTTTAAAACTTTAAGTATTCAACAGAAAGTCATCATGTGGCTACAATGACTTCTGTTTTAATAATAGTTAATAGATAAATAATAGAGTATTAATTAATGATTAATAAATATAGATTAGTAGAAGAACAAATAACATAAAATGTTCCATGGATAATTTGTATAAATTAAATCATAGGAAAATGAAAAGAGATGGAAATTGAAGAGTTTCAGTTAAATTAAACTTGTATAAATTACATAGGATAAAATCTAGTGTAATTAAATGATATTTGAAAAAAATAAAAACAAAATCCTAAATCTTTATCATAAATTTACTCGTAAACCTATATCTTAAGTCTATCTTATCAAATTAGTTTTATGATCTTTATCTTATCTAATTGGATTTAAGATTTTTATTTTAAACTAATCAATTTTGATAAAAAGAAAAAAACTTACCATTTCAAAATTGACACGTGGCAGCACCAAATTCTTTTAAAAGTTTTAATTTTTCACAGAAAGCTGTCACATACTCACATGTCAGTAACAGTTATAGATGGTTAATAGTTAATAGTTAATAGATTGCCGGCCCCTAGAAGGATTCTAAAAAGAATTTGAATAGACAGAGAAATGTGCAAGTATAGAGGCATAAGGTACAACTTCTGTTTCCTTATAAACATGTCTTCACATTTCAGTAGAGGTGGCAAATGGGCGGCGGGCTCAAATAGGCGGGCAAGTAAGTGCCCATTTATTAATATGGGCGGGCACTAAATGGGCATGGGCGCCCATTTACTCATTAACATGCACTTATCAAATAAATATAAAAATTACAAAAAAATAAATTTTTTAACAAAAAATTATCAAAAGTTACAACTAACCATATATATATATATATATATATATATATATATATATATATATATATATATATATATATATATATATATATAATTACAACCACAATAATTGGAAAAGGCCGGCATATTGCTTGTGCTAAAGTATATTTTTGTAATTAAGACTAACTCCAATGATATTAATATATCTTCTTATTAATTAAATTTTCAAACGTGGACGTTTAGGTGGAACAGATGGAGTAGTTAGTATTAGAGTTCTATGTTCTCTTCTCTTGAACACATATGACACTAATAAAAGGAAAATGATAGGGATCTAATAAAATGTGACAAATGAACTAAAAACGAAAGTAGTAGTTTGTAAAGAAAATAACTTTTCTTCGAAATTGCATTTTAATTTTTACTAATAGTTTTATGTATTAGTATGTAAAAATGTATTTTTGTTGTTGTAATCATCAATTCAATCTTCTATTTTGTGGTTATATTTTTAATTTCGCTGAAGCCCAATAGACAAACACACGAGTGGAAGCCTGACCAAAAACTGAACAAGCTAACTAAGCCACATGTACAAATCTATATGAGAAGGTTCGAGCAAATAAGAATGTCGCATGTTGCACACTGCTCACAAAACCGCTATGAATCCATTTATAGTGTAACAGGGACGGATATTACAGAGTTATAAAAATTGAACAATCTGGGAGTGATGTTATGTTTCATTTAAGGGTACAGAGTCATAGAATAACATTTCATGCTTTGCTTTGCAATTTTGGGGTGGGGTTGGCGGTTGGAAGGGCGGGTGTATATATGTGTGTGTGTGTGTGTGTGTGGTGGGGGTGGTTGGAAGAGTGTGTGTACAATATAAATATATTAATTATGTTAAACGTCATTATTAATCTTAAGTATTTTATAATTATGTATGTAATTGATAAAACAAAATTAGAAGAGAAAGTGAATGAGTTTTAGTATGGGTGCCCAAGTGGGCGCCCATTTAGTCCATCATAACTATTGCGCCTAAGTGGACATGCCTATTTGTGCTCACTTAAAATTTTAAGTATGCTCATACTCATTATTTATTGGACGGTCTGAACGAACAAATGAACGCGGGCAAAAATTGTCATCTCTCCATTTCAGTTATCTTCTTGTGTTACTCGAATGTCTTACTTTTTCTAGTATGATTCAAAGAGTACCAAGTCAGAGCCGTTATTGGTAAGCTGTATGCCAAAAAGACCAACATGACCATGGTACTTTCACTCTTTCATCAAGTGATGTCCGCATGCATTGCACAATTTATACATATGTGTAAAATTATATACTAAATTAAAATTAAATAATATATAATTAAAAACTTTAATATGAATAAAATAAATAATAATTAATAAACAATAAAATTAGAAAAAGAAAATCACATAAATTTGAAAAGGTTATTATAAATTTTAGCATATTTTTTTATAAACAATATTTATCATTGAACATGTACAGCTATTATAACTATCACTATCAGATGACAAAACTCAAAGGCCTTTTAGATTAGTAACTCTAGACAAAGCGCCAAAATAATGTGCAATTAGTCATGACTAAAAACATGTTTTTTTTTTCAAAAGAAGTACTAAGTTAGACAATGACCGACTTTGACTTTTATTTATAGACATTGCGTAAGACAACAACAACGAAAACTGTGTTCTCTAGAGTTTGAACGAAATTTTATGATCAGATGGTGTCAGTGACATTATTGAAATCAAAACAGTACCATCATAATGTCCCTTTGGAAGAACTCAACCTTCTAAAATATTGTTTCCCAAACGTCGAGTTACTGCAAAACCCAATGTCAGGGTTATGAAGCAACATTACCGGAGTTCTACGATTCAAATTCAATTCATGATTTGAGATTTTGGAACATATAATTTCATTTAAAATTCAAGAGTATGTATATCGATCAAAATCAAACTAAACCGAGTGGTTCGGTTTGAAAATATTGGAATCAATGGAGGGTGGTTCAGTTTGTGGTTTTGACATAAACCAAACTAAATCGAACCACATACACCCTAGAAGGGTAATAATAATTCCATTGACTCTAGGCCAAAGAAATAATGTCAAAATTATTAATTAGAAAAAATTACAAGCCGGTACATTTTAAAAAATATATTTTCAAATGAATCCACCTATTTTTGCACATTTCTTTTAGGTACAATTTTTGGGCAAAAGTACTTGTCTACCCTTTGTGTACGATCGTCGTCGTTTTCTTTCATTCAATTCAGTGGAAAGAACCTTCAGTGTAGAGTTCTTCCAATTATCCCCAAAAAAACTTGATGAATCCAGTCAACGGCATGCTTCCACCATAAATGGCTCCGATGCCGATGAACCAACAGCAGCCACAGCAGTCGAATCTGTCCATTACCTTTAATTCTTTCCAAAACCTTCAATGTAGAGTTATGTCATTAAAGATTAACATTAAAAAAATTAGGTTATGTCACTTTGAAAATATCTCACTCAGTCTCTGACTTTATCTCTGTCTTCTTTGTTGCCTCTGGTGACTACGGCGAGCTCGAGGGGCTCCGGCTTTGCGCCTTCGACTATGCCTTTACGCCTCTCTCTCTCTCTCTCTCTCTCTCTCTCTCTCTCTCTCTCTCGATCTGGCTCTCTGAGACTCTTAGTCTCACACTTTCTCTCTTCCATCCTCGGATCGGCGACCGGGCGAAAGTCGGACCGGCGATGGGCGATCGACCGGTTTGCGTCTCTACTCACAAGAAATTGCTTAATTAGGGATTGATAACATACAATTTGAAAGGGGCGAGGACGAGGAGAGACGAGGATCGAATGATCAACTCACAATCACGGCGACGGCAGTGGACGAGACTAAGTGATATCTTCGTAGGCTTGCAATTTTGTTTGTTTTGAGAGTTTGATCGTAACTTGTGGAGAGATGCAAGAGATTGTGATATTTAAATGGCATCAGATCTGATGCCAAGATTTGACATCAGGTTGATTTCTGATGCCTGACATCAGGTTGATTTTTGACATCAGGTTGATTTCTGATGTCTGGCATCAGGTTGATTTTTGGCATCAGCTTTTCTGATTTTTTTTAGGCTGGATCTTCATTAATGACATTTTTGTCATTTGACAACCAATTTGTAGTTACATGAAATGTCCAAAAAATCAATGGTCCTAGATGAAAACATGTTTCTAAAATTGTACCCATTTGAAATTTGCCCTATTAATTATTCACATCTTTAAGCCCATTTATAACAAAGCTAAACCAATGGCCAAAAAAAATCAATTTTATTTTTTTTAAAAGGAACCAGCCTAATAAGAAACCTTGAAAGAACTACTGATCTTAACATCGCAAGGTTTCTATGCTCTATCTCCAAATCTACCGCCTCCCCCAAACCCTATTTCAATTTCTACGTCTCTAACAACTATTCAATACTCAACTTTCTTCCTTTTGTTATTTAATTCTTATAACGACTATTCGTTTCACACTTCAATATAATTTTGCAATGGGCAGTCAATTAATTAAAACATTGCATTTACATTTCGTCTATTTCGTCAAATATATCATTTAGTGTCTAGATCAAGAGTGTGTCGGTGTAAATTATCTTCTTAAAATTGACTTGGATAACTAATTTGTGCATTTTTTTTAGTGATGGTAAGCAATTATTTTCGTTTACATAATGTACCGTCACCAAGATGCGATTTTTAAAATATTTGTTTTATGGTTATTTTTTTTCATTTCGTTTTTATATATAAGCTTCTTCCGACGATTCAACTGTTACTTCCCATTTCTTAATTTCAATTTATTATTTGAGGTAAAATTATTTTGATTGGTCTAAAATCTATAGAATTTGTCATTTGTGTGCAGAATCTGGTGTGATCTCTTTTATCTAACCACACAATGTGATAGAATATATTATTTTATTTCAACCTTGTTTTTCCTATGCAGTAAACCTTGTTTTGGTTGGTCTAAAATACAATTTACCTTTTTTTTTTTAAATTTCAATTGTTGCCTAGCAGTTCAAATGCTAACATTTATTGAAATCTCAATTATTTATTCTAATAACTTACCTTATAATATTCTTATATAGAAAAGAATAAAATAATTTTTTGGTCCCTGAACTATCCAAATATTATGCGTTTGGTCACTGTACTTTTTTTTAAATGTGTTTGGTCCCTTAATTCGATTTTTTTGTTCAATTCACCCTTCCTACCGTTACCGTTACTAAAAAATGTAACATTGGCTAACTTTTCAAAATGTCTAAACTCTAGGGAGTTAATTTGTCTTTTTTAATTAAAAAATGAGTTATCTTCAACCTAAAAATTGAAATTCAAAAACATTAATTCCCTTTCATCTCCTCCTTCTCCGGCGAATCACCAAGCCCGTCATCTTCTTCACCTTCGCCTGAAACCCAGTTCGTCCGGCGAATCACCGAGCCCATTGTTTGTCACGGCTAAGCAACGAGCACCATCAAGGCCGCCATGTCTTCAAACTCCCCCAACCAGTTCGCCCCCATTATAGACCCACCTCTGACCTCTCACCCATCTTGCTTGGGTTTTTTTCCTCTGCTCAAACAGACCCGGCGATTCCGGATTCCGGCCTCAAACTCAACTTGTTACAAGACCTTACGAGCAGCTATCAACTTGGGTTTGGTCCTCTGTTCAAACAATTGGGACCATACGGGCAGCTACCATTTGCCTCCCACTTGTTACAAGACCTTGTTTTTCCAACCCAGCTTGGCTCGATTCCCAACATTCAAACTCAACGCACCGCCCATTTGATTCCCAAACCTCTCGAATCCATGAACCCCTCTTCCGCTGCTCACAATGCTTATAGCGACACTCCTTCTATATCCCTCGTTATGAATGAAATGGCATCTCTCCTCATATGGGCATCCTCCTCGCTCGCCAAAGAAAATCTCATCCCTCCGCTAGTGGTTATCGATTTGGGGACAAGTCGCCCTCTGAGATCTCTCGACACCATGGGTTGTCATTTCTGAAATTGGGGACAAGTCGCCCTGGACATGCGATGTCGAAGTTTATATCCCTCCTGAATCATCCTCTTTTTATCATTCCAAAAACCCCGCTAACCCCGCCCCCCCGCCTCCCTCACGTGAACAATAAGCTTCGTGGCTTCCACCATTTAGAGCATGTATACCAATGTCTCTAATTAGATCCATATATGCTACCTAAGCGGATGATTGGATCCTTGAGGCCTAATCGCCGGTCTATTTGAATGTAAGAGAAAACGCAAAGCAAGATGGGTGAGAGGTCGAGGTGGGTCAGAATGGGGCGAATCGGGGGGAGTTTGAAGACATGGCGTTTTCATGGGCTCGCTGCTTAGCCGACGCATAAATGTAGAATAATTGGAAGGGGGACGAACCGGGTTGCCGGCGAAGGTGAAGAAGATGACTCGGTGATTCGCCGAGAAGGAGGAGATGAAGGGGAATTAATGTTTTTGAATTTCAATTTTTAGGTTGAAGATAACTCTTTTTTTAATTAAAAAAGACAAATTAACACCCTAGAGTTTAGACATTTTAAAAAGTTAGACAATGTTATATTTTTCAGTAACGGTAACGGTACGAAGGGGGAAATGACCAAAAAAATCGAATTAAGGGACCAAACGCATACAAAAAAAATTGAGGGACCAAACGCATAGTTTTGGTATAGTTTAGGGACCAAAAAATTATTTTATCCTATAGAAAATTATAGTACTCCCTCCGTTTTCAAATTATCATACACCTTTTCTTTTTCGTTCGTTTTTAAATAATTATCCTCTTTCAAAACTTTTCCTTAAAAAAAACACTTTTACTACTTTACCCTTACTTTTTTATCTATTTTAATTATGACTACATATTCAAGGATATTAAAGGAAATCATACATTTTACCAATATTTATAATACAATAAATTATTTTTTCTTAAACGGTGAGACGGATCAAAGTAGACAATATTTTAAAAACGGAGGGAGTACTTAGAATAAGCTGAGAGAAATTGTTTGGGGTATCGAGCATTAAGAACAACTAAAAAAAACTACAAGTGACAAAGTTCTATTTAATGTAAATTATTTTTTAAGTTCAACCAATTTTATAATTTAACACTAATCTTAATGTGTTTTTTAGTTCTTAATGTAATTTTTTAATTTGGAATATTATTAGAATGCATAATTAAGTTTGTAAATAAATAAAGTCCTTGAGATAAATGGTTTTGAACTTCAGATTTAATTTATAAATATTAGGGATCAAAAAATATATATGAAATTATATAAATAATAAAAACTAATAAAACTACAAACAACTAACAGTACTCATGAGCTGCCCTGCCCAATAGGCCTAAAACATGGGTCATGTGTACGACACGTGGTCATCATCCGCAGGCAGTGCACGTGCATCTCAAGGTCAAGGGCACAAGAGAGGAATTAAAAGGTTCTTATATACCACTTGTTGTGGGTCTCAACTTTCACGAAGCGAGATGTAAGTTTAGCTTGACCAACAGTAGAACATGTAGCGAGCATGACGTGTTATGCTCGTTCATTTAAGAGTTATTGTTAGTTGAGGACGGTTATGTCCGGATAATTCTCTATGTGACCGTTGTGGTTAATGAGACAGTTAATGGGGGCAGTTAATATGCCCGTCATTAATGCCATGAATGTTAGTGGGCGGTTATGAGCGGTTATTCTCTCCGGCAACAGCTATAAAAGCCCCTCGAAATGAAGGAGGGAGGTATGTGATTTTTACTAGCTAGCCTAAACTCTGCCAAATTCTACACTCTCTTGCATACTTGTGCTAATTCTCACGCCGGTGGGCTTTTGCATGGAGTGCCCCTGCCTAGTTCACGGTTTTCTTGGTTTAATTGCAGAGTTGAGCCTTAAAGATTATAGGATACGTTGAAAGCCATAGCTTGAAAAGTCCAGCAAGCGCCTAGAAGATTTTGACGCATCGCTGTTCCATTGTCTGAATCAAACCCGGCCCCCGGTGAAAGCCGATATCCTAACCGGCCGGCTGATCTATTAATGGAACCAACTGATGCGTTCAAAATCTTCTAGACGCACTGGACTTTTCCAACTGGATACCTGGCTTTCAACGTATCTTATAATCTTCACGAGCGTAAACTATTTTTGCTCGTGAAAAGAGTTGGTGTTCGAGTTGATTGCTTTTCTTGGTATATATGATTATTCTTTTTCATGAGCATAGGTTGCCTTTGCTCGTGAAAAGGAGTTGGTGTTCAAGTCAGTTGACTCATAGTGGAAATAGTTGAAATGTTAGTTAGAATGCAAGCATGCATAATATGAGCATTCATTGCAAAGTGAAAGCATTCATCAAACCATAAAAACCAAGAAATATTAAAGATTACAAGACCAAATTGTTTGAAATTGTTGTCAGAAACTATAATCATGGCACGCAGTCGAGAAAACTAAGGGTCACCGTAGTGTCAGAAAGCGTGATCGCCAGCCAGTTAGTGGTGGGGGGATCCGGCTGTTTCATTGGTGGTCGGATCTTCGATCACGATCACTTCATCTTCTAAGCAAATAAGGACCAAGTTTTCATTCTCTTGAGTTTTTCCCATCCATATTTGGGACATCAACTCTCGGTTACGAGTTTCGCAATGAGGAGGGGTCCAGGTATCTAACCCTTTCTGGGAGTCCAGCTCGGCTAAAGAGTTAAGCTCATCCACGATATAAGGCACTAGGGCATGTCCTGGGCGAGCGGAGGGGCAGAAGGGGGTGTTGGTTCCCCATTTAGCAAGTTGGTCTGGTGGAATTTCAAGACCACTGCATGCGAGCTGCCTTAGGACATGGTTTACCCCCTGCAAGAAAAATGAATAAACTTCTTCTTCAACGGCAACTAGAAAGCCATCAGAGTTCTTGTAATTGGTGATGATCGCTTCTTTTTGCTGCTCAAAAGCTTGGGATAACTCGACTCTCAGTTGTTTTTCTTTGTCACTGGCCTCCTTTTTTACTTTCTCCAGCTCGCTAGTTGCTGCCCGAAGATCTTTCCTCACTTGAGTAATGTTATTGAGGGTAGATTCCTCAGATTTCTTGGAGAAAGTGAGATGGGCTTCGAGGATCTTCTTTTCCTCTTCCAAATTGGAGAGTTCAAGGACTTTGGTCAAGTTCTCCTCGTTTCTCCTTCACCGCCTCCCGAGTGAGTTGACTTGTTCTTCTAATGTGTTTTTTCTCGTGAGGATACGAGCCAGAGGATTTCGATTATCAATCAGCGATCATAGTAGTAGTTCGCTTTGGTCATCTCAAATAAAAGACAAGAAAATGAGCACTAATAACAATGAAGGATTCAGTTTTCCCCGTAATAATGAGGAAGTTATTTACCTCTGGCCATGCACATCCCAATCTCAACCGATCAGACAGAGCCGGGAGCGTGCTAAGCCCGACGAATGCCGCCAGTGGCGAAGCTCTTCACCATCCCTAATCCGACGGTGAAGTCGCATGCC
>CM028378.1:81724952-81753663 GCA_013146195.2 Codonopsis lanceolata | reverse complement strand
CTCACGAAGCCTCTCCGGCTAAATCTATTCGCCAACCATTACTCTTAAGCAAGATCCCCCAGCCGTTTGTTCTTCGTGGCCTTGAACAACTAAGCCACTGGCCACACTCGCCTCGCCGAATCTTCCTCACTGGAAGAATCGAATATGTCGACCACGGGATCCACGACCCGCTTTCGTTGTTGGCCCGACCCGCATCGACTCCTCTCGCTCAGCATAATCGAAGAAGACTTTTTTGCTAAGCGAGTCGTTCTCCACCATAGCGAAAGCTTCACGGTCATTCTCGACACATCCGACATCTACAAAGAGATCGAGGGAAAATGGCTATCGAGCTCGTCCGGTAACTATCAAAAAAAGAAAGAAAAAATCTAAGTGTGGGTCGGCGGAGGATTCTATTCGCTAGCAGCAGATTATGGTTTCTACTCTCGATCTCTACCTAGGGCGCGTTTTCTCACTAAAACCTAACAAAAACCATACGAGAGATGAAGGAAAGAAAACCGAGAAAACATCAAGAACAAGCGAAAAGGGGCGAGAGCTTCCGTTATTTCTGGAGGTAGATCTTCAAATCGTGGCTAATGTGAATGCCGCAAGCGTGACCGGGGAATGGTACCGGAGGAAGCGAAGAGGCTCCGCCTAAGTGGAAAGAAAAGCACACAACAATGGCAATGGAAGCTCGCGAGAAAATTCTCTCTCTAGCGGTTTGCAAATCTCAAAGGCGATAAAGAGAAGAAAGGAAGGAGAGTTGCCTTTATAGGCCGATCTCGAATATTTTCGGAAAAGGCTCGAAGCAAACGGCCTCTAAATGGGCGCCCATCATCACCAAGGGCACGTCGCATTAAATGCGCTTAGCTGTGGTCCGTGCCTCAATCTGCCGCTTAACAGCGGCCCACGCGCTTTTTCAACCAGCGCGGCACGCCTTCAACAAGAGGCTTCCTTATGCCTTCAACTTTTCCCCGATGGATTCTTTGTCTTCTTGAAAATTCACAAGTGATGAAGCCCGGCGAACATCATAAAAGGAATACGCCTCCCATTCGAGCATGAATGCTCGCCAGACGAGAAGCTAGGGGCCAGCGATATACCCGGCCCAAGCGGGTCACGAGCAAGGCACGAGTTAGCATCACGTGCCAATCACGAGCACAATACCTCAGGGGCCACGCGGCCGAGAGCAAGATGAGAGACGACCAGCGAGCCGAAGCGGCATAACACTACACTCAAACACAGGCGGGCAAAGGCCTACTGTCAGAGCCGAGGGACCATGATCGGGACTCATACATGCTTAGCGAAGAATCGGACTTACTTTCTTGGGTCGGGCCAGCCTTGCCCGCCCGACCTCGGCCGATCTTCGCATCGACAAGTTCGGTGGATCAATACAAATGAATAGCCGACGCAGCCCCGCCGCCCGAGCACACATCAAACATGAGACGCTGGTAGCTCGCTTTCCAAGGCAAGTCAAAGGTTTCCCCTGTTTAGCGGAATACTTGCCTTATCAACTCCTCAGAATCCCTCATGCGGTCAACCGTCCTTTCGCCTTTTTAGAATCAAGGATTTCCTTGATTATCTCTAATTATGGAAACCGAATCCTAGACGGATTCAATCACCTTGAGGGCCTATAAAGACCTCTCCATAATCATCAACAAGGTACACACACTTTCTGAGCCTCGTTACTCTCAATTTACCCTTCGACAATCACTCGATACTTACTCTCACCGGAGGTTTCGAGGCCTTGCCTTGCATTTCTACTCGTGTTCTTGTGATCTTTTGAGGCTCGGGGAGGACGATTACAAGCCCGTATATCCTACCCATCTAAAGGACGGCCCAAGGCGTGCATTTTGCCACATCAATAGATTTGTTTTTGCTTGGATTAAACAATATATGCATTTCGGTCAACGAATCCACCAACAAAAACTAAAACTTACATTTTATGAATTGCAATATTTTGGAAAGATGACGATGTTATTAATATGTATATTCACATTTTTATCGATGTGTTACAGAGTTGAGAGTGCACATTCTCGCTTGAAAAGATGGTTAGGCATGTCATCCAGGGCTTTTGATCTCATATTCACCCGAATTCATGATGCGGTGGAGCTTCAATTCAATGAGATAAAGATCGAATTTGAAAGGTCTTTGAACACAAAGACATCCTAAGACATGATCAATGATTCTTTTTTCGTCGATTGAGATTTAAAGTATCCCACTATACCATTAACTTGCTAGTCAATGAATGGGCTCTAAAACAATCGGAAAAAGATAAGATTAAAGATGATGCAGAAAAATGTGGATGTCTGTTCAAATTTAGTTACTGGTCTACCATGTGCATGTGAAATGTGGACAATGTCACGAGAAAATGTTGCGATTGAACCACATGCGCTTCATCGCTTTGGAGGACGTTGTCTATGTCGAGATCATGACATGAGTTCGAAAAAGAGACAAAGCAGATGATTTGATCAAAGACATTCTTTTCGATATAAAAGATGAGCCTCGAAGCCCGAAAAATATCATTATGCGAGACAATTCCACAATTTTGTGCATCCCGACGTGGGGGATGAGGGAGCGTAAAGTCGCCCACACAAAGGGCGTCCGAAGAAGAACTCGACAAAGAGAGATCTTTCAGGTTTATTACTTGTTATATTTACATTAAATACTTTAAATGCTTACGTTAAATATTTTAAATGTTTACAATTGTCAACTAATTTTACCTTACCCTATAACACAATCAGGTTATGAGCATGCTAATCGTCAGACAGACAAAGCAGCACGAGGTTGAGGTCGAGGTCGAGGTCGAGGTAAAGGTCGTACTTCATCATGCTCAAATCAACCACCAATGAGTAATTCATTTCTATACGCTTCTCAGATGCCATCATTCATGATCCCTTTCATATCAAGTGTTCTAGATGTCAAAGGCGATGGAAATTGTGGTTTTCGAGTCATTGCAGACTTTATTTATCAGGATCAAGAAAAATGGGATCAGGTGCGTAATGACTTGATGCAAGAAATGACTGAAAACTTCAACTTCTACGCAACCAGCAACTTGATGCAGCAATATGTTGAAGATGGTCTCATACAATGTGATTTTCATTACTCTCCGGCGCCAAGTAATCATCATTTGAATCTGGGATCTCTAGGATATGTGATTGCTACACGGTATCAACGGATTGTGACATGTTTGTGTAGTAACTTAATTGGTTGCAATACATGGTTGCCGTTGCAAGCACGTTCTATTGATGGGCAACCACCACAAGCGCCAACCGCACAAATTGACATTGGGTGGGTCAATGGGGACCACTTTATAGCACTTAGAATGAAACTCAATAGCCCTATGCCTTGGCTTCCCTTACTCCCGGCATGGGAAAATTCTTGTGACCCTAACATACGATATTGGCTGCAAAATCATGGCTTGACTTTTTTCAATCAAATTATATGTTTTTTTAAATGAAAATTGACATATAATTTATATTTTGCTCAAGTTCGCAAAACACGTAATACTTTTTAAGTATTATGAATTATGAGTTATGTAAATTTGAAATACATAAAAAAAATACGCGTTAAACTTTTGTTTAATAAATACCAAGTTTGATTTAAAAAGTTAAATTAAAGCAATAATTTAAAAACGGATAAATTTTTTTTTTTTTGGATCTTTTTTAAATCAATAATAGCCTATCAACAATTAAATTTTCAAACAAATCTACAAACTGCTCTCAGTTTGGTTGATGAAATCTGCTGCAGCTTGGCATGCTACAATCTGTGTCTGCTTTCCTAAACCTTCTTAAATCAACCCATGGATATCAACAATTGGATATCAAAACCCGGCTTTTGATTGCGTCCTTTTGAGCAAGTTTACTAAACTGATTGAATTTCTTGTGATTTTTGTGTTAAATTTTTGTGATGGACTGTTGGGACAAGGTAATTACAGTTCTACAACTCTTTGCAGTAGACAGGGAGTTGAAAGAGGCTGATGAGTTGGCCAATAAAATTCACGTAGGATGTGAAGAGTTCAGAAATATAAGAATTTCATCTTTAGCCAAACATCCTCCCAAAAATGCATACGAAGCCCATCCCAGGCCATAAATCTAACCACGAGGTAAAGAAAGGTACCATTGTCGTATAAATTTCCAAGGGTTCCTATGAGTCAAGAAGTTCCACATCTAGCAATCGATTGGTGCCAAATTTACTCTATTATTTATCCACTCACCTTGGAAAATGATTTTATATATTTATTCTCTGATATAACAAAGGAGAAAAAAGTTACAAATTGGTTTGATGACTTTCTTGAGGAACATAATTATTTTCAGTTCTAGTCTTTTGGGTGTTTGAAAGACAATTATAAATTTTGGTTCGGCATATATTTTGCATGTTTATTCTCGCATCTTACGCATCCGCGGCAAATATATCCGCAGTAACTCGCGAGAAGGAACCCTATCTCAGTATATCAGATATTCATTTGCATCTAGCAACATGGAGATTGATTCAAATTTTATGAACTTCACCTATGACCCAGATTCTTTGAGTCAAGGAGAGCTTCGTGGGACCGGAACAGTAGAAACCTCACCGCTTTGCAATACCGTGTCTTTGGGAACGTGCTCCAACGCTACGGGGTATGTGTTTTGGGGATGGATTTCATCCTCTCAAGTCGCTAATCAAGTCTTGGCACAATCTCTACTTGAGCAGGATTCGCTCTCATTGGCTAAAGTAAACACCTCTCTCGCATAAGATCAATGTCTACTCTCCACGTTTTCTTCTACTTATACGTATTTAATACACATTATAAGAATATGCAAGTGGTTCTTGTGGTTGTAGTTTTTCTAGTACGGTGCTGTTAGTATTATGTGTGAAACTTCTTTAGATATGGATAGGTTTGTGTTGATCCTTTTATTAATAAGACAGGCTACATTATGAGTCATGAGTAATTTATTTGTTTTGTTCTCTTTAGTTTTCAAACAACACGGCCATGTAGGACCTGATGTGCTCGTTTGTGACTAATCGTGTAATTAAACATTTACAAGATCTATACCTGTATACCGTGATGGTTTTTCCCAAAACATTGTAGCTTTACACATTCCATAAAAAGAGACCATCCTTCCTTTATTTTTCCTTGAGTACCAAAAAGAAGTAGAGCATTCCACGAAGCAAATAATAATGCGTGGATGGTGCCACATCGCCCTTAGTAAATGGGATAAAAACAAGCATACTAAGGATTAATCACATAAGCAAAGTAGAAAGTGACCAATCGATCACATGTTAACTTGTTGTAGATTGGATCTCCCCTCTCTCTCACATATTCATCATGTAATGCGTTCTTATGCATGCATGTATGTTCAATATTCATTGGTTAGAAGCCCGAACTCGACTATCTCCTCCATCCCAAAATGAAGTCATTTTATTCGATTGTAATATTACCAATTTTTATCTTTGTAGTCTGTACATTTTAGTTGGTGTAGATGAGCAGACCTCTTTTTATGCAGTTTAATCATACTATTGGATTCTTTAAAAACTTAGAGCAACCCTCTGTTTCATTAGTTATTAGGAATGTAATTTCTTTTTCCATTTGAATGAAGGTTAACTTGTACAGACCGGTAATTCTAATGACTTTTTTTTCTTTCTTTTAATGATTACAAGATGGAAAAGTTTATGTTCAAAGATGCAACCCCCAAATGCATCATCGAACATAAGCATCCTCAAACCAATCAATTTCGAATAGTTGGCTGAATTTAGTGCTTTTGGCTTTTGTAAATGATAGTCTATAGAATATAATTTCGAATTAAAGGAATCCTATATGTATACATTTCAAGGATTTCTGTTCTTATCTCATCGAGCAGGGAGCCAAGTTTATAGCTTATATAAGCAAAAAAGGGATTTTCGACCCACATTCAAACTAAAATTAATCAAACCCACATCAATCCCATCAAAATCGGCCTAATATACCAAACAAATCAATTAAACTTATTGAACAAATACGCGGTTCAACTAAAAAATACAAAAACATAAAATACATCCTAACATGAAATACTCTAAATTTACCCAAACTAGAAAGAGATAATAAAATAAGACCAGAACCTGCAAGTTTGAAAGGGATTCGTCAAAGATTGAGTTTAGAAAAGAAGAATACCTTAAAAGGCGTTTACGAAGCTCTAAACCGCAAGATTGGATTCGTCCCTCTTCGTCGTTTATGGAGAATCACCGGCTCAAAAACTGTTTCAATAATCAAATATGGAGAAGGAGGCCGAGTGGGGAAGGAAATTGCCTCCGCCCGTGGTCGTTGATGGAGAGAGAGGAGAGTAATCGAGCGAAGAGAGAGCGAGACCTAGGTTTTGAGTTTTGATCGATAGTTTCAAAATTTCCGCCGGTTCATTCAAGTCGACGGGTTTAACCCAACTGAACCCGTGAAATTAAATGGGTTAAATTGGGTAACTCATTTAAATTTATTTTAGGGGGAATTTCAAGTGGGTACAATTTTGAAAACATCTTTTCATCTAGGACCATCAATTTTTGGACATTTCATATAACTACAAATTGCTTGCCAAATGACAAAAATGCCATTAATGAAAACTCGATGCGAAGCCTCGCATCGGGATGATTAATTCGATGCCAAAATTGTAGGCATCGGCATTGCACCGATGTTACCAGCAGTTGGCATCGATTGCCGATGCCAAAATCCGATGCCCACCATTATTGCTGATGCCCACCGTTATTGCTGATGCCAAAAACTCTGATGCCAAGTTTTGGCATCAGATTGCTGATGCCAAAATGCTGATGCCCACCATTATTGCTGATGCCCACCGATTATTCTTGATGCCAAAACTCGATGCCAAGTTTTGCATCGATTCTGATGTTAAATGCCGATGCCCACCATTATTGCCGATGCCGCATCGAAAATCAATCGGGCATCGAAATCAATCGCTAGGCATCGAAAACCATGCATCGAAAAATCAATCGGCATCAAAAACCCATTAATTCACAAATCAAATTCAAAAAGCTCAAACAATTCATCTAAATCACTCTTTACTTTCATGGTCGCAAATGTCAAAGCATTAAAAAAGGCAGACCCGCCTGAATCTAAAAAGCTCAAACAATTGATCCACATCCCATTCTCAATCTAAAAAGAAAGAAGAAAAAGCAGACCCTTCTACCTACAATGGTGAACAATACTGATTCCAGATCTATCTACAAGGCACGTACCATCGAAGGTTTGTGGATTCGTCATCGCCTCGACCTCGACATCCCAATCAACGACCACGGTCCATTGATCTCCCCGACCGACGAGCCCACCCATGGCCGACCAAACCTCCACCAACTCCTCCGAACTAACAACCCAACCAACCAATCGATCACACCGTCAAGGTATGAAATAGAACACCCAAGCTGCCCTTCCTGCCGCCGGCGAGCTCCACTTCGTCTTCGCAAACAACAATGCATAATCGGCCACTTCCCAAGCTTCTCTCCGGCTCTTAAGGCTCGCAAAGCCGACATCAATGGCGATCCGCCATGCACATCGGAGATCGAGTCATATCCGCTTCCCAAGCTTCTCTCCGAAGCTCTTAAGGCTCGCAATGACGACATCAATGGCAGATCCGCCTCGATCCAATCTCTATCGATGCAGACATCATCGTAATCAATCTCATCTCCTCGCCGCTTTCCTTCCTCCCGCACCGATCGCGTATGACCGCCACTTCCCAAGCTTCTCTCCGAAGCTCTTAAGGCTCGCAAAACCTACATCAATGGCAGATCCGCCACAGACACCGGAGATCGAGTCCTATCCGCTTCCCAAGCTTCGCCTGTTGAATGTGTCGTGTGCTTGTGAAAGGTTGAAGACGGTGAAGTGAATGATTTGTGATTTCTACGGATGATTTGCGTACACGAAGGGTAGACAAGTACTTTTGCCCAAAAATTGTACCTAAAAGAAATGTTCAAAAAATAGCTGGATTTATTTGAAAATATGTTTTAAAAAATGTACCGGCTTGTAATTATTCCTTTATTTTATTAATGGATTGGGTTGGGTTGGGTAATTAGTGGGTTGGATTGGATGGGTTTATGGGTAATGAGTTGAAATTGACATGCCTAATAATAGGTCTCAATTATTTCGTTCATCTCACATTTTATAGTTTTAAAAAAATGTACGGCAGGGCCACCAATTATGACTAACAAAATAGGAGAAAGGATTAAAATAAGTTCAAGTTGGTTCTTTGTCAGCTCTGTTCTGGCAACCCAATTACTTATTTCAACAATATACTTCTTCCTACTTCTCAGTTCTCACGGCAACTTGCACATAGATAAGCTCGATCCAAAAGTTTAACTACTCCATCCGTTGCGTTGCATCAATTTGTGTATTACGATAAATAATTTTAATTTTATATTACAAATCGGATGTGTACAATTATGCATCAAAATCATAACGATGCATTGGGACTCCAAATTGATACATCGTGGATCCATATTGATGTATCACAATTGAAATTCGATGCATCGTAATGCAAACTGGTTTCGAATTCATCGTGATGCAAACAGGTCGATCCTTGTTTCGTTGTTGCAACAATCGTGTTTTTCGAACCCCAAATTATTGATCGGAGCTGTAGAAGGAGACTATATGAGATTTTAGGAATAATATTTCAATTTTTTCCCAAAATTCTTAGAATCCTCTAGTTTGGTTAGAAACGCTTCAGCCACTTGTTCTACGTCATTTTCCTAACTCAAATTTGGCTCGGTTGGGTTTGAGCTCGAGACTAAGTTCAAAACTCGACTCAAAATATTGATATATCCTCGAAAAAATTACTTAGGCATAACAAGAACACCAAAATTAGTTGAACAATAGGATAACAAAAAGATTAAATGCTCATATCTATTACTCTGATACACTTTTATTTGCGAGAAAAGCAACCTTCATTTTCTGGAGTCTAGACTGGACTTGGATCATGTCAATTCTCCGTTCGGGTGAATCATTTGAACACTCCACGGCCAGATGCATGATAGATGAAATGCATTGCTCTTTAAGAAAGAAACCTGTGTCGTCGTCGTCTTGTATCAAGTCGGTATCCACGACTTCATTTAACGAACCAGACAATGCATTGTTCACCCACTGCTTCAATGTTAGATCCCCTGTAAACATTTCATCTATTGGCTTCTTTCTCGTCAGCATTTCCATCAACATTACACCGTAACTGTAGACATCGCCACTAGTTGACACTATTCCACTGGTTCCGTACTCTAACCAAGACATAATTCAAAAAAAAAAAAAAAGAAAACCTGCAGTTAAAAATTTGGATTCCAAAGTTGAAACGCGATGCAAATAATAGGAAATTACCTGGTGCCAAGTACCCAATTGTGCCTAAAGTCTTTGTGAGTGAAATAAACTGATCTTCACTGAAAAGTTTGGAAATTCCAAAATCACTGACGTGTGCAACCATATCTTGATCAAGCAAAACATTGCTAGGTTTCAAATCGCAGTGAACAATCGGTGTTGTGTAACCGTGATGTAGATATTCCAAGGCAGCCGCAACATCAATCATTATGTTTAACCTTTGTATCAAACTTAAATGAAAGCAGTCTGTGTACATCCAGTTCTCTAGGTTCCCATTAGGCATGTATTCTAATATCAAGGCTCTGAATTCTAAGTTGCAGCAGCTGGTAATAATTTTAGTAAGATTTCGGTGACGAATATTACGCATTATTTCACATTCAACTTCAAAACTATTGTATGCTCCCTCCAACTGCAAACTGAAAACCTTTACAGCAACAACTTTCCCATCTGAAAATGTTCCTTTATATACCGAACCAGCACTACCCATACCGAGTAGATTGCTTTCGTTAAATCCATCTGTTGCTTCTCGAAGTTCATTATATGATACCCTTCTCCAATCAACATGTGTATTATGTCTCGCACTCTGTGATCTCATATTCCGATCTCTGTACTTGATCAACAAGAAGATAAGGGCCAGTAAAATGATGGCAGATAAAATGGGGGGTAAAGTATATTTGAGAATCATATTTCTTGACCTTGACCGTTGGTGAATTTCAGATTTGCATACTGGAACTTGTAAGCGAGGTGCACCGCATAGTGCCCTGTTATGCATGAATGACTGAGCTGTGAAATTTGCAAATTGTCCTCCGGTGGGAATCTCCTCCTTCCAGTCTATTATAAGACCCATCAAAGAACTTCAGATACCTAAGTGCCTCCAGAGACTTTGGAATCACTCCAGTCAAATTATTGTTGGATAAGTCCAATGACTCCAAGCTTAGCAAGTTTCCCATAAACTGAGGTACTGGTCCTTCCAGCTTATTATATGCCAGTGAAAGAGAAGCCAACATTTGGAAACTTCCAATGGTGCTTGGGATATCACCTGACAACTGATTTTGGGATAAGTCTAGTTTAGTTATGACCCTCAGCTTTTGGATATCAGACGGCAAAGACCCACTTAGATAATTCGTGGATAGATTGAGACTGAGAAGATCTTCAAGGCTCCATAATGCCAGAGGTATTGTGGAAGTCAAGTTGTTGGAGTCTAGGTACAGATTTCTCATGGATTTAAGTTCACCCAAGCATGCAGGTATATGTCCATGGAGTCTATTATCACTTACAAATATGTCTCCCAAGTTCTGTAACTGACAAAGACTATCTGGAATGGATCCTTCTAGTCTATTGTGTTCAAGATACAGTTGCTGAAGTTTTTGTAATTTTCCGAGTGTTGTTGGGATAAATCCTGTCAATTCATTGTCATCTATACTTACGAAGGTCAAACCGCTCAAGTTTCCATTTTCACTAGGAATGGAACCCTTGATATTGGATCCAAACGCTTCAAAGTCTTGCAAAGAAGAAGATAGATTCCCAATTGAAGTTGGGAGGAAACCATTGAATTGATTCAGTGCTATTCCCAGATAACTTAATTGTCTGCAATTTGTAAGAGAAGAGAGGAATCTTAGTTCTGGAGTGGAAGATTCCCTCGTCAAATTGTTCTCCCCAAGGCAGAGCTTGTGCAAGTCTCTCATATTACCTAGTGTATTTGGAATCGGGCCAGTGAATGAGTTACTGCTCAAATCTAGGATGGTAAGCTTTGAAGAATTAGTGACAGAGCTCGGGATCATTCCGCTGAATCTATTGCCTCCTAGATAAAGCTTCTCAAGATTGGGAAGCCAAAGACTTGGAAGTTGGCCTGAGAAGTGATTGTCAGTCAGGCTAAGAAATACTATATTCGAGGCATTGAAGATTCTGCTTGGAACATGGCCAATTAGGCTGTTATTGGTAACTCTAAGACCTTCCAGATTAAGGTTGCCAATCTCGTCTGGTAATGTACCTGCCACAATATCCACACACTTTCACTTAACATGCTTTCATATGAATGTAGCAATTGCCTGCATGCCCCAAATCTAACTACAAGTCCTATGAATGATAAAAGACAGCTTTGATTGAGTTGAAAGAGGAGGAATTCTCACATTTGCAATTCCCTACACTACTTAAGAGTAGCACTGGAAGAACATTTCAAAACATTGTTACACCCAAATGTGGTTAAGAAGTGGCAAACACTCATATGCCAATTTAACAACCAGATTTTGAAACTATGAGTTACACAGATGTGCAATAAGCTGAAACAAAAAAAATACTCTCTTGCCCTTTAAAGTGAGCACTATTCAACCGAATAGGAAATCTTGTGGTAACAACTTTGAGGTATGTCATGTTTCTTTTGTAACTAGGAAGAAATGATAGCATTGAGGTTCGCTTACCCTTTCAATGATGAGCAAGATGGCAAAGAAGACAGATAACCAGAGAGAGAGAGGCATGTCATGTTTCTTTTGGAACTAGGAAGAAAGGATTCCTTTTATTCTTCCAATTTAGTCGTTTTCTTTATAGTGGTAAACAATGAATTAGCTCATTTACATTCAAATTGTTCACATTCCTTTCACTGGCGAGTATTCTTAATATCAGGAAACAACTACTGCTCGTACATATTAAGCTTTGTAGCATCTGTGACGGTCATGTAAATATAAGCATGAACCCAAGTTTCTAGAGTCAGCCTTTCAGCTCTGAATACTAGTTTTGCCTCGCACAGAAGCCTCTCTTCCGGATGGGTTGTGTCGCCTTTGAAAATAAATGCATATTGCTTATGAACAAGTTCCATGATAAAATCAAAGGAAAATTGTTTTTTAGCCAACGTACTTTAAGTTAATTAACGTGAGCTAAGCCAAAAATAAGGTACTTTTACATTGGCCATTTTTAAAACAAACATGAAGACCAAAAAGTGAATATTAATAAATATTTGCTTATTTCATCCTTTTAAAATATACATAAAAATATAAATATACTAATTTTCAAGATTTTTTTAAACATAAGAACAAATAAACAACATATTCATTACCTTATTTCATCCTTTTATGAAATATACATAAAAATATAAATATACTAATTTTCAAGATTTTTTTAACAAATAATTATAACAACTCATAAACAACATTTCAACGGTAGTTTGTATAAACAAATGCAATCGACCAAGTCATTCACCACGGGCTACTATCATAAGTCATTGTCCACAACAAACGAGCCCTAATTGGGGGCACATTTGCCAAGTACTATATTTTGAAGCAAATGACTAAATACGTAGCATGACATGGACTGGCTTGCGTGATCTTTAGGGGTTTCTATCATAAAATTTCAATGTAAATGGTTAACTATATAATAATGAAGTAAATCTTATGAGATCATCTTCCACCTCTACAAATTTGAAACCCATCAACTTCAAAATCCAAAACAGAGCATCTTGGAGTCTCACGCCATTTCTCTCTCTCACTCCGTTTTCCTTCCTTGGAGTTGCACCCCCATCTCTCTCTCTGGATTTCGGCCCTATCCAGATCTCTGTGCCGGCCTTCTTGGAAGACTCTGTGGCTCTTCGGCCGATCTTACTCCTCCCCGGAGGGACTGAAAGACTGAGGGTACCACTTTCGAGATCTCATCGCGAGAGTCAAGACCGCTTTCCTTGTTGCTCCTCTTTGTCCCAACTTAAACGAATCCATGCTCTCATTCTCACTAATGGTTCCCACCGCGATCACCAATTATCAACAAAACTCTTCACTTTGGCTGTTTCTGTTGTCCCAACAATGGATTATGCCAATGCCTGACAGAGATGTTTTTCACTCGAATACTTTGATTCGGGGTTATGTTGATCTGGGTCCTTGTCAAGATTCCATAATTGTCAACAGAGACATGCATCAGAGTGGCGTGATGCCTGATGCATATACTTTTCCTTCTTTGGTTAGGTCTTGTGCTGTGCTCTCATCTCCGTGGGAAGGCAAACAAGTTAACTGTAATATTGCCAAGAGCGGATTTGGTGTAGATACTTTGCCCCCTTTCAACAACCTTTTAACATGATATGATAGATGGTGTGCCTGATGCGTATACTTTGCCCCCTTTCCAGCACCAAGGTTCCATCGCGATTGGAGGTCGACTATGGAAGAGAGAGAGCTCGGAGAAGGAGAAGGGAAGATCGCATAGTGATGGCGATTGGAGGCCGACTATTGAGGAGAGAGAGCTCGGAGAAGGAGATCTGGACTCGGGTTTTGCCGGAGAAGGCTGGCTATGGCGATTAAAAAATATCTTTGATTTTATTCCTCAACAAACAAAACTTGGAGGGCAAAGCAAAAAACTGAACTCAATCCTTGAGTGGTTTCTGCTAATGGAAAAATCAAGTCAGTTCCTTGACATCAGCAAGCATATATTATGTAAAAATTAAGGGATGTTGCAGCAAAAGCCAACGTGGGTCTACTCAGCAACAAATTGGAGTTAGACAGCAACTTCACGATTTTTGTCACATTTTGTATTAATTATTTGTACATTTCATACATTTTGTTTCAAATTTTAGAACATCGATAAATTTGTCTTTACAAACTACAAACTACGTCAATCATGTGTCGTGTCTACCACATACGTTGGTTAAAAAGATTTTTCCCTAAAATCAATTAACAGTATCAAAAAGATAAAAATAAATAAATAAATAAAATAAAAATTGAATGTAAAGAATACCTGTCAACTGGTTATCCTCTATTTCAATATATTTGAGTAAAGTGAGGTTCCCAACTGTTGTAGGTATGCTACCGATGAAATTATTATGTGACGAAATAAGCTCCGAAGCCCTCTGCATTCCCATATAAGATGAAATGCTACCAGTGAGTTGATTGTGAGAAAGATCCAGACTTCAATAACAGGAAGATGCCAACTGCGAATGTCCCCGATAGGATTCAGCATGCGCGATTGTTTGTGAGATCAATAACTTTCAGCGAAGACATGTTGAAGATGGAAGATGGGATATGCCCCATTAGAGAGCAACTTGGCATGCTCAATATTTCCAAATGTGTAAGATTACCTATTTTAAATGGAATGGTACCTGCAGAATTGGATAATTGTCATGCTAAAAGTAGCACAAAGTTTTGCTTGATCACGAAAATGATGCACATATTATATTGTGACTCGCAATTTCCATATTTGGTACTACCGGGTTAAGTGGGGTCGATCAGTTACCCGTTATAATCAAACTCATTTCGTCCCGTTTAATATTTCGGTTCTAATGGCTTGAACCTTTTAACGCCTCAACCCGACCTAATACACCCAATTGCTAGGCCTATTTGGCATGTAAGCTTTTATTTCACAAAATGTTCAAGCATTTTCATTTCAAACCGTCAATAAATACAATTCAGTCTAATACGAGCCTTGCTGTAATACAAGATCGAGTACGGAATACCAATTTTAATATTTTACCATATAAGGATAACCTTCCTTTTTGACAAAAAATTAAGTATGTTACTGTTTGTTTACTGGTTATCTGTATTATATTGTATAATAAAAAAAATATAGTCAATTGATAGAGAAATATAAGCGCTAAACGTAACACGGATAAAATGCTGGATGTAGCACTTTTTCACGAAACTTGACTAAATTGCCCTTGTGCCTATTTATGATTATGGAGACAATTACCATTTTGTCCCAGTTGCAAATAAAGAAAAAACTATTTAAAATGAAAACATATATTTACTTTTTGCAAAAAAAGAAAGAAAAGAAAGTGCTACGTGTATGGGGAGGGTAAAAAAAAACTGGCCAAATACCGGTGATGGCCGAATTCTTGGGGTGCTCCTTGTAGGTGATGGCTAGATTTTTTGGGTAGCCTTAAATTCATGAGTTTGAATTTGTAAAAAATTTGATTTTTAATTTTTAAATAATTACTAATAATTTCAGATTTATTATGAATAATTTTTGATTTTTTGTATAGTTGTTAAGATAATTGTCAATAAATGCTAGATAATTTTTATTAATTGATAACTTTTATAACTTGCTTAAATAATAATGAATAATTTGGAAAATAATTATGAAATAATTCAAAATCTGAACTTCTCGAATTTCAAAATGAAAGAATTTTAGCATTTTAAAAATAACTCAATCACAGTGGTGGACTTGGTGGCGACCAGCGGTTATAGTCGCTCCTTTGCTAAGTGACAATTTTTCCGGCCGACCATTTCTTCAAAAATAAATAAAAATTGGTTTTCCACAAATGTAAGGTCATCTCCGACCAACCCCGAAAACCCCAAAATGTTGTGGAAACCACACTAAATCACTCCAACCAGTATCATCTAACCCCGTGTTGATGAGACCCACTTGTTTTTTAAATAAAAAAATTAGTTTTTAAATACAAAAAATATTAATAATATGATATTATTAATTTAAAAATATTTAAATTGATTAATAAATAATAATATGTATTATAGCTACATAATAAATATTACGAATATAATTTATTTTAAATTATTAAACACTATAAGTTCAATAAATTATAATTAATTGGTCTTATGTAAATTATTTTGTAATTATCAATAAAAAATATATACATAATTATTCTAAATTATTTAGAAAACGCAATCTCATATTTATATTTAAAAATGCATACATATAAAAAACACCTCGTGAGTTTGTATTTATCAAATAGTTAGTAACTCAAAATATATTAAATGAATTATTTTTAAACATTATTATTAGTTATACATAATATTATAAAAATAAACTTATTAACTATAATGAAATTATTAATTGTATAATTTTAATAATTACAATTTAAAAGGTTAATAGAAAATGAAAATATAATATGCTTAGGAATATTCCTTTTGAAGTAGTCACTCTGTTCTTAAATTATTGTTCTCATTTTCTTTTTCGTTCGTTCTAAAATTATTGTCCTTTTTCAAAACTTTTCTTTTAAGAAAACACTCTGACTACTTTATCCTTACTTTTTCTACATAATTTAATTATAGACACATATTAATAGATCAAATATATTAAAAGAAACCACACTTTTCACCAATATGTATAATATAGTCAATTATTTTTTCTTAAACAGTGTGCCGAGTCAATAATACCGATAATTTGAAAATAGAGGGAGTAAGATTCGATGCAAAAGGTTGAAGTTGGAATTGTTAATGGTGTTGAAATTGTGTCATTTTGGTGTCGGACAAATACATGGGTAAGATAGTTTTATGTGTATTTTGTGTAAGACAAATCATTTTTATCCAACACACCGTGTATTAATGGATTGAATTGTGAGGAAATGGACTTCGTTTTTAACGATTAAGATCGGACGATTTTAAATGAGGCTAGTCTTGGTGCTAAAACTTTCCCACATCAGTTGGGTTTGAGATGCCTAAGACTACCCACAACTAGAGATGTTAATCGGTCCAGTCCTAACGATTTCGGTCCAATCCTAACGGTTCCGGTCCATAATAGGTCCGGTTTAGTCGGTTATCACTGTTGTCTAGTCAAAAACCTAATGGTTTCGGTTCAAACCTGCGATTTCCAGACAATGATTAAACTTGTACGTTTTTTTTCCCAATTTCGAGGCTTGTACGCTTATTTTAGCGTATTATACGCGCCCTCGTATATTATACTAACTATATTAAAGCTGTTAATCGGTCCAACCCTAACGGTTTTCGGTATTATACTCATCCCGTATATTACTAACTATACTAAACCATATGCAAGTCGGTTTCCGGTTCAACCCTAACGGTTTCGGTTCCTAAACGGTCCATCTAAAATATCAACCCTAACAGTTTCGATCTAGCCGGTCAAAAACCTAACGGTTTCGGTTCGAACCTACGGTTTTCGACCCTATTAACATCTCTGCCCACAACGGTGACTTCCGTTGTGGGGGCACCAGATGAGACAAAACAATTTCATTAAAAAAAAAGTCATGGAAATTTGGTGACTTGGGCGGCCAGCCAACCCAAGTCATGGTTGGATAAATTGTTTTCATTTTGTACACATGTCACCCTTTCATTGGGTGACATTGTTTATATAAATATATTTTTAAAACTAGTATATTTTATATAATTATATAAAATAATAAAATAAAAAATATATCAAAATTCAAAGTCCCTGAACTTTGATCGAACACATCATCAGTCCCCCAACTTCAAAAAGTTTCACCACTGACCCAAGTAGGCCTTTTTTGCTCATAGGAGATCCCTAGCCCTAACGCCGTTTGTTTATTTCCGTTAAGTTAACATGTGTCACTCACATGTACAAAATAAGAAGGTTATGTACAAAATAAGAAGGTTATGTACAATATCATCAAAATAAGGGGTCAAAGTGAATATAAACCAATTCACGACGTTCTTATTCGATCTTCTTCAACCTCACGCCCTCCTCTCCATGGTGCATCCCATCTCCGATCTCTCTAGTCCAGATCTGCCATCTCTTTCCATGGCGGCCAAGCAATCCCGTTCGCTACTCCATCAAATCCTGTCGGCATCGTTTCCATCTCCCTCCATCGCTGGCAAATCTTTCTTTGATTTCTCTCCTCCGGTCAAATAGAGCCGCACCAATCCATCCCCATCTCTTCTTCAGATCCGATAATACCTCGCACAATCGGCTCCTTATTCTTTTTCTCTGTTCGTTTATGCTTCCAGCCGGGCGCCTCAATCTCATCTCCCACCATAACCGCCGACCTCCCTCATGCCCCTCTCCATCGTCGGTCACCTGCAATTTCATTTCTGGCTTCTCCAGCTTCGATTTCTTCTCCAGCCGGCTTCATTCTATCCCCAATTCAATTTCTCTCTCCTCCGACCACATTTATGACATTCTCCGTTCGCGTTCTCCGAATCCACCATCAATTATGGTTTTTCAATTCCAACGAAGGCAGTGCACTCATACCATTCTTGAGCACGCCAGTACGCTATCATCTCTCTCCGACGACGGATTCGAGCCTAGCGTTTGGATTATGGGAATTTCTGTTCGTGAATTCATGTAAGATCTACCATTTTTTCTGTTTGATTGACTACTAAAATTGTTAAAATTTATTGATTGGAAAAATTTAGTTCATAGAATTTGTTTATAATCTGGTATAATTGTGGTGAAAAATAGGAGTCCATTCACAGTAATGTGAGGATTTGAGCTTTGATTGGAAAATTTTGGAAAATACAAGTTTACCCATGATGCTGAATTTTACACCGAGGATACAAAGGGAATGAAATCTGCATAAGTAATGAAATTTGCTGACCTGAATTGTTTTATATTCACTTTGCCCCCTTATTTTGACGATATTATACATAACCCCCTTATTTTGTGCATGTGAGTGACACATGTTCACTTAACGGAAATAAACAAATGGCGTTAGGGCTAGGGACCTCTGATGAGCAAAAAAGGCCTACTTGGGTCAGTGGTGAAACTTTTTGAAATTGGGGGACTGATGATGTGTTCGGCCAAAGTTCAGGGACTAATGGTACACTTATCCCTTTTTTTTAAATCTATAAATAGAGCCTAATATTGATACATTTTTACAAACAACCTACAACTCTCTTTTTCTCTACATATTCTCTATCTCACTTCTATTTCTTCATTTTAAGTGATGGATCCAAATCACCCCAACTATTATCAGGGTTCCGAAAATTATCAAAACTTTGGATCTTACTTCCACACACAAAATTTTCCAAACTCAGAAGGTGAACAAAATTCTCAATATTATCAAAGTTCTCAATTTTCTTCAAACCTCACTCAAAATCCTACCTCTGAAGAACTTCTCACCAAAAAATATGTCTCTCGCAATTTGTTTGGGAATGTTCAACACCCAAACCAAAATCAGAAAGGAGCAAAAAATGTAAGTTGGTATGTGAAAGAAGATGTAGCTCTTATGTCAGATTATATCTTTGTTGCCATGGAAGGCGTTGTTGCTGAAGTCGAGTGAAGTGAGGAAAGTGAGGTTTCCAAGGTAGTGAGGAATGGTGCCGGTCAAACCCATGTCGGAGAGATTCAAGGCGGTGACTCGTTGGCCGGTGGCATCGCAGGAAACGCCGACCCAGCTGCTCAGGGGAGTGGTTGCAGTCCAGTTGTTTGATAAAATGTGGGAGTTGGTTAATTGAGATTTGAAGTCGAGGAGTATGGATTGGTCGGTGGCTGTGCAGAACAAACAAGTTAACAGCAGCGCAAAACATGACAATAGGAACATGAGATTACTGGTTTGGGCCATTGTTGGACGAACAGAGAGTTGGATTGGAGACTTTGGAGTGCAGTGAAGTGATTATCTGTTTATAAATCACTTTACAAACGCATGTACCTCACCGGCTATACAACAGTAGAGGTGGCAACTTTGGTCGCGCCCATATACCCGCCCAGATTGCCTACCGCTCGATGTATAGAGTCTATAGACACATGCAGAATTTTAATTGGACACAAATAAGCATGTATTAATTGACGTGGGCTTTTGTGGGGAATGATTTGAACACTTGCTATGTTTATTGACTCGCAAAGTTGATATCTTTCACGATTATTCTTCTATTCTTTCTTTTTCTTGTATGATTTTCTGTATGGTGGCTTTGTTTTGATCAACTTGCATGAATGGTTTCTATAACAATGGGTGCCCATTGCCAAAACTCAAACCGCCCAAAATTGACTAGTAAATGTAAATCCTCTTCCCTTGAAACCAAAACCCTTTACTTTGTTTGTTTGTTTCGGTGCTGCTCTTTCTATTATTCTTTATGGATTTGTAAATCTTTATTATTCTTTATGGATTTACAATTCTTTATGGATTTACAAATCTTTAAATGATAAATTGCGGGTCGGTCCCTTTTTTGAGATTTACAACAGCTTCGGTGCTTTTTTTCTTCCCAATCATATAAATCAATTTTTGTTATCTTCTTCCTAAATTTCCCAATCATATAAATCAATTTATGTGTCGCTTTCTGTTTCCAATGAGCTAATTAATGTTTTGCCATTTCAAAAGTATGTATATATGAGCATCGGTCAACAACGAGGATATATAGTCCAGAAAAGAAGAAAAAACGTAAGGTCCAGTAATCAATCCATTTTCAATCTTTCTTTTTACAACATGGGTTACCCTATTTCGCAAGACTGTTGTATGGATCTTACACTAGGCTTAGCCCGTAGGATCCTCGTCTTCTCGAACAAAGTACCGTAGAGGCTGAAAATGATTGAAAGTGAATCGATCCGATTATCACCCATCTTTTAACTCCAATGATTAAGACCTGCTCTATTCTAGTCTTCTAGGCACGCAAATGAGATTTCATAATTGATGAATTGTGGGAAAAATTGGTGGGGGTGAGCCATGTAACCCACAACCTATGATCGGTTGTGTAAGGTTGACAAATTATAAGCTCATCAATTTACCATGCTGGTCAACCCTGCCCGTCTAATGGGGACTTTTGGTGATCCAACCCGTCAATCTATTTTTACAAATCTAAATTTGCGTGTAGATAACTATATAGAAGAATTTGTTAGTTCTCTCATCTTAAAATAATTGTTTCATATTAATGAACAAAAATTAGTAATAAATTGATTGATTTTAAATTATTTCCTTGACTATCCTTATACTCACTTATTTCCTAATTTATTATCCTGGTTTAACTTTTTGCAATCAAATTATATGTTTTTTTAAATGAAAATTGTCATATAATAAAAGGATGAAACCGTGGAAATCCTCCTCGGCTAATTACGGGCCTCACTACAGAAACTATTAGCAGATTCAGAAAGGCAGTCGAGCCAATGCGAGTTCACCGAAAACAAGGAGCGAATAAAACCCGTGGCTTTCAATACCCTCGGCCTCAGTAACAAGAGTGGTCCTCAATACCCTCGGCCTCGACAACAAGAGTGGTCCTCAATGCCCTCGGCCTCGGCAACAAGAGTCTATTGCCCTCAGATCATTCGCCCTCGGCAAAAGATCAATAATCACCAAGCCTGACAAAGAAGCTTCCTAAGACCCAGTAAAGCCACTGCACGCAACCACCAACTCTCTGAGAGCGATCAACCCACTTATTTTTGATAAAGCCTCCAGTGCATTTAATTCCCGCCGCAACCTGTCTCCCAACGAGAATCCGCCACGTCACCAGGAAAAACATGTATAAATAGGGGACATCAGGGCCGGTCCTGAGGGTGGTCTAGAAGGGCGACCGCCCTGGGCCCCCAATTTTGAGGGGCCCAAACTTAAAATACAGCCATTTATAGATATAAATATTATACTGTCATTTAAATCTCATATATAATTTAGTGGCCGAATGGATGAGGTATTTTGATTTATTGAGAGGTCATGGGTTCGACTCTTTGAAAGTATTATTATATACTCCCTCCCTCTTTGAAAATCTTGTGAATTTTATTTACTTTTGAACTCTTTGAAAGTATTATATACTCCCTCCCTCCGTTTCTATTAAAGAGTTTCCGTTTGAAAGTCAAACTTTTTTTAAAAAAAATGATATTTTTAGTAGCTCATTAATAATAAAATAACACACCTAATCAACAAAAAATCTAATTATCTTAGAATTTGGATTAATTGATTACAATAATCGAATAATCAATAAAAAAACCAAATGAACATGTAACGAATGAGCCAAAAAAATGAGAGAATGTGATATAATTTGATGATATAGTTGAGAAAGATCTTAGAAGAGTGAATAAATCTGAAATATCTTAAAGATATGCGTTATAGACATTTTGTATATTTTAATATATAAGAAAATTACCAAATCAAGATATAAAATAACTAGTATACTGGAATATACAAACGAAGTAATTTTAAATAATTATTTCATATACTTATATATTAGTATGGTCGTAGATGTTATATCAATTGAATACTTTGAACGATGAAAAATTAAAAATTTATTTATTTCAAAATTTTATTTTTTATATCATAGGGGCCCATTTTATCATTTTTGCCCTTGGCCCTTAAAAGTTCAGGAACGGCTCTGGGGGACATTCATTATTGTAAAGGACAATTCAATTTTCAGATATCCAAACCTTCTTATCACAACCTCTTATCGGACCATTTATTACTACGACACATTTATTACTCATTTTTCACCGGAAACCTTATCCTCACGCCGGAGGGTTCTAGTCGAGCCACCCCGACTCCTTAACGGTGTTTATTATTTAGCTTGTGCAGGTAACTAGGAGACGTGACGAGGACGAGCGTGCAAAGACCGTACCACTCCTGTTTCATACGTGGACAACAAGACATGATCACCACCAAAATTGCGTGATCATATAATTTATATTTTTTTCAAGTTCACGAAACACGTAATACTTTTTAAGTACTATGAATTACGAGTTATGTAAATTTGAAATACATAAAAAATACATACGCAATAAACTTTCGTTTAATAAATACCGAGTTTGATTCAAAAAGTTAAATTAAAGCAATAATTTAAAAACGGATGGAGTTTTTTTTGTTGTTTTTTTTAAATCAATAGGTCTCAATTATTTCGTTCATCTCACACTTTATAGTTTAAAAAAAATGTACCGTAGGGCCACCAATTATGACCAGCAAAATAGGAGAAACGATTAAAATAAGTTCAAGTTGGTTCTTTGTCAGCTTTGTTCTGGCAACTCAATTACTTATTTCAATAATATAGTTCTCACGGCAACTTGGCATACTGATAACGAAATATTTGAGACTCCAAATTGATACATCATGGATCCATATTGATGTATTGTAATTAAAATTCAATGAATCGTGATGCAAATTGGTTTCGAATTCATCGTGATGCAAACAGGTCGATTCTCATTTCGTTGTCGCAATAATCGTATTTTTCGAACTTTAAATTATTGATCGGAGCTGTAGAAAAAGACAATATGAGATTTTAGAAATAATATTTCGAAAATAATTTTAGCGATTGAAAAAAAAAAAAGAACTAAAGAGATTATAAATTTGAGAAAGTGTACTGGCCAGAATTTCACCGGATAAAATTTTCATAAAATATGTTTTATGCAATATTATTACACACGGATTCTATCAACTCTCTCAAAGTCTTCAACCCAAATGTTTTTCTAACGAGTCTATTTTTGACATGTCTAATTAAAAAATTACACAATCAATTTACAAAATATTAATAGTAAATAAAATGATTTAAAATTGGGTTGATGCATGTTACTGTTGGAGTATGTTCTGGATTTGAGACTGGGGTGCGCGAACGATAACTGGAAGTGGGGATGCGCCGTTATGAGTTCAGTCCAAATCTTGGTCACAAGTTTGGTACATATATCTTCACGTGATAAGTGTTAAAAAATTAGTATTTTTAAGAAAGTAAATTAGGGCTTTGAGGTATTAATTTATTTGTGAGTTATTTATGTAATGACTATGGTAATTGTAGAATTATGTTTTTCTCCGCGAGTACATAAGAATACTATATTTATTTGTTCAATTCGGATATCAGATGAATAAGTTATAGATGTTTAAAATATGATATTGGAAGTATTGGAAGTGGGTCATCCCACATTGAGAAAATATGAAAGGCTTGAATGGTTTATATACAAAGGCTTCCTTGTGTTAAGTAAGTTTGTATAGAAAGAACTATCTCTCACGCGCCCGCAGGGGATGCAAATCAAGGTCAAATTAAGGTCAAATTTGGCTTGGACCAACATACTCGTGTGCCCGCACATGTAGATACAAATGTCGGATGGACCAAATTGTGCTATCTAGACATTTTTAAAATTCGAATTAAATTTTCATAACTCCAACCATTAAAGAGCATATTAATTCTGTCTTAATGTCTGCTTTCAATTTTAACCATTAATGAGCAGCTTTAATTGAGTGGTTAATGGGCATAATCAAAACGGTTTTAATAATTTGTTGGTCCACAATAATGCTCAAATAGACTAGGGGGTGGGGTGAATAGCCTATGATATCACTTAAAAACATTCTTTTGAGTATACATGAATTATATGTTTTAGTGGCATAGACGGTTAACTGTTAAAGTATGTTTGCTGGTTGATCTGAACAGAACAACAGATTTGCTCTCAGCAGAGTTATGAACTCTGCTGGTGAACCGTCAATAAATCAAAAGCCTGTTTTGAAAGAGTTTGAGCAGCGGAAATATTTAGACTTAATTAGATTTTTGAGAAGTCTTAAGTGGTCGTATTACCCATTATATGATCAGAACAATAGCACACTTAATCCTTCTTACAAATGCTGAATTAAGGAATCATTAGAGAATATATTTTCAAAGGATAAATCATTTTATAAAGAGTACATAGAGAGGTAAAAACTGAAAGATAGATTATATGAAAGAAGATCTGAATTTATTCAATGATAAATTACATATTACATCAGCCTAGACATTCTATGTATAGTTTATGTCTTCGTCTTTCCAAGCCTTAATCTTTGCTTAATTATTCATAGATGAATCCTTAAGCAAAGAGGACAATAGGAGACCAAAACGAGAAACTAATATGAAGAGAATTTTTCAAGGTCGCTCGGATAAAATTATTCGAACGATTGAGTGCAGAGCACTCATCCTTCCATGATGATTTATTATTGCACAATCAACAACATTTGTATAGGAATACAAGTTTGAAAAATATGAATGCAATATCTACAGACAACTCTTCATTTTATTTGGGCACCATCTGAGTCTAATCTTCAAAACGATCTAAAGACTTGACCTTTATTTTTAGGAGAAAAGTCCTGAAGTTTTAGCTAAAGGCTGAGTTCTCCGAAGAAAGGTGAAGAACTCAAATCAAGAACTGGGTTCTTGACCAAGATGTGAATCTTGACTGTTGATGATTTCTGATCCCTCTTCTCTTCTTAAGAGTTGTTCTTCCTAGCAATCCATAGAAGGTGTTTTGCTAAGATCTGAGTAGGATCACTGCAATCTGATTGTATAGATCTGAGATACATTGAAGACAATCTCGTTGTAGATCTGTTTTCTTCTTCTCAGTTATTTTTGCAGATACAATCACTCTCTTGCTCTGGCTTTTCTTTTTTCACCATTTATGAGGAGTAGAAGAGATTTTCTTTTTATAGGCCGATGTCAAGATGATCGTTGAAGTTTGAAGGTAGACATTCTATCGCTTAGAGATGATGTTGTTGAAATCACCGATAGATATGTTGGAACTTTGACCGATGGATAAAGGCTTTGTCTTGAAAATCCCGAACCGGGTTGCCCCGTCATCGCCGATCAAGCGTGATAAGTTTCAAAAGTGAGTCTTGACTTCGATGCACTGTTAAGATGGTCTGCATCCATTAAAATAGATTCTTTTCTACACCACGTGAGTGGAAGATCTTGCGGATCATCAGGTAACGCTTTACAAAGATTTGGATATCCTTCGAAGCTTGAGCACTTTTTGTCTTAGGCCCGTCTGCGCAAATAAGCTAAAACGCAACTTTTTCTAAACGAGCGCTTAAAACGCATCATTTTCAAACGCGCTTTATTTTTTATAAACACATTGGAAAACTATTTCAAAACGCTATTTTTTCATAAACAGTAGTTGTAAACGCAAAGATATTTTTAAAACATACGCTTTTTAAATGCTGCATTGAAACACTTTTTAAAAAAGAAAACACTGCATTTTACCGTTGTTTTGACCAAAACGCCCACCAAACAAGCTATTAGTCTTGATTCACAGCCTTTGACTTCTAAAGCATGTGCGTAATCTAAGTCTCGATGGTATGTTGTTCAAAGGTGAGTCTTTCTAAAGAAATGATCGCTGTTTGTGATGTGAACAATCAAACCATAGGAAGTGTGGGTCCCAATGAGCACAATAATAAGCTAGAAGGGGGGTTGAATAGCTTATTAACACTTTAAAACTTTTAAGTAAGTTCCTTGAAAGTTACTTGAAGTTTATGAAGAGTTTCAAGTAGCGGAAGACCTTCAAGAAAATTGTTCCAGTTCCGCCGATAAGGACTACCGTAGACCTTTTACGATTACTTAAGTTCTCAATAAATGGATATAATGAACAAGGAAACTATGCAGCTCAAGTAATAGACAAACGAAGGAAATAACACAAGTATTTTGAGATGGTTCACACTAGAAATAGTGCTACGCCCACCACCAAGGCAGTCAACCTTGGATTTAAATTGTGCACTATGTTTTCCACTTAGATCAATTACAAAGAATATCCCTAATGGATCGTGTACAAAATATTGACTTGTGTTTGTCTATGGAATTAAATATCTGTAAATACAAGATATTTAATTGCGCGTATATAGTTAATGGAAGTAAACAACAAGAAGAATAAAACAATAAATGTTGAAGAGCAGCTTCTTGTTGTTGACGAGGACTTCTAGATCCGTTGAGGATCTATTGAATGCACCGAAATAAAGACTTGGAGTTGTATAGATTCGAGCAATTCTTTAAGTGTTCGATTGATTCTGCATGCTTGTCCTTGTTCCATTTCAATGGCAGATTTAAAAGTGTGCACTTCAAAAGAATCCGTTGGAGAGATTTTCAATGACTTATTCATAAATGCATTAAATGCATGGGGTCAGCCATATGAATTTCGTCTTCACGTATATCCGTGAGCGTATAATCATTTCGAGATCTTCAAAAAGGTGGGCGATTTGGTGTCGATCCAGAGATGAAGCGTAAAGTAGGGACAATGCCATCGCCATCGCTCAGACGAAAAGTCTTCCCTCGCTGAAAGTTGCTGCGGCTTGACATGTCGAGAATGACTTGGATTAATTCAAATAATATATGGAAATAAGTTTGAATTAATCCAACAGCTTTATGCCAAGAGACACGTAGAAGGCATCACCGACACGAGGTCTCACCGATCTTAAGCTGGTGTCTTCCAGCAAGCCGAGGGTCTTCCGAACCTGAAAAGAGTCCTACAAAAACTATACAAGGCAAAGTTCTATACATTACAAGCCACGCTAATCGATACGCCACCGATTAGCCAAGTATAAAACTAATGTAATGTACTGATCGATATAAATTTAACATAAGAATCAACAATCTCCTATTTATATCTGGTCATCATTACTACAAATGAGGGTTTTAAAACAAACTATTTAATAGATAATAGCATGTCCGAGAAAGTTTATATATTACGTAACGGTAGACATGCCTCTATTAAAACGTAATAACACCTTAGATGCGGACTAATCTAAGTGCATACAAGAATAAGAGAGTCAAAGAATAAAGACATAGATCGCCAGCTAGCTTAAATCAATTTAAACTAAATGTTTAAATTCTCATATAGATAAACAATAAAGCAAAGAAGAATTTAAACAAGATAATTTTTGAAAAGCAAGTAATCATCTGTATTCATAAACAAGATGTTTACATTTGACAGAGTTTTCAAAATAAGATAAATACAAAGGAAAGGGAAGAAAAGATACAAAAGCTACCAAGGTCTCTTTTCCTTTCCTTTGTCTCAGCCTCCTTTCTCTTCTTTCTCGCCTAGCTCTTCCATTCTTCTTGGTATTCTAAGATCCTGCATCGCTGGAGGTCCGTGGAACGAGAACGGTAGTCCAGCTTCACGAAGACGATCGCTCTTCCATCGCATTCCGTTGATAGATCTCATTTGTTTCTCCTCCGTGATGGCCGATCACGATCCCTGCTGGCATTCATTATGTCATGGGCAGAGTTTGAGCGAGGTTGTTGGAGTTCCATTATAGAGTACGACCGTGGCTAAGATGGAGAGTGATGGCGTGGAAGAGCTCGAGAAAATGGAACCCATGATACGGCAGCCCTTCATCTCGCTGAGCTTTACGTTGATCTTGACATCGCGAAGTCGCGCCGCATCTGCCCAAAAACGAGTCCGCATATCCTTGAAATTGTCAAGAGTATGGCCCTCGTTGGCCTGCCGCAGCTGCTACTTCAAATGGGGTAGCTGTAGATATGCTCATGAAGTTCGCCTAACCGCTGGTAGATGGCATCTAGTCGGGACAAAATTTCAACATTGGTCGGCTGATGGAAATAGATGCTTGGCCAATGTGAATGGTGCCTGGCAGAGGCGTAGTCTCCAGCTCAAGGGCGTTTGGGGAGGGGGAGTTCTGGAGACAAGATGAGTCTTGGGTGGGGATGGTTTTGGTGGAAGAGGATAGGGTTATAGGGAGGGGAGGGGGAGTTGGTGGGGAATTCAGCCCATATCGTTGTCTTAATTTTCACCGATGTGAGGATTGGGAAATGGGTTCGAGAGAACCGTAAAGAAGGGCGTAGAAGAGGGATTTTGGGTTTTGAAGGAAGGTCGAGGAGGTTGAGAAGGTCGAGGAGGTTGATGAGAAGAGGTGAATAGATCCGCCACCGATGAAAGTTCAAAGAGAACTTGGCAAGCAGTCTAAGGGTCCGTGTGGGAAGAAGTTGGTTGGGATTGGGCAGAGAAGTGTGGATGGGTCGTGAGTAGTTAAAGGTGAGTGGGGGAGGAGGAGTTGGGGTTCTGGCCGGCTCCTCCTCATTTGAGGCTCCTCCCGAGGATAGATTCCGAGGTGGTGAAGGGTAGTCAAGGGTTGAGTGTATAGATGAAGGGTCAACTGTA
>CM028378.1:81628155-81724852 GCA_013146195.2 Codonopsis lanceolata | reverse complement strand
GGGAGGTACAATCAACTAAGCGAATAAGATATTAAATACTAACAGCTAAACCAATGTCTCTCGACTAAAGTTGTCGGAGAGACAAAAATAACAATAACATAATACTAGAACTTGCGAGCTAAAACTTGCTCGGAAAGACAACGAATAACCTCTAATAAAATACAATAGAATACTAACATAACTACCCAAGTAAAGTTTACAATAACTTCACATCCGTGTCTCCGAGGATGATAAATACAATAATAATAAAATCTCCAAGCTTAAAGCACGGAAGACCTGTATCAACAAGCGCCCGGCGGCGCACTAGCGCTACTTGACTTACTGCAAACTTGAAAACAAACACAGAAATGAGACATAATGACCCGATGAAGTTACTAAATGCAATGTATGTCATAGCATGGCGTGGCATGGCATAATGCACGCATGTATAAAATCATGGCATCTTTATAGCATACCAATAATAAACTTGTATTAAGTCACCAAGTAACATAAACTTCATAAACCACTTAGCACATTATCTTTTTCATATAGGTGCTTATGGTGTCACAGGGAGAGATAGAGAAGGCCTCGAATAGGCTTGTAGTTGCTCCCGCAATACACTGATGTTATAAAGTTAAAACGCCGTGCCATCGATGTTTTGTGAATTCATCGACTCAAACCGAGAATCTACTCAAGTATAAATAGCGCCAATAGCCGCAGCGTATTGTTGCGGCGAAGGGGCTACTCACCGCTATTGCGGCCAACAATGGAGGTGTGTGAGGTCAAAAGTCTGCGGCGATCCATATTTATCAATCACGAATCTTACGATTCGTATAGGCGATGTATCGTCCCACACACGATGCCAGAGCAAAGACAAGCCAAATAATGCCAATTTGGACTTAATGCAATGCACAAGTAGATGTTTACTCGGATGCTCAAGCAAGAACCAAGACCGTCAAGAGAAGCGGACTTATCAAATCAAGTAGGTCATAAAGCTCTACACACCAACTTAACAATGCACATATTTGCACAAACTTAACAAATCCACTAACTTATCGGTATAGTCCAAGAACCACACCTTGCGAGGTATTCATAACCCTCAAGTCACAACCCAATCAAACGTAGCATATAAGCTCAAGAAATCACAATATGAGGTCTACTATAGCCCTCTACTCGGGATTAAACCAAAGACTATTATTTAGTCTAAAAACAATCATAAATCAAGACTTAGCATTTCCTCACTTAAAGGTACACCGGACTCAACCATAGTCCCAATGTCAATATATATATCGACTTCCTTAAAGCCAATCCCAAAGGGTACCAAAACTAAGCCGTAGTCATATCCTCTAGTGCTTTCATGTGCGCGACCAAATTCCCTAAGAGAGAACTCATTCAAATAATCATTTCTTAAAGTATCTGAGATCATAGGTTGATCTCTAATGCTCTGTTCCCTAACGAGCACGCCTAAATAAATCCCCGATAAGCCTCTATATCGCGGTGGTGTCACAAATGGGACACACCGATTCAAGATGCTTTCAAGAGTTACTCATAATCAAAACCAACCAAACCCAAACATCGTAGGGTTTTAACCTAATGCTCACCAACATGATATTGAACCCTAAACAACTCCATTGAGTCTTAATTATCACACAACATTAAATACCTATTTCATAAATCCCCAAATCAACATATCATTCATATTTATAACAATTTTCCCAAAAATCATTCGGACTAGATTCTAAGATTTAAATCCATAGAACTCAACATAATCTTATACTCATTTTACAAATCACATAATCTTAATTAAATGGTCATACTCATATTATCTAGTGAGATCACACATCCAAATTCCCAAACTTATGCCTACTTTCATATTAAACCCAAATAAAATGTAAACATGATTTCTAGCATGCTAACAATCCTAGAAACACAAGATGAGGAGTAACAATATACTTCAACAATCATAGAAGTCATCTTACAAATGCTCCTAACAAGTTTATACTTCCAAAAATCCCCAAATAAGGCATACAAAGCATATCAAGTGTTCATTGCCCACAAATAGCATATAAGTTGTTTTCCTTAGGGCCAATGAACCAAAATCAAAAGGAAGTAACTTACCTAGCTTGAGTAAAAACTCAAGAGAACGCAAATCCGATCGGTGAACTTGTTACTACTCGTCGAGGGCTTCAAGATTCGAAGTTTGAAGGCAATCGGTGGATTTGGATCATCTTGGATCGAAGAGAGAAGAAGGCTAGGGCTTGAAATCTCCCATGAGTCTCTCTCTCTCTAACTCACGGTTTGAGTGGAGAAAATGAAGGAGGAAATCTTTGAAAATGCAAAGGGGTTTGGGCTTTTATACCTCCACAAAGCCAAGAGGGGGCAAAATAGGGAATTCTTGGTACAATTAGTAGAGATTAGGATTAATCATTCACTAATCTAACCTTAATTAACTTCCAACTAATGTTAGGACATGTTTAGGGCTAAGTATGGGAGGTTAGAGATGGTTTAGAGGGGGTTTGATGAGGGTAGGATAGGCATTTCTCGTCGAAAACAGCAGAACAGGGCAAAACAGGATCGGGCACCTTGCGGTCGCAAGGTCCCCTATAACTTACGACCACAAGCTCTCCAGACCTCCTAAGTGCTTTACGCTGTTGACTGCGGGGGGCAAGGCCATTCCACCTGCTAAGGAGGCAAGCCCGCAGAGCCACAGAAATGGCTCAAAATTGAACCTAAAAGACCCCCAAACACTCAACCAAACCTAACAAGGTTCAAAACTCATCAAAGTAGGTCTAGAACTCCCTTAGAACACTCACAAACAACCCCGAAACAACTCCCGAAACAACTCCGGAGGCGGCAGGAAGGGGTGCAACAACGTGCAAGGAGCGACAGAATGAACTTCTTGATCGAGCGAGCAGCAATGGAAGGAGACTTTCAAGGCAAGTCTAAGGGATAATGAAGAAGCTTAAATACTTTTAGAAAGTTGAACAAAAACTAGGGAAATAAGAACTCCAAAGGAGAGACGATTACGCGACTCGATCCTCGAACTACGCGATAGAGACGAACGCTATCTCCAAAGCTTCCAAATCATCGATAGACTTAAGGAACACCTCCAACTTGAAGTCTAATGCATCTAAACATGTTAATAAACCATCATATAAAGGTCTAGGACCAAACCGAGGTCACGGACGCAAAACGCAAGCAAACCCTCAATCGCGTCGTATTCCGACTATCGTCGAGTCACGACTTGTGACTTTAGCAAGTCAATAACCATATGGAGTCTCTTAATAATGTTTTGGTCTTACCGTGGTCTCTCATTCATATCTAGACCCTCTCGCAAACCAATCATACAATCAACAAAGGAAGAAGTGCAAGTATAGCACGCAAATCGAGATAACGAAGGAACGGGGTGTTACAGTGTAGCTAACCTGTGAGTTACACCATATTTTCTAAGGATTGAATTTAACAGTCTATTAGTGAAGTGAGTTCCTTTATCACTAATTATAGCCCTTGGTACTCCAAACCGGGAAAAAATATCCTCCAAAAACTTGACAACAGTTTGTCCATCATTATTTCTAGTATCAATGGCTTCTATCCATTTAGACACATAATCAACAGCGACTAAAATATATTCACAACTATTAGAAACTGGAAAAGGACCCATAAAATCAATACCCCAAACATCAAAAATTTCAACAACTACATTCATATGCAAGGGCATATCGTTCCTTTTACTTATTCCACTAGTCCTTTGACATTTATCACATGTTTTGTAAAATATATCACAGTCTCTAAAAACAGTAGGCCAATATAATCCAGATTGCAGAATTTTCCTAGCAGTTTTATTACCACTAAAATGACCACCACAAGAGTATTCATGACAAAATGCCATAATATTTTGTTGGTCTTGTTCTGGAACACATCTCCTAATTATAGAGTCGGAACATATTTTATACAAATGAGGTTCTTCCCAAAAATAGTGTTTTGCATATGTTAAAAATTTCTTTCTTTGATAAAAATCAAAGTTAGGGTTGATGATATCAGAGAGATAATAATTGACAAAATCAACATACCAAGGATCCAATTCTTTAACTACTAATAATTGTTCATCAGGGAAGTCTTCATTTGCGTGGATTTTATTATCAAGAAATTGACGTTCAAACAAAGGTAAAAATTCCAACCTAGACAAATGGTTGGCTACGACGTTTTCCGTTCCCTTTTTATCTTTAATAGTAATGTCAAATTCTTGCAATAATAACATTCATCTTATGAGCCTAGGATTTGCCTCTTTCTTACTCAAAAGATATTTTAGGGTTGCATGATCAGAGAATATGATAACCTTTGATCTTAACAAGTATGATCTAAACTTTTCTAATGCATACACAACTTCTAAAAACTCTTTTTCTGTGGTTGTATAATTAAGTTGTGCATCATTCAATGTCCTACTAGCATAATGAATTATATGTGATTTCTTATCTACCCTTTGACCTAACACAGCTCAAATTGCAAAATCCGAAGCATCGCACATGATCTTGAAAAGGAGAGACCAATCAGGGCTGGTTAAAATTGGGGCTGATGTCAATCGTTCTTTTAATAAATTAAATGCATTCAAGCACTCTTGACTAAAGATGAATTCGGTATCTTTTGCCAACAGATTGCATAGAGGTTTACAGATTTTTGAAAAATCTTTTATAAATCTTCTATAAAAACTTGCATGTCCTAAAAAACTTCTAACACCTTTGACTGAAGTTGGAGGAGGTAGTTGTAACATAACTTCAATTTTAGTCTTATCAACCTCAATTCCTTTGTTAGACACAACGTGACCTAAGACTATTCCATGTTTAACCATGAAGTGACTTTTCTCCCAACTTATGGTCAAATTAGTTTTGCAGCATCTTTTCAAAACCGATGTGAGATTTTCCAAGCAATGGTCAAAAGAATTCCCAAATACTGAGAAATCATCCATAAATACTTCAACACGTCTTTCCACTAGATCCTAAAATATAGAAATCATGCATCTTTGAAAAGTAGATGGGGCATTACAAAGTCCAAAGGGCATTGTCCTAAACGCAAAAGTGTCAAAGGGACATGTAAAAGTGGTTTTCTCTTGGTCTTCGGGTGCTACTGGGATTTGATTGTAACCAGAGAAACCGTCGAGAAAACAATAATATTCATGACCAGCTAGTCTTTCAAGGATTTGATCAATAAATGGCAAGGGAAAGTGGTCTTTCCTGGTTGCCGCATTTAATTTCCTCAAATCTATGCACATTCTATAACCAATGATAGTTCGTGTGGGAACTAACTCATCTTTATCATTCTTAACAACTGTAATTTCTGATTTCTTAGGAACTACTTGGACTGGGCTAACCCATTTACTATGGATATCGGGTAAATTATACCCGCATCAAGAAGCTTAAGTACTTCTTTTCTCACTGTCTCTTCCATGTGAGGGTTAAGTCTTCTTTGTCTTTCTCTAAAAGGTTTACTACCTTCCTCTAAATGAATTTTATGCATATACATAGAAGGACTAATTCCTTTTAAATCTGCTAAAGACCAACCTATAGCTTCTCTATGTGTCCATAAAACTTTTAACAGGCTTGATTCTTGTTCTTCTGTTAAATCTGCCGCTATTATAACAGGTAAAATTTTACCTTCCCCTAAAAATGAATATTTTAAATGGGATGATAATGGCTTTAATTCTACTTCAGGAGGGGATTTGACAGATGGAATAAACTCAAGAATTTCAGGTTTCACTGCCGCTTCTTTATCTTCCTCCTAGGAGTTCTCTTTTTTTTCTTCATCTATTTTTATTTCATCAAAAACAGACTTTTGATTCTCTATATCTTCTTTATCATTTTCATCTATTTCTATTTCATCAAAACTATTTTCTAATTTGGAATCTTCCATTTTGTTCTTATCTTTATTCTTAAGAGCCTCAAGTCTTTCTTTCTCTTTTATTCTTTCCTTCTCTTTCATTTCAGCTATTATAGGATAGAGTTTCTATCATCATATCCTACATATGTATCTTTCTCATAATTATCATTATCATCTAAACTTTCGTTAAAGGTCTGGGCTGTAAAATTTTCAATTTCATCAATTGAGAAACATGCATTTATGTCACTCGGTCTATTTAACGCATCAAAAACTGAAATTTCTATAGTTTCACCCATAACTGACATTGTGAGTTTACCATTCTTAACATTAATCATTGTGTTGGCAGTGGCCATAAAAGGTCTACCTAATAAAATAGGAACTTCATTGTTCGTGCATATCTTCCTTTCCATCTCTAGAACCACAAAATCAAATGGGATGATTAACTTATCTACCTGAACTAGAATGTCCTCTACTATACCTAAAGGATGTTTAACCGGACGGTCAGCTAACTATAAAGACATAGTAGTGGGTTTCAGTTCACTCAATCCTAATTGTTTATAGATAGCGAAAGACATCAAATTAACACTTGCTCCTAAATCTAGCATAGCCTTCATCTTTTTAGAACTTCCCAAGGAGACTTGGATATTGAAACTACCAAGATCTTTCAATTTAGGAAGAAGTTTGGGTCGTAAAACTACACTCACGTTTTCAGAAACAATAATTTTTTCATTCTTTTCAAATTTGTGTTTCCTAGAGTAAAGATCTTTGAAAAACTTAGCATAAGACGAAATATTTTTAATAACATTAAGCAAAGGGAGATTAATATTCACTTTGGATAACATATTATAAATTTCTGAAAATTGCTTATCCATTCTGTTTTTCATAAGTCTTCTGGAGAATGGTATTGGAGGAACATATGGTGGTAGTGCCACATAAGGTTCCTTAAGAGGTTCTGCCTCTTGCTCTTTTTCTTGATTAACTTCTTCTTGACTATCTTTATTTGACACTTCTTTTTCTACTTCTTTATCTTTTGATTGATTATTTTCTCTTTTATCCTTTTCAACTTCTCTATCAGAATTATCTACTTTATCAGGCACATCAGAAGATTGAATAGGATTACTTACCTCTTCTCCAATTACTCTTCCACTTCGCAGAGTAGTGATAGAATTTGTTTGTTCTGTCTGACTAGGGAACTTCCCTTCTTCTTTTTTTTTCTTTTTTAACCTTTGCGAGTTGATTCCTTAAATTTTCCACCTCTTCTAGCAAATATTTGTTAAGAGCAACTTGACCTCTGCTCGCTCCATCTGACTTTGGAACTTCTTCAATTTGCAATTGTCCTTGATTTGGACATTGTTGAGGTTGTAATGGCTTATTTTCTCCCCATGAAAAATTAGGATGATTCCTTCAACCAGGATTATATGAGTTTGAGTAAGGATTATTCCTTTATCTTTGAGGGTACATGTTCATGGTATTAACCTGTTCAGGATATACAGCACTAGAAGGACAAAAATTAGTAGCATGAGAATTTAATCCACAAATAGCACATGCTTCTTGAACTTGCCAATTTTCAAATTGAGCTCGCATATCTGGTTTTTCTTGAACTTGGAATAAACTTCTACTTTTACCTCTTGTACTTTTCTGTTGAGAATTTACACTTAACATCTCAAGTAAGTCTTCTAGTGCAGCTGGTGTCATTCTATTAATAGAACCACTGGCCGCACTATCAACCATAGTTTGTAATGCATGCGAAAGAGCATGATAGAATTGAGTTACTAACACATCTTGAGATAGATTATGATGATGACACATGATAAGTAAATTTTTAAATCTATCCCATGTTTCATGGAATGTTTCTCCTGGTTCATTTTGAAAAAACATAATTTGTTTTCTGTATTCTGAAAGAGATGCATGTTTATAAAATTTACTCATAAACAAATCATATAATTGAGCTCAAGTATAAACACTTCTAGGTGTTAGGTTCATAAACCATCTTTTCGCCAAATCTTTTAATGCACATGAAAAATATTTCATTTTTACTTGATCTTCAGTCAAACCACCTAACGGAAAAATTTCCATCATATATTCATATTCTTTAACGAAACTTACTGGGTCTTCTGATGGCATTCCATGAAATGAAGGTATCAAATTATAGTAATGACCTTTAAGTTCGAAATTCCTTACTGCTTTTGGTAAGACTAGACATGATGGTGTTGCATTCAACATAGGACGACTATAATCACTTATAGTTCTTTGATTGATTATTATTTCCATATTTCTATCAGCAGGTTCTTCCATTCTTTGATTCACATTCACTGGAGGAACCAGATTTTCAGGATTTTGATTAATGTTATCAATTGGAGGATCAACCAGAGGATACTATTGATTCAACTGTTCTTGATTAACAGGCTGGTTTTCCGAATTATCAGGGTCTTCCTGCTTCTTTATAAGATTATTTATATTTTGATTTAATTCTATCAGTTTAGGATTTAGAGATCTACGACCGTGCATAAAATAAATAAAGCAAATAAAACAATTAAAAACTAACAAATAAAAATAAATAAAATCTTTTTGTATTTTTATTTTATAAAAACTAAATTTAAAACTACGCTACCAACAAACTAACTATACAAACTAGCTTGTCCCCGGCAACGGCACCAAAAACTTGATCGTGTCTTATTTTAATTATTTTCCTTGTAAGTGGACAAGACTATTGTAAGAATAGCTTGGGAAGCAAGGGTCGAACCACAGAGACAAGAAGAATACAACTAGTAAGAATATCGGTAGTATTTATAAACTAAGGGGGGGTTTTTATATTGATTTTATCTAAACTAATTATTCTACTAAAACAGTAAATCTAATTAAACTAGGCAGTAATAACAGTAGGAAAGATCTTATGGAGGAGAGAAATCTAGGATTAGGGTTTCACTTGTATCTACTCTATAGCTTATCTAGATAAAGTATCATTCAATAACTTGGGTTCGTTCACGAAAGATAGATATAGTCTGTCGAATTACCGTTCAGTCTCCATCTTCAAATAATTCGTACATTCTATATCCTAGGCACAAGAACATATGGATCCTAACTGTCACATAGGTCATATATAGAATGTGACCCTAACTTATCACTCTCGTACATCGATAGGTTCAATTTATCATGATGGTGAGCCAGTGTACGACATATGCATTTAGGTCATGCAGTTATCCGCACCTCTAGGCCTTTATCACTTGCGATTACATTCATTTGTTCAAAACGAGATAATAAAGGGGTTGATAAACACCATGATCAACAAGAATTGAATGGATAAAAAATATATATTAAGCCATAGATTCGATACAAGTTACCTCCCAACTCTTAGATTATTGGATGTTTAGTTCATCCTTGAAGATGAATTGCACAATGAGATGAAGGAATACATGGATCGATCTTCAAAACTGTAATTACATCAACTAAACTACGTAATAAAATCTAAATCCTACGCTAAAACTGTTTAAAACTACTTCTTGGATGTCCTTTGGTTGTGGCTACCATCCTTTATTTATACCAAGGAGTTGTAGGGGAATATGAGGTTCAATCCATCTTGAAAACCCCGAAAGGTCGGTTCTGGGGACCTTGCGGCCGCATTGGGTATTGACCTTGCGTTCGCAAGGTGCTAAATCTAGGAGGTCACTTTCTGCCTACCTTGCGAAGGCAAGGTGTTTTTACCTTGCGACCGCAAGGTGGCCAGAATCCTCTTTTTGTCTTTTCTTAAATGTTGCACTTTGGCCCCTTCCTCGAAATCTTCACTAACAGCTTCATAAATCCCATAAATCCACCTAAAACCCTGAAACTCATAAAATAACTCAAAAACACATATCAGTAGCCAAAAGCCTCGTGGAATCGCTCAATTTAAGTCATAAAAGTACCCGATAAAGACGTATAAAATACGTCTATCAGCATCCAATTCTCTTTTCAACCAGTTCTGGAATTCAGGGTGTGGGGCATATCCAGGAGCTTCTATCTCTGCTCCAAGAGCGGTCTGTTTATTACTGGTGTCTGCAACAGTCTTTTTGTTCTTGGTGGCCATTTTACCCAAATCTGTACCCTCTGAGCTGATTCATATACTGTCTGACCTGACCTCTGTGCCTGTATCCTGTATCAAACGACTGGTGTTATCTCTTCATTCCCAAATTCGAGCCAAGTTTCTGAGGGAAAGGGTTGAAGGTATTAGAAGGGAAGGTTCCAGGATTTTTTTATTCAAGTACAGTGTGCTTTTATTATTAACTTTTTTTTTCTTCCTAAAATTGATCGGACAAGCACATGCTTCGTTTTGACAGTCTAGGACTTTTCCTGGAACAATTGATTCTTTCTCCAGAGTATAGAACCTTCGTATTCCACCTAACTTTCGACTTCCCAAGATTGACAGATCTCAAGCGAAGGTCTATACTTTTTCCGGGATCCACCATTCAAATGGTTTAGGACAAATACTATAAAAATTATTGGTCAGCCCCTATGCATATATCTTTATTCAATTACATATATTTTTGCAATAGGGATTTGTCATTAATTTCGAGGTATAAAAACTGATCGGTCTATGAAGTGTCCTATATATATATATGCTTTTAACGTTGGCTGATGCAGGGCTAGGCTAGCTTCACCCCCGTTGGCCCCTCAGTAAGGGGCGCAGGATATGATAATTTCGGCCTAAGTTTTCCGTAGCCTCTCTTTCGAGATCATGGACATCCGGGCGTGTTTATCGGGTTAAAGGGAAACAGTCGGAATATTTCTACATAAGTGCATGTGTGTGAGTTATCTAAAAAGCAGTAAAGTTTTTTTTTTCCAGATATAAAGCAGTAATAAAACAATAAATTATGGCTTGTATTTTTGTTCATTTGTTGATTTTCTCGGCTCATTAGTTTGAATCCCCAAAAGAACAGCGCGAGCGAGCGTGACGGCCATTCAGATCAATAAATAGAAAGAAAAGTGGGGGAAACTATTTGTTCGATTAATTACATTTAGTCCTAATCCCCAAAATAAAATTAGAGAATAAAAGAATATTTACATGTCCACCAAGAATAATCTAATAGCAGAATAAAACAAAATAAAGCAAAAATTGCTCATGTTTTTTTTTTATCTTTTCGGGTTGCACTGGTACCCAAAATGAAACTGTTGCAAGATTTCACGGTTATACGTATATATACACACACACACAGATATATATATATATATATATATATATATATATATATATATATATATATATATATATATATATATATATATATATATATATAGCTATAAATAAATATAACGAACTATATTTAGCCAAAAATCCAAAAAATAAACTTTTTATTTATACATATAAAAAAACAAAATGAGTCTAGCCATCCATTTTTATTTTATTATTAAAATAAAAACGTCCCCAGCAGAGTCGCCATTGTGAGTGCTCCGTTTTTTGACCTTTTTTCCCCGCTACTGAAAAGTTGGTGGTTTCAAAACTTTTTAAGCGCATGGAATGCGCTCGACCTCAATTGTGGGATAAAAATGTAAACAACAGAGTCGCCATCTTTATTTTAAGGATAAACAAAGAAAAAACAAAAAAATACCAGATTTGTAAAAGGGTTTAGAGGCTAAGTTACGAGTTGGGAAGAGGTTAAGCACACAACTCACCCTTTCGGATTCAAAATAGGTTTTTGGCTAAATATGTTATTTTATAAGGTTAACAGTTTAAATAAAGCATTTAAATATATAGGCAAAACACACCTTTGGGCAACTGTACTTTTCCAAAAATTACAATTAAGTCATTGAGACATCAAAATTTTCAGTGCGGCCACTGTACTAGACTTATCTTGCATGTTAACCCAATTTTTGGATAGACATTAAGTTTAGACATTAACTTATTTTAAATACCAATTTTACCCTCGTCCTCTTCATCACCATCTTCTCCGATTCTGGGTTACACTAGATTCATTTGTCGGTCCCTTTTGCTTCGACCCTTTCTTTCCTTCAATCTTCAACCCCATCCCCTCCCTTCTTTTAAAAATCACTCCATTCTCCCTCAAATCCCTCTCAGGGAGCTCCCAATTACCTCTCTCTCTCTCTCTCTCTCTCTCTCTCTCTCTCACACACACACACACAAAAATGAAGAACAATATCAATAATGGCAACACAAAGCTCATTCTACTCCACCCCTACATCCAAAAACAAGGAACCTCCAACCGCCTCTGGCTCATAGCCTTCATCTCCATGTTTACCGTCAACTTTCTCTTCACCTTAATCTACACCCACGACTCTTTCTCCCCACCCACCCATTCTTCATCCACCATCGCCGCCACCGCCACCTCCCCGTACCACCCACTCCCCAAATCCGTCACCAAAGCCCTAATCCACTACGCCTCCACCTCCAATAGCTCCGATCACATGTCCCACACCAACATTAAACAAATCTCTAACGTCCTCAGACAATGTTCCCCTCCTTGTAATTTCCTCATCTTTGGCCTCACCCCTGAAGCCCTCCTCTGGAAAGCACTAAACCACAACAGCCGTATGGTATTCATAGACGAAAACCAATACTACGCCGCCAACATTGAAGAAAAATGCCCAGAAATCGAAGCTTATGACGTTCAATACACCACCAAAATCAGCGAGTTGAAGGATTTGGTTGCCTCTGTGAAGGAACAGTTGCGCAACGAGTGTCGGCCGGTACATAATCTTCTGTTTTCGGTACATAATCTTTTGTTTTTGGACTATAAGATCTGAAAATTGCAGGAGAAACCCAATTTTGCCCTCGTCCTAGATATGGTGTTCTCCAATTTTCCAGATCTGGGTTACACTAGATTCAAAAATCAAAATGCCAAAAGAAACCCAATTGTCTAGCTCCCCCTCAACTCCAGTGATTTGTACATGATGCCCATATTATTTTTGAATATGGGATTTTTTTCGGAGAAGATGAAGACGAGGGCTAATTAGGTATTTAACATAAGTTAACGTTCAAACTTAACGTCTATCCAAAAATTAGGTTAATATGCAAAATAAGTCTGGTACAGTGGCCGCACTGAAAATTTTGACGTCTCAGTGGCCTAATTGCAATATTTGGAAAAGTACAGTGGCCTACATATGCGATTTGCCACATATATATATATATATATATATATATATATATATATATATATATATATAATAATAATAATAAAATAAATAAAGAAACTTACAGCAGCCTCATTTTAGAGTTGCAAATAAACTTTATAAAAATTTGAGCAGCATAACGACTTATTTTATGATTTATTATTTTAAATAGACAAAATAATAAATAATTTAAGGTACCTACCTCTTGAAACGTGTGGGTTTTATCCCTGACCAAACTTCTTTTTTAGTAGGCTTTAAGGTGTGCTCGCTCTGTCCTTCAGGGAGAAGGAGTTTTTTTTCTGTTGTTTGATTTCGGACAGCGTGACTGCTTCTTTTAGATGTTTTCGTCTCGGGATCTGGGTGGCACAACTGCTTGCTTTTGCTTGCTTTTTGTTTTCGTCGAGTCTGAAATCAGGCAGAGCAACTGCTAGCTTCAGCTGGATTTGACGTCTGTATTCGGGCATGGCAACTGCTCTTTTCGGGATTTTGGAACTGGTGAAATAGAGTGGAAATCTAGATGGGTAGCTAGGGTTCACTCTGGCCGGAGAGTTTTAGTGTTTAGAGGAGGTTTTGGCAGCCTAATGGTGCTTCGAGGTTGGATATGAAACTTATAGCGTAACAGACTGATCGCCTTTCTCCGTAAAATTCTTCGTTGTTCGGGCACTGCCGAAGCCTCGTATTTATAGGCTGAGATTGGGATTCCTTAACAGCGAAGGAAAAGCCTGATATTTTTTATGTGCTTTAACGGCTTGAACCGTGCGTTGAAGGAATTGCACCAAAAGTAAACTGCAACAGTGAGCAGTGAAAGTCTAGGCGCTGCCTATACCCAATATGGGCGCCGCCTATATGACTTTTGGGTGCGGTGCCCAAAATGGCCTACGGCCGCTCCCGCTTTGTTTTTTCTTTTGTTTTTGGCACTTTTGCCTCCAGCATTCCACTGTTTGTTAATTCTTCCGCCCTTTTGCATTTTAAACCATGTAACCTGATATCCGTTAGTTCTTTTAACAGATCTTGATATTTTATGACATGTCATAAAATAGAGGTACGAAATTGGGGTATCTACAGTTAGCCCCATCTCCGTACAATGTATATCCAGGAAGCATTATCGCTCGACGGGCACTCCTTGACAAAGTTACCGAAGCTCTACAAAGTCCAAGGAGCAATTAGAAAGATTGCAACTCTTGTCAGTAACCTGCCACACGCAACCCTCTAATCACACGCAGACATGTCCACTCTGCATGGCTTGATCACCAAACCGATATGATCATCAGATGAACAACATTGACTTTTTGATCGGTCAGTGAGGATATGCCACATAACCATCATCCTCAGGTATAAATAAGAGACATTCTCTACATTTATTCCTCATGCCAGTTTTGATATCCTACCACACTTTTCATATTTACTCCAGTTCAATACATAGCAATAACTATTTCTTCATGCATTTACTATACTGGGTTCACCGAAAATCTCACTCTGACGTCAGAGGGTTTGAGTCGGGATATCCCCGACTCCTTTAACGGCGTTTATTCATCTTTGTTAGGTAAAAAATCTTTATTTCAGTCAAGCAATCCCCGTAACCAGTTTTGATTCGATCGATCAAGCAAAATTTCTTCATAAAGTTGCTTCGATTCAACAAACTTTTTTGGTGAAAGATTAGTAGCTAAGTGTATCGATCAAGCAAAACAAAACAGCTTTACAAAATTCCTTCATTCAACGGTGAAAGATTTGTAGCTAGATATTCAAGGAATTTCAAATAATACGTAGATGTGTTCATTAATGCTCGTACATCTACAGTACTGACATATTTATCAAATACTTCAACGTCAAACCAATGCATGCATAACACTATTAAGTCTATAACAATAACAGCTGTATACTTGATTATGTTCATATCTATTTATCTGATTCACTATTATTTGCAAGATAAGCAACCTTAATTTTCTGGAGTCTAGACTGGACTTGGATCATGTTAATCCTCCGTTCGGGCGAATCACTTGAACACTCCATGGCCAGATGTAAGATAGATGAAATGCATTGCTCTTTAAGAATGAAACCTCTGTCATCTTGTATCAAATCGGTATCAACGACTCCATTTAACGAACCAGCCAATGCTTTGTTCACCCACTGCGTCAAACTTAGGTCCCCTGTAAACATTTCATCTGTTGGCTTCTTTCTTGTCAACATTTCCATCAACATAACACCATAACTGTAGACATCGCCTCTAGTTGTCACTATTCCACTGGTTCCATACTCTATCCAAGACATACAAGTTTAATAGCAAAATGTCAACCAATGGAAATAATTCAAAAGAAAAGAAAACCTGCAGTTAAAAATTTGGATTCCAAAGCTGAAACGTGATGCAAATAATAGGAAATTACCTGGTGCCAAGTACCCAATTGTGCCTAAAGTTTTCGTGAGTGAAATAAACTGATCTTCACCGAAAAGTTTGGAAATTCCAAAATCACTAACATGTGCAACCATATCTTGATCAAGCAAAACATTGCTAGGCTTCAAATCACAGTGAACAATTGGTGTTATATAACTGTGATGTAGATATTCCAAGGCAGCCGCAACATCAATCATTATGTTTAACCTTTGTATCAAACTTAGATGAAAGAAGTCCGTGTACAGCCAGTTCTCTAGGGTCCCATTAGGCATGTATTCTAATACCAAGGCTCTGAATTCTGAGTTACAGCAGCTGTTAATGATTTTAGCAAGATTTCGGTGACGAATATTGCGCATTACTTCACATTCAACATCAAAACTCTTGTATGCTCCCTCCAACTGCAAACTGAAAACCTTTACAGCAACAACCTTCCCATCTGAAAATGTTCCTTTATATACCGAACCAACACTACCCATACCGAGTAGATTGCTTTCGTTAAATCCATCTGTTGCTTCTTGAAGTTCATTATATGATACCCTTCTCCAATCAACATGTGTGTTATCTCTCACACTCTGTGATCTCATATTCTGATTTCTGTACTTGATCAATAAGAAGATAAGGGCCAGTAAAAAGATGGCAGATAAAATGGGGGGTAAAGTATATTTGAGAATCATATTTCTTGACCTTGACCGTAGGTGAATTTCAGATTGGCATACTGGAACTTGCAATCGAGGTGCACCGCATAGTGCCCTGTTTTGCATGAATGACTGAGCTGTAAAATTTGCAAATTGTCCTCCGGTGGGAATCTCTCCTTCCAGTCTATTGTAAGACGCATCAAAGAACTGCAGATACCTAAGCGTCTCCAGAGACTTTGGAATCACTCCAGTCAAATTGTTGTTGGATAGGTTCAATGACTCCAAGCTTAGCAAATTTCCCATCAACTGAGGTATTGGTCCTTCCAGCTTATTATTTGCCAAGGAAAGAGAAGTCAACATTTGGAAACTTCCAATGGTGCTTGGGATCTCACCTGATAACTGATTGTGTGATAAGTCTAATTTAGTTATGACCCTCAAGTTTTGTATATCATACGGCAAAGACCCACCTAGATAATTCGTGGATAGATTAAGACTTAGAAGATCTTTAAGGCTCCATAAGGCCAGAGGTATTGTGGAAGTCAAGTTGTTGGAGTCTAGGTACAGATTTCGCATGGATTTAAGTTCACCCAAGCATGCAGGTATATGTCCATAGAGTCTATTATCACTTACAAATATGTCTCCCAAGTACTGTAACTGACAAAGACTATCTGGAATGGGTCCTTCTAGTCTATTGTGTTCAAGATACAGTCGCTCAAGTTGTTGTAAATTTCCCAGTGTTGATGGGATAAATCCTGTGAACTCATTGCTATCTATACTTATGAAGATCAAACCACTCAAGTTGCCAATTTCACTTGGAATGGAACCCTTGATATTGGATCCAAATGCTTCAAAGTCTTGGAGAGAAGCTGATAGATTCCCAATTGAAGTTGGGAGGAAACCATGGAATTGATTCAGTGCTATTCCCAGATGGCTTAATTGTCTGCAATTTGTTAGAGAAGATAGGAATCTTAGTTCTGAAGTGGAAGATTCCCTAGTCAAATTGTTCTCCCCAAGGTAGAGCCCCTGCAAGTCTCTCAAATTACCAAGTGTATTTGGAATAGGGCCAGTGAATGAGTTTCCACTCAAATGTAGAATGGTAAGCTTCGAAGAATTAGAGACAGAGCTTGGAATCATTCCGCTGAATCTATTGCCTCCTAGAAAAAGCATCTCAAGATTGGGAAGCCAAAGACTTGGAAGTTGGCCTGAGAACTGATTGTTAGCCAGGCCAAGAAATACCATATTTGAGGCATTGAAGAGTCTGTTTGGAACATGGCCTGTTAGGCTGTTATCGGACAGGCTAATAACTTCCAGATTAAGGTTACCAATCTCATTTGGTAATGTACCTGCCACAATATCAACACACTTTCACTTAACATGCTTTCACATGAATGTAGCAATTGCCTGCATGCCCCAAATCTAACTACAAGTCCTAAGAATGATAACATACAGCTATATGAGAAGAGAATTTCAAAACGCTGGCAAACACTCGGTATGCCAATAGAACAACCTGATTTTAAAACGATGAGATACACAGATGTGTGATGAGATGAATGAAAAATACTCTCTTGCCCTTTAAAGTAAGGATGGCATTTAGGTTTTTCAACCTATTAACTATTCAAGCAAATGGGAAAGCTTGTGGTAACAACTTTCAGGCATGTCCTGTTTCCTTTGGAACTAGGAAGAAATGATTTGTAGCATTGAGATTCGCTTACCCTTTCAAAGAGGAGCAAGATGGCAAAGAAGACAGATAGCAAGAGAGAGAGGCATGTCCTGTTTTTTTTTTTGAACTAGGAAGAAAGGATTCCTTTTATTCTTCTAATTTAGTCTTTTTATTTTTAGTGTTAACCAACTACTTGGCTCTTTTACATTCAAATTGTTCACATTCCTTTCACTGGAGAGCATTCTTAATATCAGGAAACTACTGCACCTTGTGCAAATTAGCTTCATAGAATCGTGACAGTCATTTAAATAAGCATGAACCCAAGTTTCTAGAGCCAGCCTTTCAGCTCTAAATACAATTTTTACCTGACCAGAAGCCTCTCTTACAAGAAGGGGTATGTCAGCTTTGAAAATAAATGCATATTTCTTATGAACAAGTGCCATGATAAAATCAATTAGAGTATCAAGAAGTACAGTATTTGAAGGTAAAGAATACCTGTCAACTGGTTACCGGCAAGATCAAAATGTTTGAGCAAAGTGAGGTTCCCAACTGTTGTAGGTATGCTACCAGTGAAATTATTATCTGAAAGTGATAAGCTCCGAAGCCCTCTGCAGTCCCATATGTAAGATGAAATGTTGCCATTGAGTTGATTGTAAGAAAGATGTAGGGTTTCAATAACAGGAAGATGCCAACTTCGAATGTCCATTGATAGGATTCCAGACAGGCTATTGTTTGTGAGATCAATAACTTTCAGCGAAGACATGTTGAAGATGTAAGATGGGATATGCCCCGTTAGAGAGCAACTTGGCATGCTCAATGTCTCCAAACGTGTAAGATTACCTATTTTAAATGGAATGGTACCTGCAGTGGTGCATATACATTAACATCATGTCTACAAAAAAAAAAACAACAAAACATCAATTAACATCATGCTAAAAGTAGCAGAAAGTTTAATCCATATTGACTGGCAGTGACCCAAAACTCCCTAGCACAGTAATCATGCCACTTAACAACTTACAGGCAAAAGAAACAATAAGGTGAAAGATTTTTTAAATTTTATCACATTTGTATTAGATATTCAAAAATTAAGACACGTAATATTTGATATGATGCAGAATAAGATTTGAGCGAAAAAGGAATACTTTTGGTGAGGATATGACTAACTTCTTAAGTGAGAACTCAATTAAATCTCTTAATTACAAGTCACATAAACATTTAATATTTTCTTGATAAAGGCATGAATTGGAAACATGTGGAAAAGTCTATATTAGACATGGCTTGGTACAAAACCGTGGGTACGATAGAGAAAGATTTTGATACATAATTCTTTCGTACAAAACCACGAGAAGAACAAATGGGCGAGATTTGTTAGAAAACATGAGCAAAAAATTAAAATTGTGCTACGTATCATTTCAAATTAATTGATTAGAAATCAAAAAATTCAAGAACTTATGCATTTTCTGTGAAGTGAACTTTGGAAAAAACATACTCCCTCCGTTTTGGGCAAAGAGTCCTTTTGAAAGTCAATTTTTTTAAGAAAATGACACTTTTAATAAGTAATAATTCATTAGTACTAAAATGACACATTTATGCCTTAATTACTGAAAGTGTACTCTTTAAGTGAAACATCACTAAATGGAATAATGGACTCTTTGTCCGAAACAGAGGGAATATTTGTCTGGTCCAGAGTTACATAGTACATACAAATGGCCAACTACAATATGACACGTACATTACTTTCTCGAGTCAGATTTGAAGTGCAGTAAATATTGTCAAGAAAATGATGCACATATCATATTGAGACCGGCTATTTCGATACTTGGTATGTAAACTTGTCCTTCACATAGTGTTCAAACATTTTCATTTCAAACCGTCAACAAATGCAATAAGGCAAACAGGAGCCTTGCTGCAATACAATATTAAGTACGAAATATCAATTTTACCATATACAGATAGCCTTCCTTTTTGACAAAAACTTGTGTATATTACTACCTTCATGGTAATTTGTATTATATTGCATATATTACAAAAAAATATAGTCAATGGTAGATAAAAAAAAAGTTGCAACAAACTATATGGGGGACGTCAACTTTTTGGATGTAAAGGAATGGATGATCCTCTCAATTCCACCGCCATGGCTGCCACCTACCGGGATTTTTCTGGATGTGGTGGTGGTGGAAGAATCATTCTAGGAATTAGTCATCAGTGATCATTCTACGAAGCCAAATGTGAACATAATACCTCCCTCTTCCAACTTCCAAGGATCATACTATGAATATGTAGAAGTTTTAGTATTGAAGGCAAAAGTGAAAAGATAATATAGTACCTCCCAATTGGTTGTTTCCAAGACGTAACTCCCTAAGCATAGTGAAATCCTCAAATATTTCGGCGGGTATGCCGCCATAGAAGGCGTTGTTGCTGAAGTCGAGTGAAGTGAGGAAAGTGAGGTTGCCCAGGTAAGGAGGAATGGTGCCGGTCAAACCCATGTCGGAGAGATTCAAGGCGGTGACACGTTGGCGGGTTGCATCGCAGGAAACGCCGACCCAGCTGCAGAGGGGAGTGGTTGCAGTCCAGTTGTTTGATAAAATGTCTGAGTTGTTAAATTGAGATTTGAAGTCGAGGAGTGTTGATTGATCGGTGGCTGTGCAGAAAAAACAGGTTAACAAGAGTGTAAAACCTGCCAAGAAGAATATGAGATTACCGGTTTGAGTCATTTTTTTTTTATAATGTTGTGTTTGTTTATAGATCAGTTTACAAACTTAAGTTCTCCCAATACAGCCTATACAGGGTATCCTCTATTTAATTTATACTATTAAGCTGAGAAATACACTAATGGGAGTAACTTTGATCTGACCGTATGAATTAGGGGTGACAATTCGTGTTATCGTGTCGTTTTCGTGCCTCATTATCGTGTTTTAATATTATCTATCTTATTTGATCATAAATAAAACAATAAATATTCATTTGAATATATTAACAATTTCGGTCGTGTTTTGGGTCGGGCTTATCGTGTCATTTGTCTCAAAATCGTGTTTTATAATCGTGTCTTATTGGTTCGTGCTAACGTGCCGGGCCAGGCATTGCCACCCCTAGTATGAATACGATGTTCCCCCGATTTTAAATAATCGTCATTTTTAATCTGATAAATCGTTTAAAAAAGAGTAATTGATTATATTATAAATATTTGTATAATATGTAATTTTTTTAAATGTCATTGTCCAGATGACCATAATTACAAGTAAATAAAAAAAAGTAAATCTGAAGTGCTAAAAGTATTACTCCCTCCGTCCTTAATTTATTGTCCTGGTTGACCCGGCGCACCGTTTAAGAAAATATATTTGACTGGATTATTAATATTGGTTTAATATGTAGTTTCCTTTAAAGCTCATGTGTATGTGGCCCATAATTAAAGTAGGGTGAAAAAGTAAGGGTAAAGTGGTAAAAGTGATGTTCTAAAAAGGTAAGTTTCAAAGTGGACAATTATTTTTAAAAAAAGGAGGACGATAATTTGCGACGGAGGAGTATCTTAAAAAATACTCCATCCGCTTCTAAATTATGCGGATTAAGAAAAACAAATTGACTTGATTACTTATATTGGTTTAATGTGTACTTTCCTTTAAAGCTCATGTGTATGTGGCACATAATTAAAGTACGGTAAAAAAGTAAGGATAAAGTAGTAAAAGTGATATTTTAAAAAGGTAAGTTTCAAACTGGACAGTTACTTTGGGAGGGACAAAAGAGAAAAGGAAAATGATAATTTAGGGACGGAAGGAGTAAGAGATTTGAAAATGAACAATTATTTTAGAACGAAAATAAAAGAAAAGAAGAATAATTATTAAAAATGAAAAGAATATAGCTATGTTCGATACAAGGACATGAATGGTGAAGCTGATATAAACCACTCAGAGAGCTAAGATATAACATTATGTCATTTTCATTTAAACACCCCACAAGTGATTTCAAATCCTGAGGTCCATTTTTCTATTCACCAACAAGAAAGTTGACAATACACGATTAACTTTCAAAAGTGGAAAATAAAAAAATTAATTATTTTAAATCGTATCAAAGTCAAATAGGATATACTTATTTTGGGACTAGGGAAGTAGTATTTTAGGTTCTAAATCGTCTATCATAACCCCTGTCATATTTTATGTTCCATTAAATCTCAACAGTTTATTTTAATCAGTTTTCTTTTTATAGAAAATATGATAGATGATTTGAAACCGCATTTTAAGAATTGATTTCCGTAAAGGTAAGCTATACCTACTTGAAAGAATTTGTTAGTCCTTGTCTCAAAATAAGTGTATTCGATCGACTTTAAATTTAATAAATTTATTAATTTTAGATAATTTTTCTTATTATATAAAAAGACAAATACTTTATTAAGACGATTTTATGAGTATTTTGTATAAGAGAAATTATTTTTAGCTGACTCACTATATATTGGTAATTGAGATGTGGGAGACTGAGACTCTGTTTTACGAATACAAGACCTGCTTTACACATAATGACAAAGATTTGTGTTGGACGGTCTTATAGATCATAAATCCGTAAGAGGAGCCCTATTTAGAAATTCGCAGGTCATAATAAATAAATAATATATTACAAAAAATTACAAAAATGAATTAGTCAAGATGGTACACAACGTAACACTTCTTGTTTGGAAAATTAGCGAGCTAATCTTCGGTTTGAAACCCCCTAGTACTGTTTTTAAATTTTATTGAAGAGATGTGTTATTTTGCTCCGGTGCCCCTACACTTTCAAGATTTGTTGCCAAAATTCTTATGTTTTCCACGCCTTACAATTTAATCATTTGTCAGCTCCATTAGCCATCCGTTAGCATCAATTATCTTGGGATACTTGATGGACTTTAACGAAATGCTAAATGACACATTTAAAGTCAAACATGACACATTGAAAAGACAAAAGTGACACATTTTAAGGTTGAAAGTGATACTATAAAGGAAAATTTATTATAATTTTCATTAAAATACAAAGTAATACTCTTAATACTAAAAAGTGACACATTTAATACTAAAAAATGACACTCTTAATATTAAAAAGTGACATTCTTAATACTAAAAAGTGACATTCTTCATTCTAAAAAGTGACACATTTAATACTAAAAAGTGTCGCATTTAATACTAAAAAAGTGACACTTTTTAATACTAAAAAGTGACACTTTTTAGTATTAAAAGTGACACTTTAAAACTAATGTTGACTGTCAAAAGTGACACATTTAATACTAAAACATAACATTTTCAATGCTAAAAAGTGATATTTTTAAGGTCAATAACGACTACTTTTATTTCTAAGGCAAAATGACACTTGTATGGTCAAAAGTAACATATTTAATACTAAAAATTGACACTTTTAATGTTATAAAGTAATACTTGAATGTCAAACATAATGATTTTTATTTATAAAAAATGAGACACTTTTTAAAGTGAAAGTAACACATTTAAGACTTAAAGTGACACATTTACGTCCAAAAAGTAACATTTTTTAAGGAAAAAATTATAATTTTTATTAAAAATACAAAGTAACGCTTCTAAGGACAAAAGTGACACATTTTTTTACTATAAAGTGACACTGTTAATAGTAAAAAGTGATACTCTGCATATATAAATATAAGAGGTGGTGCTGTAATTTTTAAAAATTAAGAGGTTATATTGAGACTTCTAAATTTTGATCAATTTAACCTAAATAGATCCGCTTTACGGATAAGGATTCGTATGATCTTCAGGAAACAAGCCCGCCAAATAGAGTTTAGATCTCATGTACCACTTATGTGTATCATTGATATATTATATAACATCTCAACCATTGCATCTCAATCATTATATCTCAACTAATAATTAAAATGAAAAATAATATACCAATGATAGACATAAATGATACAAAAAGACGTAAACTCTACCAAATATGACTAATAAACTAGGAAAAGTTTATATGAGTTAAAGTTTTGGTCAAAAGCGTCAGCTTCGGCAACTAGTGCGCCTCTCATCTTCGTTGTGAGCTTCGTTTTGTCAACTAGTAGGAGAAAACATATTTCTTCATCTTTTTCATTTATTTATTTTTTCTAGTTTATTTCTTCTATCACGCCACCACGAAGAAATACATTAAAATAACATTACATATATTCAACTCATGAACTCATTATTATATCATTATATGCTCCTTTCTTTTCACCCAAAAAATTTATGTTTGACATGTTTAGATTGGTTCGGTTCGCTTTCGTTCAATATAAAAACCGCGAATCGAGCCAAACATTTTTTAATTTTTGAAACTGAAATCAAACTGTCTTGGACAAAAACCGAATCAAACCAACTAATTTGATTTGGTTTGATGGTTACGATGTACTAATGTACACCCCTAATATCAAGTATTTAATTTATCCTAGTGGCAATGATTGTTAATGAGATTATGAATGACAAATATTCAAACCTTACTTCAACAAAATTATAACAGTTTTATATTTTTAAAAATAAATAACATATATTAGTGGTGGATAACGATAGCGGTGGATGTTAGAGTTGATGGCGACTGGCGGCAATTGCGACATCGGAGGCAGTGGTCGAAGGTAGCTGGCGGCAATCGGTGGTGGTCGAAAGTTGTGGTGGTAAAAGAAAAGGTGAATTATTATTATGTATAGTAATTGACCAAAATTTAGAATTTAAATTCTTAGCATTTAATATAGAATTAGTTTTATTAAATTGAGGCAAATCAATTCAAATTCTAAATTTTTATTGTATTCTCAAACGACAGAATTGGTTTTAGAAGTTCTAATTCTAATTCCAAACTATGAAATTAGGGTATTCAAACAACCCGAAGTTTGTAAATCATCGACACAAATACAAAAATTAATATTTAGATTCGTGGCATTATCATATGAATACGAGAATTTATATATGTATTCCACTGTCACTGTACATAAGAAATTTTAAATTTTGTCAAAATTTTCAACAAAATACACCTTCCTAGTTCTCACTACAACTTCGAATTTGAGCTATTCATTTAAACTCAAGATTGACAAGATCATAAATTCATTACTTGAAACTTCCAACCTTTTGAATTCCTTTGCCTTTGGAAACATTTGTCAAACTTGATTTGGGTCCCTCCCCCCCCCCACACACATTAAAAGGCATTGATCGATAGGTCAAGCAAAACATTTTTTTTAAAAACAAACACGAACAACCAAACGATAACGAGGTTAATAAATTGTTAATATATTCAAATTAATATTTATTGTTGTATTTTACAATATCAAGATAAAATGATAATATTAAAAAATTAAATTTGTATTCAACGACTTTGATGTAAATTATCAAAACACGTAATTATAATAGCCCCCCTACAGTGACACACACATTAAAGGCATTGGTCGATAGGCCAAGTAAAACATTTTTTTTTGTCAAACCTGTGTGTTTGAATCACTATGGGGCAGTGGTGGACACACCCTTAGGGGTGGGGGGTAGTTGCCCCCACTTGGGTTTTTTTTTTTTTGTGAAGAATTTTTTTAAAAAATAATACTTCATAAATTTTATAATTTGCCCACACTTTTTTAAAATTTATACAAATTACCCCCAGTTGAAAAAATCACTGCATCTACCCCGTAAGTAAGAAACTATTAATGATCTTCTTTATTAAAAAAACATCTTCACAATTCACAAAGTTCCTTCCATTTGACAACTGTTACGACTTTTACTAGTAATTGTTGCCATCAGTCTTTATTTTACAGAAAAAATGTATCAAAATAATCGATGATTTAGTATGAAAACTAAGGGTAGTCTATTTACATAATAGTCAACTTCTTTAAATATATAGATAACTCTAATTAGCTTAAGGAAACAAAAAAAATTAAGTCGTGTTAGTTTGAATTAGATATTTGATTAGGTTGACTATTTACATTGATCAAGAATCTTAACATATAATAAGGGAACGAGGATGGGAACAGAAGGGAAGAACTCGTGACTGAGACCGGATCCTTTGGAAGGCAGAGATGTACTGCTATTAAAAAGAACTGGGAATAGAAGGAAGAAATAGAATATTATTTATGCATGTCTTTCATTGAATAGTTAGGAGACTATTTATAATAAACAAATGCAAAAAGAATCCTAAAATAATGCTTAAGATAATAAGATAATGCTATCCAACTTATTGCCTACAATTCAGCTAAAGACTAATTCCACTAACAGATCATTGCTCACGTCCAAGGCTTGACTGAGTCCAGGTTCGTATTATTCCTCCCTCGTTGAAAGTTCCTTGTCCGCAAGGAAAAAATTTGGATAAGTCCTGGAAAGACGCCAAGCATTCTCCTAGGTAGCATCTTCGGCTGGAGCTCCCTTCCATTTGATGAGAACCTCTTGCTTGGGACGGTACCTTCCTTTGTGGATGACGCGACGATCCAAGATAGCTTCAGGTTGGGGAAGAATGTCGTAATCTTCCGAAGTAGATGGAATTTGGCCTGGGACTGCAGTATGGTTAGTCCCAAGTTGGCGCCGGAGTAAACTCACATGAAATACATTATGAATCTGGGTGCCTGTTGGAAGTTCTAATCGGTAAGCTATAGGACCAAGTTTCTCAATAATCCGAAAGGGCCCATAAAATCGAGGGGACATTTTTAGCAAAGCCCGGAAAGCTACCGATGTTTGGCGATATTGTTGGAGCTTAAAATAGACATAGTCACCGACCGAGAATGAGACTTCTCGTCTTTTTTGGTCCGCTTGCGTCTTCATGCGTAGGGAGGCCAGAGACAAATTGCGATGCAGTTCTCGTAGGATAGTATTGCGATCCCGGAGGTGCTCATCAACAGCCTGGACACGGGAAGTACCTGGAATGTAAGTCAATAAATTGGGTGGTGGAATACCGTACACAGCTTCGAAGGGGATCATTTTAGTGGCAGAATGGATGGAAGTGTTGTAACTAAATTCTGCCCAGGGAAGCCACACACACCATTTGTGTGGCTGATCACCAACAAAACAACGTAAATATTGCTCCAAGGTACGGTTCACGACCTCAGTTTGTCCGTCCATTTTGGGGTGGGAACTCGAGCTCATACAGAGCTTAGTGCCTTGCAACTGAAATAATGACTGCCAAAAAGAGCTAATGAATACCCTATCACGATCACTTATTATGGAAGTAGGAAATCCATGGAGGCGGGTGATGTTGGCGATGAATACCTTGACCACTCTCAGGATCGTATATGGATATTTTAGAGCCACAAAATGACCATATTTTGTTAAGCGATCCACTACGACCATGATGATTGTATGCCCATTGGATGGAGGAAGACCTTCGATAAAATCCATGGAAATCTCTGTCCACATTCGAATCAGGATAGGTAAGGGTTGAAGCAGGCCAGTTTGTTTTATGGTGTCCGTTTTGAACCGTTGGCAGATGTCGCATTCCTGAATGAATTTCTTTACTCTCAGTTGCATGTGTGGCCACCGAAAACTAAGTTTGAGTCGCGAGAGGGTCTTATTGAACCCAAAATGTCCGCCGACGGGAGAAGAGTGACAGTTTGCCAGAATTTTAAGAATTAAATGAGAGGAAGGACTCAAATAAATTTTATCCTTAAGGAACCAAACATCATCGCGCTGCTGCAATTGGGTGTGATTTGACGTAAGATGCAAGTTGTGATAGAATGGATCACTTCGAACTTTTGCCTGTAATTGAGGCCACCAATCAGCACGTGGAGCTGAAATGGAGATGAAGTGGAACTCAACCACCCGAGAGAGAGAATCTGCCGCTGTATTGTCTGACCCACGTTTGTACTCTATTTCATAGTCATACCCAAGAATCTTTGGCAACCAACGTGTTTGTGTCGGGGTAGTGATGCGCTGCTCCAATAAATATTTAAGACTCTATTGATCTATGCGTACTGTAAAAGGCTTCCCAAATAAGTAAGGTCGCCATTTTCGAATGGATTTGACAATGGCTAGCATTTCCTTTTCGTATGCGGACAAGAGTAGAGCCTTTCCTTTTAAAGCCTCACTATAGTAGGCAATTGGCCCGTTGTGTTGAGAGAGTACTGCTCCAATACCAATGCCACTAGCATCACACTCGATTATGAACCTCTGAGAAAAATCTGGAAGTTTCAGCACGGGTGGGGAGGTCAGGGCGACCTTGAGTTGATGAAAAGCTCTGTTGGCGGTGTCATCCCATTTGAAGCATGTTTTGGACAGCAACCGATTTAAAGAAGTAGCAATGATGCCAAAGTGGTGAATAAATTTACGATAGTAGCCAGCAAGCCCGAGGAAACCACAGATTTCTCGTACTGTGGAGGGTGTCGGCCAATCAAGAACTTTTTTGATTTTACCCGGATCGACCGCTACTCCTAGTGTTGAGATTACATGGCCTAAGTAGTCCACTTGAGAAACACCAAATCTGCACTTTTTTGCGTTGACAAATAATTGATTACTCTGCAACATATTAAAAACAGTGCGAAGGTGTGAAATGTGTTCTGCCCATGTTTTGGAATAGACAAGGATGTCATAAAAAAAAAACCAAAACAAACTGCCGTAGATATGGACGGAATAAGTCATTCATCAGACTTTGGAAAGTTGCGGGCACATTGGTAAGCCCAAACGACATCACCACGAACTCGTAATGGCCGTCATGGGTGTGAAAAACCGTTTTGGAGATGTCCTCCTCATTAACTCGAATTTGGTGATACCCCGATGTCAAGTCCAGCTTCGTAAAAAATTTCGCTCCAAAAAGTTCATCAAGGAGCTCATCGATCATTGGAATGGGGAATTTGTCTTTGATTGTGATGAGGTTCAAGGCACGGTAGTCCACATAGAAACGCCAGCTCCCATCAGTTTTCTAGACTAGAAGAACCGGAGATGAGAAGGGGCTGTGACTGGGACGAATTAGCCCAGTCTGAAGTAACTCACGCACCATTTTTTCAATCTCTATTTTTTGGTAGTGTGGGTAGCGATACGGCCGCACGCTTATAGGACCCATGTGGGGTTGTAGGGGGATACGGTGGTCATGGGTTCGTCTCGGAGGAAGGCTGGTGGGTGGTTCAAGGATATATGAAAATTATGAGAAGAGATGGTTAATGTCCAACGATGCAATCTAACTACTAGAAAGTTTTGGTAGTGAGCGTGATATGTAGAAGGTATCCTATACCAGTGATACTGTTGAGTTCCTTCTCCGTAAGGGCTTCCAAGGAAGGTTGTCTAAGGCCATGGAATGTGTGTGTTTTTCCCTCTTGCTCATAGGACAAAGTGAGCTTCTAGTAATCTGTCTGTACTGGGCCAAGAGTTTGCAACCACTACACACCTAGAACAAGCTGACAAACTGTTACTGGGAAGTACATAAAAATCAGCGGTGACTGGCGTACCTTGGATGTCAATGGTAAGTGCCCGACACAGTCCCCCACATTCAATTTGGTCACCGTTAGCAATAGTAACATGGAATGGTTGGTCATGGATGATGGGTATTCCATATTTAGTGACAGTAGCTTGGTCTATGAAATTATGGGTGCTGCCCCCATCAATAAGTATGGTCACCAACATATTTTTTATTTTTCCCTTAACCCCGATGATGTGAGGATGAATGGTTCTTGAAATAGCATGAAAAGAAATTTCAAGCATATCCTCGTGAGGTTCTGGCTCCATGGCTAGCTTGTGGCTCTCTTCGATCATAAATAGTTGAGGATGCTGGCAACGATGTCCTGGAATGAACTTCTCATCACAGTAAAAACATAACCCTTTCACACGTTGCTCCCTAGCCTCTTGGTTGGAGATGCGTCGGAAGTTGGCGGTGGGTAAGGCCACTGGGGTGTTCCGCGATGGTGTTGGTCCAAGAATTCCAGGATTTTGGCTAGAGTTCGTCTTCGGCATCGTGATGGCTGATTGAGAGCGGTTTTGGTCTGAGGGTCTCTTTTGGAGTTGATTTTTTTCTTCAACTAAACGAGCTATCCCGATTGCATCTATGAGTGTCTTGGGTTGCTTAAGTTTGACATCCAAACGAACTTCGTCCCGAAGGCCGGCAATGAAACTCCCAACAAGGAAGGTTTCAGGAAGGCTATCTACCTGGTGCGACAAGCGTTCAAACGCTTCTTGGTAAGCTGCCACGGAAGAGACTTGTCGGAGCCGTGTAAACGCTTCGAAAGGATCTTCGTATTCAGTTGGCCCGAAACGAGCGAGCACTGCCTTCGTGAATTCGCTCCAATTTTGTGGTCCGCGGACTTTAGTGAACCAACGGTGCCATTGCAGGGTAATGCCCTTGAGGTGGAAGGAAGCTAGTTGCACCTGCTGGTCCGGGCATATTGAGCAAAACTCGAAGTATTGCTCTACTTTATAAATCCAACCGTTGGGATCTTCCCCATTGAACTTAGGGAAGTGGAGCTTGAGACGGGATTGGTAGGGGTTTGGTGCATGGGCAGTGACGGTATTGGAGGTTCCTCCTTGGTATAAGGGGTTGATGTCAATCGGGGAATGCGAGGTTCGCAAGGATTGCAACTCAGTGAGGACCGTTTGCAAGGTTGCGTTGATTTGATCGAAACTTGATTCGTGTCGGGATATAGCTTTGTTAACATCGTTACGCTACTCGGCATTGGTTTTTCCCCGAGTGTCCATGATCGTAACGACTCTAATACCACTGATAAGGGAACGAGGATGGGAACATAAATGAAGAACTCGTGACTGAGACCGGATCCTTTGGAAGACAGAGATGTACTGCTATTAGAAAATAACTGGGAATAGAAGGAAGAAATAGAATATTATTTATGCATGCCTTTCATTGAATAGTTAGGAGACTATTTATAATAAACAAATGCAACAAGAATCCTAAAATAATGCTTAAGATAATAAGATAATGCTATCCAACTTATTGCCTACAATTCAGCTAAAGACTAATTCCACTAGCAGCTCACTGCTCACGTCCAAGGCTTGACTGAGTCCAGGTTCATATCAACATATCTCGGATGTGAACCAGTTTGAGTGTTTGTAGAATGGTTAAAAATTTGTGTAAGACCGTTTTAAAGATCTCAATCTATAATAATGAAACCCCAAATATGAAGGAAAATGGAGTTGGATTTGGTTTGGGCATAAGTAACCAATTTGTAGAAACCGCGAGTTACCCATTAGGAAAACGGATCAAAATGAGAGGAAAGTGGGATGGAAGCGGATAAGTGGAACAACCCAACCCAAACGCGCTTCAAAATCTCGCGGGTCAAAGGCGTTGAAATGACGGATGTTGTGGCACGCTGTGAACGTGCCACCACAGTAATGAAATTAAAATGTTTCATTAATTGCTCTGATACACCTATTGTTTTCAGGAATGTGAGTCGCAGTCATTATGAACTTAGACTTTGCAATTTGGTTCCATGTCCTCAATTTGTCTTGCAACACTCTACAGGAAGTGTCACATTCAATGTCAAAAAGTGACACATTAAATATCAAAAAGTTATACATTTTAATACATAATGTCTCTCACCTCGAGAGACTAAAAATAACAAATTTAATGAGAAAAGTGACGCATATAAGAAAAAAAATAACATAATTTCATACATAATGACTTATACATTAAGGCAAGTCTAATGGTTGGTATTTGTCATATATGTGTCAAAACCAAATTTTGATATCTATTAATATTTGGATACTATTCATGAGTATCAAATAATCATTTTCAACAATAGGTATCAAAATTTAATATAATAATAATTTTGAAAAAATTATACCTAACACATATCATGATATAAAAACAAAATTAAAATATTAATATACAATAATTACCAACATATATCATGACATAAATATATGGTCAAAATGAAGAGTATCAAAATTAGGTGTGGTACTAGGGGATGTATCAAATTTGGTACCTTCCCTAATACCACACCTAATTTTGGGATGATATTTCTAAGGACCGCCACTATTTTGGACTAGCTTGTCTCGCCCCGCCAACCCACCTTTACAACTCTACTTTTTTTATATGAATTTTTTTTGTGAGACTTTTTGATATTCAGCCCCCCCCCCCTCATGTGAGATAACGCATATCTTTACAAAACAAAAATAATTGTTTCTCTTGCAAATGGCAAACGATCTTCACATACGCTTGGGTAGCTTCTGGTGAGGGAGATTCTTCTTAGAACATCCACATTGTGTGAAAAACTTATCTTCTTAAGGCTCTTCTTAGTAAGAAGATAAAATACACAATGGAGGAAAAGACTTCTTAAGGTTGCCAACTAGGAGAGAGAGAAGATTATCTTCCGATTTAGGAAGAAAACAAATGGGTCAAAAGAAGTGGCAGAGCAAAGGGCGGCGTGGTGCACGACTCTTCCATACCTGGCGCGTGCACCACACGCGTGGTAGAGACGAGTGAGAAGGGCGTGGGGTAGCGCCCAGATCAGCTTTGAGTTTAATTATATATATATATATATAAACAATCCCACAGTTTTGTCACTTTTTGTTGGGGGGAGGCGGCTGCTTTTATGTGGGGTGGGTGGGCATGGGAGGGTGGGGGTGTTTTTAATTTTTTCATCAGATTTTTTTTTACGTAATTTTTATTTCCTTCTCCCCTATAAATATAATTCTTCAACCTTCTTCATTTACTCCACAACTTCATTTTCTCTTCAATTTCTTCATCATCTCTTCTAAAAAATCACTTTCTTCTACATACTTATCTTTGGAATGGATCCAAGAGGTAATAATTTTTTTTTCAAAATTTACTGAATTCTTCAGATTTTAAAGAAAATCAAAATACTGAAAACAATCAAACACTCATGTTTCTGAGAATGTTCAAAATTCTCAATTTTCATCTACTCCCCAATACTCGCCTAATTTTTCTAACAATCCAAATGTTCATAATTATCCAAATTTCTACATGCCGCATAATTTTCCAAATTTCCCACCTAGTAATGTTCATTTTCTCCAAATTATTGGCAACCTACAGGAAACCGATTTTTCTTGTCGCAAGGTCCGCCTTATGCATTTTCTCCATTTTACATATCTTTGAATGACTCACGTCCAACAAGTGTAGATGCAACTTCGTCCGGTAATTTGTTGGAAACACCATCATCGGTTCCCGAAATGCAAATCAATTTAGAAACAATTGATTTGGACGCTGAACCGGAACTGAAATCGGTACTGGGTAAACACAAGTCTATACGTGTAAGATTGACCAAAAATGAAGATCTTGTGCTTATGGAAGCTGTGCAGACTATTGGTTAATGTCCACTAGTTGGTAATAATCAAAAGAATACACAATATTGGAAGCGTATAGCTGATTATTACAACGAATATCGCCCATGTAAATTGATGCCGAGAGATATCGCGAAGTTGATATCACGTTGGTCAACTAGAATTGCTCCATCAGTGAGAAGCTTCAACAAAATCTACAATATGCTTCTCAATGCTAAACACATCGGTTGTAGCGATGATATTTTAATGAAAAATGCAAGGAGCTATACCATCAAGAAAGATGTTAGCACTTTCTTTTTTATCATGTTTGGAATGTGTGAAAAAATTCTTCTGTATCATTTTCTCCACAAACAGATATGTTTTACACCAATAAAAAATCTAAGACGTCTGAATCCGAGGGCGATCATTTTAAGGCTAGTGTGGATGTTGAATATGTTAAAGAAATTAATTTACGTAGTCGTCTTATTGGACTTTGGACAAAAGGCTACAAAGATGAATGTTAAAGTTAAAGGAAAAGTCGAAACATCTTCGGATGTAGATGGATTGCATATGCTTTCTTCTGAGATGGTGTTGTTGTTAGATAAATACTCAAAAATAAAAAATAAAAAACTAGAATTTGAAATGAAAAAAATTGAAGTTGAAATGAAAAGCAAAGAATTTGAAATTAAAAAAAAAAAATTGAAGCGGAAGCTAAACGATCAAGATAAGAAAGAAATGAGTGCGAAAAACTCGTGAAAGACATTGTTTTTTCTTACTCAAGATACATTCCACATAAGTCCGACACAGCTTGCCATGTATCAACATGGATGTGAGCAAGTAAAGGTGTAGTTGAGAAAGAAAGAATATGAATTTTAGTCTCGTTGTTTAATGTAATTCTTCTTTTAATATTAGAATGTTTTATATAACTTTCATCATTAATGTTTTTATGTAACTTTCAATATTAGAATATTTTTAAGTATTTATGTTTTTTTCTTTCAATTTTAACGTTTTTATGTAATTTTCTATTTATGTTAATTACGAGTTATGTATAATATGTGTTTTATAGATTATTTATTAATTAAATTATAAATTTTATAATTTATAATTTAAATATCATTTTTTAAATTAATTTATGTCTTAATTTATTTATTCGGAATATTTAAATATAAAATATATTAAATAACGTAAAATAAATTTATTTGTTGAGAAGTATAAAAATAAGATTAAAGTGTAAAATTAATGAGGTAGCAGTGAGACTCAGTTAAGAATATGGTAAAAAGGTTATACAATGAAAATATATATTCTTAAGTAGGTAAGAAAAAAAAATGTATAAATGGAAGTGAGACCTAACTAATAATATAGATAAGAAGATTATACAACGTGGATGCTCTTAACGATGATTTTGGGAGTCTTAAACATTTTGGGAGCTACTCATATGCTAAATATGGAATTCAACCATAAAATTAATGAAAGATAATGACCAAAAACAAAAACATATTACATATTTTATAATATGGAGAGTATTTCCACTGCGATCATTCATAATTACTTAAACTAATTATCATTATAACACACTTGCCCATTAAAGACTTTCCTATTTTAAGGATGACGCAATTACCTAAAGTTAACAGCTTTGTTTATTACTCCCTTTTTTTTCAAATTATTATCTGCTTTGACTCGGTACACCGTTTAAAAAAAATAATTGAATGTAATATAAATATCGGTGAAATGTGTGGTTTTCTTTAATTCCCTTTAGTATATGATCATAATTAAAATATGTAGAAAAAAGTAAAGATAAAGAAATAAAAAGTGTTTTCTTAAAAAGAAATTTTTTGAAATAAGATAATTATTTTAAAACGGACGAAAACAAAAAGAAGGACGATAATTTAAGAACGGAGGGAGTATTGTAACTATTACTCTTTTATTGTCATTGCAAATAAATTTTATTTATTTTCCAATACTAAACAATACAACAGTGTATTATCCATCATTTTCATTTTTAAATAGGGGCAAATTCGGGCCGGTCAGCTCTGAACAATTTTCAACCACTTTATATTCTAATATTTTTTTAAAACGAGAAAAAGAGACTTCATGCATTTTGATACACAAAATAAGACAATTTTATTCATGTTGATGCATGATTTTGTGCATCTCAATGTCTGACAATGATCGACACGACACGATAGCACGACACAATTACAAAAAACAAGGATACGTAAGATCAGCACAACACGACACGAAATTGTTAATATATTTAAAATAATATTTATTGTTATATTTATGATCAAATAAGATAGATAACATGAAAACACGATAATAAGATACGAACACGACACGATAGCACTAATTGCCATTCCTTTGTCATGTCTTTTTCCGGTTTTGAAAAAAATATCGGAGTGTGCAGCAGTTGAAATTTTTTTAAAGTGTACGGCCAACAATTTTTTTCTTTTGAATAGGAGGTGGTTGGTGGGCCTTGTGTTAGAACACTGATCAATTTAATAAAATATTAATGATTAATTGAATAAGTAAAAATTTGTCCATGGTCAGCATTTCTTGTGGTTGGTTGGGAAGAAATCCACCTGACCTTGCAATTTGATTATTACTAACTATTCCATCCGATTCAGGACAACAAGTCCAATATACTATTTTGGAATGTTTCACCAAAAGAGTCGAGTTTTCAAAAATTATGTCTAGAATATACGTAACATTTAAACTTTACCATTCACATTTGATATTAGCGTATGGACGAGGGACTGTTTAGAGATGTAAAATTAGTAGATATTTCATATACATATGTATACTAAATTGAAACTTTCTTACCATACCACCTTATTTTTCGCACCCTTAACGTCGGCACTTGTAAGGAATGCGAGATTTATTTTTGTAAGTTTAACCACAACGTCTGACATGCGAAGCCTTGCACCAGGTGAATGTATTGTACAGTCCATGGCCAAACCCAAGATGGATGAGAGGCATTGCTCCAAGGCCGATAAATTTTCATCCTCTCTTTGTATCAAGTTGGTGTCCACAACTTGATATATTGAGGTCTGTAGAGCTTCATTCACCCAACTCCTCAAGTTCATATCCCCACAAAACATGTCGTCAGTTGGCTTCTTCCTAGTGAATGTCTCCATCAATACAATACCATAGCTGTAGACATCCCCACTTGTAGACACTCTTCCGTCCATTCCGTATTCTATTTGTGCAGAAGATAAAACCAATTAGAGGGTCATGTCAGTAAAACAGCATTCTTTAACAGAATATGATGGCACAAGTAGCTAACTTAACAATTTTAATTTTAGAAACTTGGACTCGAACTGGACAGCTGTAAGCATAAACTTATAACATCACCTGGTGCCATGTACCCAATTGTTCCCAACGTTTTAGTTTCCGCCATAAACTTGTCTTCACCAATGAGTTTAGAAATACCAAAATCACAAACATGTGCAGTCATATCTTCATCAAGCAAGATATTGCTGGGCTTTAAATCACAATGAACAATTGTTGTTTCCAGGCCATCATGTAGATACTCCATTGCTGATCCAACATCTATCATTATGTTTAACCGCTGTATGACGTCCAAGAAATATCCCTCAGAATACAGCCACGTCTCAAGACTGCCTTGGGGCATATATTCTAGTATCAAGGATATGAAATTCATATTCGTGCAACTGCTGATAATTTTAACTAGATTTCGGTGACGAGTTTTCCTCAAGATTTCAGATTCAACATTGAAACTCATCATGGCTCCTTGTAATTGCAAATTGAAAACCTTCACAGCGATGGCTACCCCGTCTGAAAGAACGCCTCTATAAACTGACCCATAACTCCCGCTTCCAATTAAGTTGCTTTCACTAAAGGATTCTGTTGCTCCTATAAGTTCGTAGTAGGAAACCCTTCTCCGATCAAGTTGTAATGAATCTACCCCAGCTGCTAGATTCAAGCGCCGATTTCTGTGCCATTTCAATGTATATACAAAGGCAGCTAAAACTACCGCAGATGCTATAAGTGGTAAAATATATGCGAGAGAAGATACATGTTTTGACGTTGATCGTTTACTTTTGCATAGTGGGACATCCAATCGAGGTGCACCGCATAGTGCACCATTTCCCATAAATGATTGGGCAGTAAAGTTAGCAAATTGGCCCCCGGAAGGAATTTCTCCTTGCAATCTATTGAATGACATATTTAAGAATTGAAGGTACCTGAGCGCCTCTAATGATTTGGGAATCATTCCAACCAAGTTGTTATAGGATAGATCCAAAACTTCCAAGCTTAATAAGTTGCCTAATGATGAAGGAATGGGCCCTTGCAGCCTATTATGCGCAAAGGAGAGAGAAGTCAACAATTGTGCACCTCCAATGCTACTTGGAATCTGACCTAACAACTGATTCCATGACAAATCCATTTCTGTAATCACCTTGAGAGTTCCAATCTCAGATGGCAGATAGCCAGTCAGAAGATTTGAGGACATATTTACCCCCAGAAGATCTTTATTGCTCCACACCGTTGATGGAATCACGGAGGTCAATTTGTTCGAGTCCAAGTACAACCTTCTAAGAGATTTCACATTTCCTAGGCAAGCTGGTATGGATCCATTTAGCTTGTTGTCACTTAAATATAAGTTCCCCAACTTAGTCAGCGTGCAAAGATCATCTGGGATGGATCCCTGCAGTCTATTGTGTTCAAGATATATTACTTCAAGATCTTTTAATCTTCCAAGTGTGGCTGGGAGGAATCCAGTCAACTCATTGCTGTCCAATGATAAAGAATTCAAGCTGCTTAAGTTGCCAATTCCAGCTGGAATTTCACCCCTAATTTGGCTTCCAAATGCTTGCAACACTCGGAGAGACGTTGAGAGGTTCCCAACTGAAATTGGAAGGAAACCATTCAACTGATTTAATGCAATTCCCAGCAATCTCAAATTTCTGCAGTTGGCCAAAGATGAGAAGAAACTTAACTCCAAATTACTTGTCAAATTGTTTTCTCCGACTAGGAAGACCTGCAAGAGCCCTAGATTTCCAAGTGTATTTGGAATAGTGCCAGTGAATGAGTTACTGCTCATGTCTAATATTGTCAGCCTAGAAGCATTGGTGAGGGAGCTTGGAATCATTCCACTAAATCGGTTAAAGTCTAGGTAAAGCTCTTGAAGATTAGGAAGCGAAATGCCCATGCTCGATGGGAGACGACCTGAAAACAGATTAGAATATAAGTCAATGACTTTCAATGTTGAGATGTTGAAGATTTTTGGTGGAATGAGGCCAGAGAAGCTGCTTAGATGGAGACTTAATGTCTCTAGACTAAGGTCGCCTATCTCATCTGGAATAGCACCTGCCACGATGTTAAACACACTAGTTAGTTCAAAATGGCATTTATGCAGTTATGCCTCTAGAAGACAGTAACTTAAAAGGACTAGAAACTGAACATACCCTCATAACACGAGGAAATCGGCAAGTACAATACAATACATGTATATATTTCCAGTGAATGTACAAACAAGACACCATCAAAATAAGAACACAATGGAGTCTTAGAATTGAGTAATCAACAAGGGCACTTGGGCAAAGGCCTTGAGGTCCTTGGTTCCAATCCTCACACCAACAAGGGGGCCACTTACCTATTAAAAAATTTTTGAGTAACCAAATTTTAGACCACAATCACTAGGCCAAATATATCTGGTATTGTCTCTTTCTGACTTAAATTGCTGTGGTTGCTTAGAACCATGATATATTGCCAAATGTCAAAGAGTCATGATGTCATTTGATCAAATTTTGTGTATTCTCCACGAACCATATCCTTAAAATCCTCACTAAAAAAAGTAAAAACAAAATCCATCCATCAAGAAAGTAGGATAACAGAATATAAAAATTGTAGTGGTAAATGTACATAATACTTTTGAATTTTTTTCTCTTCATTTTCCTCTCTCTTAGGGTAATTTGAACAGACTTCTTTCCCATCTGTTAGTTCACTAAATGTAATGGATCACTAAGATTGCTGCTTGTGTTAACGCTCAAAAACTATGGCCAAAGTTATCCAGGCCAAGGTGAAGTTATTCAGCAACTCAAAGTGGTTCGTTATTGTGAAGAAATATATTTTTGAGGCATATTCATTGGGGACAATAAGATGTTTAAGAACTAAGCCCTATTTGCGTGAATAGGGTATTTTTGACATTTATGTACTGCCTAGCATTATCATAGTAGGATCATGGTTTTTATTGTCCAATAAATATTGATATAATCCTCCGGCATTAATCAAAGTTGAATTTGACAGGAGAGCTTTGTGCTTTGTAGCTTAAGGGCATTGCCAATCCCTAGCGAGGGTGAAGGTAATAGTCTGTGGATTAGTGGATTCCTTGTTACGGTGGCACAACCACGTATTAATCTCTTTCCATGTTTCTTATCCATTGCTAGCATGTGATCTGGTTGTGAGGCTCCACTTAATTGCCACTTATGGTTACTTGGACCCTGGCTGTAGCTAACCTGGAAAAAAATAAGAATATGGGGGAGTAGGTGAATCCGACGCTGGTGGACCCCTGGGTGTAGCTACCCCATATTTAGATTCATAGATGCATAGATTCATTGTACTTGCCATCAACAACAAGCATATAGTTTTTTATTGCGTAAAGCAATTATCGAAAGCGTTTCAGTATGAAAATTAGAATAAGCTGAAGATCATAATCATCAAACTCAACGGAGGAGTAAGTAAGACTAGATGAACAAGTCCATAAATTGACAGGAAAAACTGTGAAGCAAATGGAAAATAATTTGTATCAGGATCAATTACATTACTTGCATAGACAGAAGGAAACTAGTCAGAAATCACAGAATCAAGTAACACAGTTATGGACTATGGGCAGGTGACAATGTCAAGATGAGAAGGTGAAGTCGACAAAGGGGTCAAGAAAAAAAAAGGATAAACTAATTGGCCGAATAATAATAGTAAAGTATAGAAACACGTGTTCATGAACATTTATGTTGTGTTGTGTGCAAATTCATCTATGATGGAGTTTTTCCATACATTTTGAACCAAATGGACTACAAGAATAGAAGCAGCATCTGCTAGGCAGGAAAATAGTCTGAGACTCTGAATGGAGACTTGATAGTTACAACACATGATAATGCTCCATGATCTAACTTATTATAGGACCTGACTGTTGGCAGTGAAAGTCTTAGCAACAAGATGATCAAACAGTCAACGTAAAGGGGAGAGATAGTTACTCTTTCCCAATTGCTATAATTTTGTAAACACTAACGTGTAAGGGACTTCTACTATTACCATTTATATTTGACTTATGCTCCCTCCGTCTAATCTTTATTGGCCTACTTTCCTTTTTTAGCCGTCTCAAATTTGTGGCCACTTAAAATTCTAGTCTATATTCATTAACTAGTTTCTTAATCCACCCTTAACACCCAATTAAGTATTTACAGGGCTTTCTTGCTTCTTGTTGATTTTCAATACCATTAAATAAAGGTACAAATGGTATTAAACACTAGTTTTGAGGAATTTATTAAATATTCTAAAATGGTGAGCTTTTGTCTAGTGGCCAATATAAACGAGACAGAGGGAGTATATTTCAATTTTGATAATATTCCCTGTATTGGTGTGTGTGTGTGCAGTATGTTTATCTTTTCATCAACAGGCAAATGTCCTGAATCCAAGATATATAAATAGATATTTACAAATAAAAACATTAGACGAGAGCTAGTAAAATGAAAAAAGTAGCACACAAACAAGGCAAGGATATTTGAAAAAAAAGAAAAAAAGGTGCGTGGCTGATCCACTCAATAGAACTGAAGAAGAAAAAAAGAGAGGAGAATATGTGTCTTGAGTAATATGAGGTCTTTATGCACGTGCATATGACATGGTGTTAGTATGGGACCGGCTCAATGTATGCTTGAGATATGGATATTTCAATTATGAATTTAAGGAATTTATAATCTAGTAGTTCTAGTTTGTGTAATGGGGAGAGAAAAAAGAGGGAGAATTACCTACACACGTGTGGATGTGAGAGTTAATCCTAACCGTTAGAAGTTCTAAAAGTTTAGAAGATAATTAAATCTGAGCCAATAATTAGCTTTAGTCAATTGTGCGAGTGCGAAGTGAGCAGTATTGTAAAATGGATAGCAAGTTCATATGAATGATACTGCTTCCTGCTTTCTAAGCTAGACTAACACACAAACAGCTAGAAAATAACCATGCAGACAAGAAATTGTCTTCCTCCCCAGATTTAGAATAATGTAAAAAGTAAGTTTTCTTCTTCGGCCATTTCAATCTGTCTAGTGACACTTTAAATATATTGTCCTGATCGGGAACCTTTCATATCTACGCATAAGCGCTGGCACAGACACAATCAACCAGTATATTGGACGGTCTAGAATTTCTGAATTGGTATACTTATCACATACTAGATGTTGCATGCCTTATAATGAAGGAATTAATTAAAGGTGAATTACCTGTCAAATTGTTACCACCAAGATAAAGAATTTTTAGCATGGTTAGGTTCCCTATCTCTTTCGGTATGCTTCCTACAAATTTATTGTGTGATAGTGATAATGCTTGAAGATGTCCACATTTCCACAAGTTAACTGGAATCCGGCCGGCAAGCTCATTAGAAGACATATATAACCCTTCAAGCACAGGGAGATTGAACAGATTGCCTTGTGGAAGGCTTCCAGAAAAACCATTGTTTCCAAAACTAACGCTTCGCAATGAAGAATGGTTAAAAATAGAAGATGGAATAGACCCTTCTAGAGAGCAATTTTGAAGGTTTAGTACCTCCAACCTGATAAGGTGACCAATCTCCAGTGGAATTGAACCTGAATAAGTCATCATAAAAAACAAGATGTTATTTTTTGTAGAGCATACCGAATGGAGCATCATAAAGTAAATTTATTTTACCTTTCAACTCATTTTCACCAAGATATAATTCCTTGACCATAGTCAAATTGCTGATTTCCTTTGGTATGCTGCCATTGAACTTATTATAAGATAATGATACATACTCAAGCTCTGGGCAATTGTATAAGGTAGATGGAATTTTCCCATAAAACTGATTCTTCGAAAGAAGAAGACCTCTGAGCTTTGGAAGATGATCACATATATGTATTGGGAGACTATCACGTAAGAAATTAATGGAAAGGTCAATAGTTAGCAACATAGACATGTTGAAGACGGCCAATGGCAGAGAACCTGTAAGAAAGTTATCCTTCAAGTATAAAAACTTCAAGTTGGAAAGCCGACCAATTTCTTTCGGAATATTTCCATGGAGGAGATTCTGAGTTAAATTCAAAGTCTCAAGCTTTGAGAAGTTACCGAACCATGATGGTATTTCTCCAGTGAAGTAATTGCTTTCCAGATTGATTTCCTTCAATCTACGTAAATGAGAAATTTGCTGGGGTATTTCGCCATGGAAACTGTTGTAACTGAGGTCGAGTGAGACGAGGAAAGAGAGGTTTCCAATGTGTGGAGCAATGGTGCCATTGAGACCCATGTTGGGGAGACTCAAAACCACGACCCTTTGGTGCTTGACGTCGCAGGTGACACCGATCCAGCTGCAGGTTGAGGTAGATGCAGACCAACTGTTCGACAAAATGTCATAAGGGTCAGCAGTGATCTGGGCTTTGAAGGCAAGGAGTACAGATTGATCGGTGGTTAGATTATGATCCACAGTGCCTAAACAAACCGAGAAACAGTTGGGCAAAACTGCAATCACGAATAGTAAAAATGATATCTCCATGGATTGGAGTATTGATCAAAGCAGGGTGGGTCTGATAATGATACTGATACTGATACAGTTGCATTTCTAGCAACCCAAAACCTATATCTATATTCAACATTTGCATTAATTCATAAGTCCGCTTCATCAGAGAAAACGAAAATCGCTTGTTGGAGATTCAATTCATTAATGAAACGGGCTATCACTATCACCTAAACAGAGCCTAAAGCCATCAGAGGTAGTTCGGTGTGAATTTATTACCTTCCAACCATGTTGGTTGGATTAGCCCTCAAAATTACAACCAGAAACTCGTTGTCTCGATCTGAAACTTATCCGATCCAAATTAATATATTAATATTTTTTGTATCAAAATGAGTAACCCGTTTTAATCGGAAAATATTAACGGGTTGTATCGATTCGGGTTTAAACGGGTCGAACACGGTATCCATTTTGATCCGTTAGTTTTTTACTTTATAAATATATAGATTTTTGGAGGAAAATCTTGGTTAAGATGGAACAACCCGTTACATATTATAACCCGACACGATTCAACACGACTCATTTCAATTCATTTGATATTTGGGTTCTAACAGGTTTCAACTCATTCCGACTTGTTACCCGACGCAACCCACCAAATTATCCGGCCTTAGAGTAAACGATCTGTAGCACTTTTCAGACTCATTCAGAGTATCATAGTCTTTTCGTTCTTAAAAATGATTTTTTTTAATTAAAAAATAAGAACACGATAATGAAGCGATTGAAAATTTTAAAAAGTGGACCCGTCCAAATTTACCCCATTTTATTTTTTTGCATAGTTGCCAAGAAAGCTATACTGTACTTCCATATGCAGGGTCCTCAAGATACATCAGGTAATGAACTACAGCATTTAGCGGCAATTTACTCCCCAATTTGGACAAAAATGTAATTGCAATGCTGGCCTCTTTGGTGATGGAAGGTTATTAACTTATTATAATAGAAACTAAAAAGTTACTAAAATTCCATGTGAAAAAAGTAGACTTCTGCTTCTTAGGTAAATTGATAAATGTCTGGGCCCAACATTTCAAATAGACCGAAACCGCAACCTAAAACTCGTTAAATCATTCTATTCGACGGGAAAATTAAACCATCCAATCCAACTTGTTAATTTTTTTGGTTGAAACGGGTTACTTATTTTAATCCTAAAAATTTAACAGGTCGGTTTGAGTCAGATTAAAGCGGGTCGGACCTGTTGCTCATTTCAATCCGAATCGACTCACCCAATCGCCAGCCTTAATTTACTCAAATGAACCGCATGATTTTTGAACTCAAAGTGTTGACCCAAGTTGTGAAAAAAGACAATCTGGGCATTTAGGAATAATATTTTGAAAATGAACTTTAACAGTTGAAAAATAAAACACTGGACTGGAAAGAAAAAATGCTTGAAAAAGTGTACCAACTCGCAATTTTCCCTAAAATTAAATTCTAAACACCCTTAAACAACCCCGGCCCCCAATTCATACACCTTTACCCCCGTATACCTCACTAAAACTCCTTGTAAAACACATTCAAGGCCATAGGCCAAGACTTCTGAATAACACCAACAGCCCAACTAGTAGAATTTAGGGCAAATTTCAAGTGAGTACAATTTTAGAAACATGTTTTCATCTAGGACCATCAATTTTTTGGACATTTCATGTAACTACAAATTGGTTGCCAAATGACAAAAATGCCATTAATGAAGACAAAAGCGCTGTTTTTCCAGATTTCATTAAGCCAAAAAATTCCAAAAATCCTGATGCCAAATCCAGGCATCAGGGCTGTTTTTCCAGATTTCATTAAGTCAAAAAATTCAAAAAATATTGATGCCAAATCCAGGCATCAGAGCTGTTTTTCCAGATTTCATTAAGCCAAAAAATTGCAAAAATCCTGATGCCAAATCAAGGCATCAGGGTTGTTTTTCCAGGTTTTATTAAGCCAAAAAATTCCAAAAATTCAGATGTCAAATCCAGGCATCAGGACGGTTTTTCCAGATTTCATCAAACCAAAAATTTTAAAAATCTGATGCAAATCCAAGCATCATGGCTGTTTTTCCAGGTTTCATTAAGCCAAAAAAATTCCAAAAATCCTGATGCCAAATCCAGGAATTAGGGCTGTTTTTCCAGGTTTTATCAAGCCAAAAAATTCAAAAAATTCTGATGCCAAATCCAGGCATCGAGGTCATTCCGGTTTCATCAAGCCAAAAAATTCAAAAATCGATGCCAAATCCGGGCATCGGTCAACGCCTTTCATCAAGCTAAAAAATTCCAAAAATCCTGATGTCAAATCCAGACATCAGGGCTGTTTTGACAGGTTTCATCAAGCCAAAAAATTCCAAAAATCCTGATGCCAAATCCAGGCATCAGGGCTATTTTGACAAATTTCATCAAGCCAAAAAATTCCAAAAATCCTGATGCCAAATCTAGGCATCAGGGCTGTTTTGACAAATTTCATTAAGCCAAAAAATTCCAAAAATCCTGATGCCAAATCGAGACATCAGGTCTGTTTTGACAGATTTCATTAAACCAAAAAATTCAAAAAATCCTGATGCCAAATCCAGGTATCAGGACTGTTTTTCCAAATTTCATTAAGCAAAAAAATTCAAAAATCCTGATGTCAAATCCAGACATCAGGGCTATTTTTCCAGATTTCTTTAAGCAAAAAAATTGAAAAAATCCTGATGCCAAATCCAGGCATCAGGACTATTTTTCCAGATTTCATTAAGCAAAAAAATTGAAAAAATCATGATGCCAAATCCAGACATCAGAGCTGTTTTTCCAAATTTCATTAAGCAAAAACTTCAAATAATTTTGATACCAAATCCAGGCATCAGGGCTGTTTTTCCAGATTTCATTAAGCAAAAAAAATCAAAAAAATCGAATGTCAAATCCAAGCATCATGGCTGATTTCAGATTTTTTTAAGCAAAAAAAAATCAAAAAAAAAAAAATCAAAAAATTATGATGTCAAATCCAGGCATCAGGGTTGTTTTCCCATATTTTTCTTAAGCAAAAAAAAATCAAAAAATTCTGATGTCAAATCCAGGCATCAGGGCTGTTTTAACAGATTTCATTAAGCAAAAAAATTCAAAAAATTCTGATGCCAAATCCAGGCATCAGGGCTGTTTTTCTAGATTTTCTTAAGCAAAAAAATTCAAAAAATTCTAATGTCAAATCTAGGCATCGTGATCGTTTTCCGCATTTTTTAAGCAAAAAATTCAAAAATTCGATGTCAAATCCAGCATCGAGTTTTTTCCTGATTTTTTAAGCAAAAAAATTCAAAAAATTCTGATGTCAAATCCAGGCATTAGGGCTGTTTTCCCACATTTTCTTAAGCAAAAAAATTCAAAAAATTCAGATGCCAAATCCAGGCATCAGAGCTGTTTTGACAGTTTATTCAAGCCAAAAAAATTCAAAAAATTATGATCTCAAGGCTTGGCATCAAAACTATTTTGGCAGTTTATTCAAGACAAAAAAATTCAAAAAATACTGAATCAATATCGCAACAAACTCTACAGTGAAAGTACAAATTAATAAAATCAATACTACAACAAACTCTACGGTGAAAGTAAGGGGAAACGAACATAAAATTGAAAAGGAATCCATTCATCAACCAAATCCCTCAAAATCAGAATTGAAACTTAGTATTCCTGAAAAATCATGGAGCTCCTCTCCTAGCAGAAACACCAATAAATATCTGCTACAAATACTAGCCACCCTTCTGCTCAATGGATCATAGACATGTGCATTGCCCCTCCCCACCCAAGTGCCAAACAGCATGCACCATAACGTCCAAGCAATTTGACAATATTACTCGAGGATATGGCATCAACAACGTACAATCCTGAGCTTGGGGCAGACAACGTCCAATAACTTCTATTCATGGTTGTCTATCCAGATAATATATGTAATAAAGGGGGAAACAATTTGTCATCTTCCTTACATTTATACGAGCATTGTGACATTTAAAAGAAAGAAAAGAGAAGACTGACTCCTCTTAATCGTCTGCCGACATAATATCAAGCACTTTGCCATAATTGCAGGTAAGCCAAATGTGGTAAAATCATAGTAGAAACCCCAAATGTGCTCAAACAGAGTTCTGGAATAGGTCGAGTACTTCAGTCAATTTTGTTCCTTCATTTTAAGCAGCTTGGGGCAGGGGAAATTGATTTGGTTTTCTGTATCACTGTCCATTTATTCCTATGCTCTAATCAGCTTGTCCAAGCTAGAAAAGCAAGAAACAGAAAACTCAATTGACATTGGGTCCCCGATTTTACAGGGCCAGCCCTGTGTATTCTCATGAGGCTAAATTAAATTGGTCCACAATTTTCAACGATATTTACAAGTACAAAAGGAAATAAAAATGGAGTGAGTTATACCAATGAAGGAGTGTTTCAGGACTTGAGCAGAAGCAACTTTGCGCTCAATCTGAGTCATATGGCCAACATTTTCTAAAGTTACTCATTTCATCAAATCTCTTAATCTAGCATCCAATGGTTGTTTTGATTGTTTATATTTTAGGTACTCTACTTCTGAAACAGCTACCCACAAGCATAAAAACAACAACAATGTAAAACCCATAATGGGTAGGAATGAAATCTTACCCATTTTTGGTACATATGGGTTCACAAGACACTATCGATTGAGGCATTTTGTCAAACAGCTTATGGGCCACCTATTTCAAATTATAGGTAACAAATTAAAATGAATTTGGGAAAAAATATTTTACGTCAAGATAATCAGATGCTCAAGTTCATATTTTTGGTCCACCTCCCCGCTATCTCACCATTTGGAGAAATACTCCTGTACAAATCAAGCAAAAGAAATAAAGAAGCCTGGAAGAAGAATAAAAAAAGTAACAACAATGCTACTGCAGGTAATCATTGATCATTTACCTTTGGAAAATTACAGCTGCTTCGAATAGGACTGCAAGGCCACTTCAGAAAATTACTGCTAAGTTGTACAAGGCAGAAGAATTACAACTCTTTTTACAGGTAGAAAAGGAATTTTGCATTTTTTCAAGATTTTTTCACCAAATAAGCAATCCAAAATTTTGCATTTTGCTTGTAATATGATCCTAAATTATACGCAACTCTAAGACGAGTCTAGTATGACAACTAGTGGCGATAGAAACTCTCCCAATAACTTTTTAACACAGTTGTGTTCTCATAACATAACATAAGACCGATCGTAGAGCATTGCATCACCCCAAGTAAGTTACCCCGAACCCAGGATTACAAAATTACACTATTTCATACCCACTTGGTGGCTGTATAAAAAAGATAAAAGATTATTACTCAGTTTCTCAATTAACAAACAAAATTTTTAAGGGTTTCACTTCCAGTAGTACCAACCAATAACAACTCGACAGTTATTAAGATTTTAGAGTGGACTTGCAAGTGGGAACCAATAGGAACTCGAAACTTGTAAAACCTTAGAGCATTGAATAATTGCCTTGAGAGATTTTGCACTCTATCAAAATATTTTCGCTGCCTCCTCCAAAGTTATAGACTAATAGTACAAAATCGACATATCTAAGAGGACTGAGACTGACTGATATCAACAAACACAGGACAAAGCTTTTTACCAAATAGGTGTGGTGTGGGTGTGGTCCAGAAGCAGAAGCAGGAGGAGTAATCTACAAAAGCATACAAGGCCCGAGTGAATGAATGAATGGTTGGTGGTTCTGATCTAAGGAGCTGTATACACTACTAGATACTAGTATGATTCCCTTTCCATGTGGCCAAAATAGCCTATTATCAATACCAGACATAGTAATTTTTGTCTTAACAACTAAACCTGGCGGGATTCAAAATCTGGAAAGGATGATTGGGGAGACAAAATTTAGCACATGTTAAGGGAATATAAGTTGATATTAGGAATGCAAGTATGAAGAATTACCTCAATTTCAGAAATCATCTTATCGACATAACCTTTGAGTTTAGTAACCCTGAGAGCCTCAATGAAGAAGCAAAAATGCTCCTGCCTGACCAAATAATCCACATCGAACACCACGCCCGGCCCAAACGTCGGCACATTGAACTGGTAAACCTCTTGCTAGCTCAGATCCGACTCGGAGGCCTTGAAGAAATGAGCCGAAACCTTTAGGCCGATAAGGAAGGTGATGTTCTTGTGCACCAGGTTGACAGTGAAGACACTACCGAGCTTCTGGTACTCTTCGCGCATCATAACGATGGGGCCCTTGAGGAAACGGACTAGGCTGCCGACGAGAAGGAAAGCCTTGATGACCGGAGGAAGGCGTTTCTGGGATATGAGGATTAAGGGGCAGAGATGAGCTTGGCGACGACGATGGTCGCTATGAGGAGTAGCCCAACGTTGAGGAACTTACCGATATCTAATTCCATGGCGTTGGGTTGAATATTTTCAAATTATAGAATTAAATCGAATCCCAATTCATGAATCTGCACACAAAAAAAGATTGGTAAAATGCAATTGAGACGATCTAAGGGATTAAGGAGAAATCATAAGTGATTAAGAATTATTGAATTACTAATAAAAACGAAATGCAGAAGAATGAGGAGAATTATAGAAGTGAATGATGAAGTTCAAACCTGAAACTGAGAGGAGTGATGACAGACGGATGAGAGCCACACTCGCTTTGTTTAGCGAAATGAGATTAAGATTTAAGGGCAGGGATGTACTTTTGCCTTAAAAATGTACCTAAAAGATATGTTTAAAAAATAGCTGGATTTATTTGAAAACATGTTTTAAAAGATGTACCGGCTTGTAATTTTTTCTAGAATTTAACTTATTTAGCGATCAAGGAAAGGGGGATATTGTAAAGAGGGAGAGAGAGAGAGAGAGAGTGAAAGGAGCAACCTTGATTTTCACATAAGAAGTGTTTTGGAAGAGAAATCCAATACATGCATAACACTATAACAACTATATATACATATATATATATATATTTTTTAGGAAAACATGAACGACACCTGCGAGATTTTATTGAAATAAGAAAAATACAAGCTTGAGGGGGACAATCAGTCTTGTCCTTCTAATGGGAGGACGGAGGAGCCTGACCTCGAAAAGAAAATTTTGAACAAAGACAGATAAGAAAACTAAAGAAAAGGCTTTACAAAAATTAACAACTATATATTTGATTATGTTTACATCTCTCAGTCTGATTCACTTTTATTTGCAAGAAAAGTAACCTTAATTTTCTGGAGTTTAGACATGACTTGGGTCATGTTAATCCTCCGTTCGGGCGAATCACTTGTACATTCTATGGCCAGATGCAAGATAGATGAAATGCATTGCTCTTTAAGGAAGAAACCCTCGTCGTCTTGTATCAAATCGGTATCCACGGCTTCATTTAACGAACCAGACAATGCATTGTTCACCCACTGCTTCAAAGTTAGATCCCCCGTAAACATTTCATCTGTTGGCTTCTTTCTTGTCAACATTTCCATCAACATAACACCGTAACTGTAGACATCGCCTCTAGTTGACACTATTCCACTGTTTCCATACTCTATCCGTGACAAATAGATTTAATAGCAAAATGTCAACCAAAGGAAATAATACAAACAAACAAAAAAACTATAGTTTGAAATATGGATTCCAAAGTTAAAACACAATGCATAAATAGGAAATTACCTGGTGCCAAGTACCCAATTGTGCCTAAAGTCTTTGTGAGTGAAATAAACTGATCTTCACCGAAAAGTTTGGAAATTCCAAAATCACTGACATGTGCAACCATATCTTGATCAAGCAAAACATTGCTAGGCTTCAAATCACAGTGAACAATCGGGGTTGTATAACCGTGATGTAGATATTCCAAGGCAGCTGCAACATCAATCGTTATGTTTAACCTTTGTATTAAACTTAAATGAAAGAAGTCTGTGTACAGCCAGTTCTCTAGGTTCCCATTAGGCATGTATTCTAATATCAAGGCTCTGAATTCTAAGTTGCAGCAGCTGGTAATAATTTTAGTAAGATTTCGGTGACGAATATTACGCATTACTTCGCATTCAACCTCAAAACTATTGTATGCTCCCTCTAACTGCAAGCAGAAAACCTTTACAGCAACAACCTTCCCATCTGAAAATGTTCCTTTATATACTGAACCAACACTACCCATACCGAGTAGATTGCTTTCTTTAAATCCATATGTTGCTTCTCGAAGTTCATTATTTGATACCCTTCTCCAATCAACATGTGTATTATCTCTCGCACTTTGTGATCTCATATTCCGATGTCTGTACTTGATCAACAAAAGGATAAGGGCCAGTAAAAGGATGGCAGATAAAATTAAGGGTAAAGTATATTTGAGAATCATATTTCTTGACCTTGACCGTTGGTGAATTTCAGATTTGCATACTGGAACTTGCAAGCGAGGTGCACCGCATAGTGCCCTGTTATGCATGAATGACTGAGCTGTGAAATTTGCAAATTGTCCTCCGGTGGGAATCTCTCCTTCCAGTCTATTGTAAGACCCATCAAAGAACTGCAGATACTTAAGTACCTCCAGAGACTTTGGAATCACTCCAGTCAAATTATTGTTGGATAGGTCCAATAACACCAAGCTTAGCATGTTTCCCATCGACTGAGGTACTGGTCCTTCCAGCTTATTATATGCCAATGAAAGAGAAGCCAACCTTTGGAGACTTCCAATGGTGCTAGGGATATCACCTGACAACCGATTGTGTGGCAAGTCTAATGCAGTTATGACCCTCAACTTTTGTATATCAGACGGCAAAGACCCACTTAGATAATTCGTGGATAGATTGAGACCCAGAAGATCTTCAAGGCTCCATAATGCCAGAGGTATTGTGGAAGTCAAGTTGTTGGAGTCTAGGTACAGATTTCTCATGGATTTAAGTTCACCCAAGCATGCAGGTATATGTCCATGGAGTCTATTATCACTTACAAATATGTCTCCCAAGTTCCGTAACTTACAAAGACTATCTGGAATGGATCCTTCTAGTCTATTGTGTTCAAGATACAGTTGCTGAAGTTTTTGTAATTTTCCGAGTGTTGTTGGGATAAATCCTGTCAATTCATTATCATCTATACTTATGAAGGTCAAACCGCTCAAGTTTCCAATTTCACTAGGAATGGAACCCTTGATATTGGATCCAAACACTTCAAAGTCTTGCAAAGAAGAAGATAGATTCCCAATTGAAGTTGGGAGGAAACCATTGAATTGATTCAGTGCTATTCCCAGATGACTTAATTGTCTGCAATTTGTAAGAGAAGAGAGGAATCTTAGTTCTGGAGTGGAAGATTCCCTTGTCAAATTGTTCTCCCCAAGGTAGAGCTTGTGCAAGTCTCTCATATTACCAAGTGTATTTGGAATCGGGCCAGTGAATGAGTTTTTACTCAAATCTAGGATGGTAAGCTTCGAAGAATTAGTGACAGAGCTCGGGATCATTCCGCTGAATCTATTGCCTCCTAGATAAAGCTCCTCAAGATTGGGAAGCCAAAGACATGGAAGTTGGCCTGAGAAGTGATTGTCAGTCAGGCTAAGAAATACCATATTCGAGGCATTGAAGATTCTGCTTGGAACGTGGCCAGTTAGGCTGTTATTGGTAACTCTAAGACCTTCCAGATTAAGGTTACCAATCTCGTCTGGTAATGTACCTGCCACAATATCCACACACTTTCACTTAACATGCTTTCATATGAATGTAGCAATTGCCTGCATGCCCCAAATCTTACTACAAGTCCTATGAATGATAAAAGACAGCTTTGAATGAGTTGAAAGGGGAGGAATTCTCACATTTGCAATTCCCTACACTACTTAAGAGTAGCACTGGAAGAACATTTCAAAACATTGTTACACCCAAATGTGGTTAAGAAGTGGTAAACACCCGATATGCCAATTTAACAACCAGATTTTGAAACTATGAGTAACACAGATGTGCAATAAGCTGAAAGAAAAATACTCTCTTGCCCTTTAAAGTGAGAACTATTCAAGCGAATAGGAAATCTTGTGGTAACAACTTTGAGGTATGTCCTGTTTCTTTTGTAACTAGGAAGAAATGATAGCATTGAGATTTGCTTACCCTTTCAAAGATGAGCAAGATGGCAATGAAGACAGATAACCAGAGAGAGAGAGAGAGGCATGTCATGTTTCTTTTGGAACTAGGAAGAAAGGATTCCTTTTATTCTTCCAATTTAGTTGTTTTCTTTATAGTGGTAAACAATGACTTAGCTCATTTGCATTCAAATTGTTCACATTCCTTTCACTGGCGAGCATTCTTAATATCAGGAAACAACTACTGCTCGTACATATTAAGCTTTGTAGCATCTGTGATGGTCATGTAAATATAAGCATGAACCCAAGTTTCTAGAGTCAGCCTTTCAGCTCTGAATACTAGTTTTGCCTCGGACCAGAAGCCTCTCTTACTGCATGGGGTGTGTCAGCTTTGAAAATAAATGCATATTGCTTATGAACAAGTTCCATGATAAAATCAAGGGAAAATTGTTTTTTTAGCCAACGTACTAATTGGGGGCGACACAATTGACCACGTAGTTTGTAAAAGACAAATTTAACTAATGTACTATATTTTGAAGGCAAATGAAACTAAATACGTAACCGTCATTTGCAAGCCGTCAAGGAGTGATGACGTGGACACAACGTGGCTGCTTGCGTGGATCTTTAGGGGTTTCTATCATAAAATTTCAATGTAAAGGGTTAACTATGTAATAATGAAGTAAATCTTATGAGTTCATCTTCCACCTCTACAAATTTGAAACCCAGCAACTTCAAAATCCAAAACGGAGCATCTTGGAGTCTCACGCCATTTCTCTCTCTCACTCCGTTTTCCTTCCTTGGACTTGCACCCCCATCTCTCTCTGGGGATTTCGGCCCTACCCAGATCTCTGTGCCGGCCTTCTTGGAAGACTCTGTGGCTCTTCGGCCGATCTTACTCCTTCCCGTAGGGACTAAAAGACCGAGGGTACCACTTCCGAGATCTCATCGCGAGAGTCAAGACCGCTTTCCTTCTTGCTCCTCTCTGTCCCAACTTAAACGAATCCACGCTCTTATTCTCACTAATGGTTCCCACCGCGATCACCAATTATCAACAAAACTCTTCACTTTGGCCGTTTTTGTTGTCCCAACAATGGATTATGCCAATGCTCGATGAGATGTTTTTCATCTGGAATACTTTGATTCGGGGTTATGCTGATCTGGGTCCTTGTCAAGATTCCATAATTGTCAACAGAGACATGCATCAGAGTGGCGTGATGCCTGATGCGTATACTTTTCCTTCTTTGGTTAGGTCTTGTGCTGTGCTCTTATCTCCGTGGGAAGGCAAACAAGTTCACTGTAATATTGCCAAGAGTGGATTTGGTGTAGATACTTTGCCCCCTTTCAACAACCTTTTAACATGATATGATAGATGGTGTGCCTGATGCATATACTTTGCCCCCTTTCCAGCACCAAGGTACCATCGCGATTGGAGGTCGACTATGGAAGAGATAGAGCTCGAAGAAGGAGAAGGGAAGATCGTATAGTGATGGCGATTGGAGGCCGACTATGGAGGAGAGAGAGCTCGGAGAAGGAGATCTGGACTCGGGTTTTGCTGGAGAAGGCCGGCTATGGCGATTAAAAAATATCTTTGATTTTATTCCTCAACAAACAAAACTTGGAGGGCAAAGCGAAAAACTGAACTCAATCCCTGAGTGGTTTTTGCTAATGGAAAAATCAAGTCAGTTCCTTGACTTCAGCAAGCATATATTATGTAAAAATTAAGGGATATTGCAGCAAAAGCCAACGTGGGTCTACTCAGCAACAAATTGGAGTTAGACAGCAACTTCACGATTTTTGTCACATTTTGTATTAATTATTTGTACATTTCATACATTTTGTTCAAATTTTAGAACATCAGATAAATTTGTCTTATACAAACAACGTGGTCAATTGTGTCACTACCACGTAGTAAGTTGGTTAAAAAAGAATTTTTCCCTAAAATCAATTAAGAGTATCAAAAAGATAAAATAAAATAAATAAAATAAAAGTTGAATGTAAAGAATACCTGTCAACTGGTTATCATCTATTTCAATATATTTGAGCAAAGTGAGATTCCCAACTGTTGTAGGTATGCTACCTATGAAATTATTATGTGACAGAAATAAGCTCCGAAGCCCTCTGCATTCCCATATATAAGATGAAATGCTACCAGTGAGTTGATTGTGAGAAAGATCCAGGACTTCAATAACAGGAAGATTCCAACTGCGAATGTCCCCTGATAGGATTCCAGACAGTCGATTGTTTGTGAGATAAATAACTTTCAGCGAAGACATGTTGAAGATGGAAGATGGGATATGCCCCATTAGAGAGCAACTTGGCATGCTCAATATTTCCAAATGTGTAAGATTACCTATTTTAAATGGAATGGTACCTGCACTAATTGTCATGTTAAATCTATATTCACTGGCCAGTGGTCCAAACCTCTGTAGCACAGTTATCATGCCACTTAACAACTTATAGGCAAAACAAACAATAAGGTGAAGAATTCTTTTAATTCTTATAGGCAAAAGAAACAATCTGGCCGGTGTCAGATTTTGACAGAAAAATGCTTATAGAGAGGATATTCAAAACAGCAATACTTAATCCAGCACACACATTTTGCTTAATACAACACACATGATAGAGGAAGTTACAATTTTGCCACTGTATCAAAAAAGCAGACTAACAAACAAAATGTATAGTCATTCTTATAAGATGACTATCATCCATGTATAGCCATCCTTATGAGATGGCTCTCATGAACAGTATAACATAAAAGAATCGGTCGGATGAGATGATTTTTTTGCTTACACAGTCGGCCTTATGAGATGACTATCATCCATGTATAGCCATCCTTATGAGATGGCTCTCATGAACATTCTGGGCTGGTTATAACATAAAAGAATCAATCGGATGAGATGGTTTTTTTGCTTACACAGTCGGCCTTATGAGATGACTATCATCCATGTATAGCCATCCTTATGAGATGTCTCTTATGAACATATCTCATATGAACATTTCTGGGCTGGGTATTATATAAAAAGAATCGGTCGGATAAGATGGTTTTTTTGCTTACACAGCCGGCTTTATGAGATGACTATCATCCATGTATAGCCATCTTTATGAGATGGCTCTCTCATAAACATTTCTGGCTGGGTATTACAATGAAAGAATCGTCCGGATGAGATGGCTTTTTTGCTTACACAGCTGCCTTATGAGATGACCATTATCCATATATAGTCATCCTTATAAGAGGGCTCTCATGAACATTTGTGATGAACAACTGGGTCTATTGGAAACCTAGAGATAGTTGAAATTTCTATTCCACCACTGCGCCGCCCTTTCCGGAAAATCTGTTGTAGAGATTCATATGTCTTCTAGAATTTTTTTAAAATTTTTAAATACAATAGCGGACTTTCTAGGCTGGGTATTACATAGAAAGAATCGGCCAAATGAAATGACATTTTTTCTTACATAGCTAGCCTTATGAGATGACTATCATTCATTTATAGCTATCCTTATGAGATGGCTCTCATGAACATTTGAGATTCTCTCCAAAGGTTATAACATTGGAAATTTTTTTGGACAATACTATGTATTGATTGGACAACATTCTATCATGTATTGATGAATATCCGGTGTTGTTCTTATTACCTTTTGTTTCTTCACTTTTTCCCATTTAAATTCATAAGGGCAAAATAGTAATTTTACCCCTCATGTGTGTTGTATTAAGTATTTAGTGTGTTGTGTTAAGCACCACCCATTCAAAACTATGGGTACGATAGAGAAAGATTTTGATACTTTAGAAAACCACTAGAAGAACAAATGGGTGTATAAAACATTAGAAAAAAATTAGGATTGTGCTTCGTAACATTTCAAAATAATTTATTAGAAATCAACAAGTTAAAGAACTTGAAATACACAAAACAAATTATAGATACATCTTCATTGAGTAGAACTTTTGGGGAAAAAAACTTATACATTTGGTCCAGAGTACATACAAATGAACAATCTCCTTTGATTTTTTGTTTTTGCAATGTATCCGGCCTAAAACTGATCGTTTAAGATGCAATCAGACGCTAGAAACGGAAACTCTTCTTCCAGGAATCATTCTATGAATTACTCTCTCCTTCCTCGCAAAGAGTTTCGGTTTAATAGTCAATTTGTTTTAAAAATGACATTTTTAGTAGCACGTTTGTAAAACTGGAACGGTGGAAGTTTAAGCATTGAAGTCAAAAGTGAAAAGATAATATATATATATATATATATATATATATATATATATATATATATATATATATATATATATATATATATATATTATAGTACCTCCCAATTGGTTGTTTCCAAGACGTAACTCCCTAAGCATAGTTAAATCCCCAAATATTTCGGCGGGTATGCCGCCATAGAAGGCGTTGTTGCTGAAGTCGAGTGAAGTGAGGAAAGTAAGGTTGCCGAGGTAAGGAGGAATGGTGCCGGTCAAACCCATGTTAGAGAGATTCAAGGTGGTGACACGTTGGCGGGTGGCATCGCAGGAAACGCCAACCCAGCTGCACAGGTGAGTGGTTGCAGTCCAGTTGTTTGATAAAATGTATGAGTTGGTTAATTGAGATTTGAAGTCGAGGAGTGTGGATTGGTCGGTGGCTGTGCAGAAAATACAAGTTAACAACAGCGTAAAACCTGCCGCGAAAAATATGGGATTACTGGTTTGGGCCATTAGTTTGTTGGACGACAGAGTATTGGATTGGGAGTGCAGCCGAAATGATTGTTTATTTTTTTAATTTTCAGCTGTTGTTGTTAGAACTTTAATAAGTTTACAGGAGGTTACAACTCACTCTTTTACAATTCACCCCATTAATACATAATAGATTGGGTAAATAGAATCTGCTTTACAAAAAAAATTCATAAAATCGTCTTACATAAGTTTTTGTCATACAAATTTATATGCTCCGTCCATTTCAAAATAAGAACTCTCTTACCTAAATTATTGTTTGATTTTTTACTAAATGGAAAAGAATTTATTCTAATACCTTTTTAAGATTTTTTTTTCCAAATCATCAACGCATAAATCATTCCTTTATATGTTTAAAATTTATCCACTGATATTAAATCAAAGTAAAAATTTGTATAGGACGAGGGAGCCCCAAAAAAAATAAAAAAGAGGTGGTTGAAGTGGATAACCCATCAATAAAGACTACATGTTAATCATAAAATAAGGATCACAATGAGAGAAAATGAGCTAAACAGCTAGGATTTGAGACAGATAAAATGACCCGGATCCACATTCAAAAAGCGTTGGTCATCAATTGTGACATCACATTAAAGAAAATTTTCATTAATTGCTCCGGTGTCATCAAATTTTCAAATCTTGCGCTAGTGCCCTCTTTCTTTCCAAATTTTGCTACCGAAGTCCCTTTGTGCCCATACTTTACATTTTAGTTATAAATTAACTTCATTTTTAATAAAAAAATGTCATTTTGTGATAAAAAATAACACATTAAAAGGTAAAAGTGACACTTTTTTATGGCAAAAGTGACACTTTTAAATGCAAAAAAGTAATTTTTTTTATTAAAATACAAAGGGATATTTTTAGAACCAAAAGTGACACTTTTAATTAATACTAAAAAAATAACACATTTAATTCTAAAATATAATACTTTTAAGACCAACGGTGTCAGTTTTTATTTATAATGCGAAGTGATACTTCTATAGCAAAAAGTGACATATTTAATACTAAAAAGTGACAATTTTACTAAATAAAAAACACTTATTTTGACATGATTAAGTCTGCGTCGGAAACTTGAGCCCCCTCTCTTCTTCTTTGTTTTGTCAACCCATGAGTTTGGAGAAATAACTTCTGTCCTTTTCTTCATTTATTTCTTCGTTTTCTTTTCTTTGTAGTTACATACTCTTTTCCGTTCCATGCAAAACAAAAACCAACCTTTTCAAATTTTGATTTATTGAAAGCCATATGTATCGAGTCCAAATCTTCTATCTCAATCTCTGTCACACTTTCTATCTTATTAGATCTTAATTCTTCACGTGTCTTGTTATTTTCCTCGATCTTGTTAGAACTATGACACGTATAAGGCTAATAACCAATGGAATATGAAATATACTAGGGTTGAGATAAATGATTTCATTTTGTATTTATCCATTGGTAGCAAGAGATTTGAAAGATTTTCAACCATTCTCAATGCAACTTGGCATTGAGCTGTTCACTTAAACTCGATTGACAAGATCTTTATTAATTGCAACTTTCAACCTTTTGAATTCATTTGCCTTTGGAAACATATTTCACACTTGAATTTCCCCCTATTGATCAAAGCCATCTATCGATTCGGTCAAGTGAAGTGAAATATCTTTGCAAATTTCCTTTGTTTGACAAATTGTATCGACTATTACTCCCTTGTTCCTAACTTATCGTCACTCTTTGATTTGATACATCGTTTTAAAAAAAATTATTTGATTATAATATAAATAGAGTCGCGCTATATAGACTTCCCTTCCTCTGAGTTGACCCTTCATTTTTTTTAATGACAAAAATACTCTTAATCGTAAAGACTCCTTACAGATAATAAGTAGACCATATCCTCTTTTTCTAAAACAATAAACCTCTAACTAAATCCCTCAACCCAAAAGAACTATAACCCCTTCTTCCCAACTCATTCTTCATCTCCTTCTTTTTCTTCACAAAACACATTCTTCCCAACTCATTCTTCTTCAAACCCTTTTTCTTCCTCCAACAAATATACCTCTTTATTCTCAATTTATTTTCTTCTCCTTCTTTTGTTCTTAATACCTTCTTCATTTCTCAAAAACCTTCAACCTTCAAAAAAACCTAAGGATTCAAAATGTTCGACCCTAGTTGACTGAATTTCATGGCTCTATTCGCCCGCTCAGGTCCGAACATATGTAATATGTTCGACTGTAGGAGTCCATGTATTTCCCACAAATTAACATATATGGAATAATGGAACTTTGTTGAGCGAAGTGTTGAAATGATAATATCTATTTGTGTGGTGATACTAGCTAGCTATGCATTGGGTTGGTGAAGGAAACCTCATATCGTAGATGAAAGACTTTTACTATTATTATTAAATGAGGATATGTATCACATATTAGTTAAAAATGATATTGATTTTAAAAGTCTATCATTATTAACAAAAAAAGAGTAGTATTTTACATTTGTTAGAAAAATGATATTGGTTTAAAAACTTTTTAAATGGTAGATCTCACATTGGTTACAAAGAAATGTATCTCACATTATTTAGAAATGAGTATTGGTTAAAGACATTGTTTTATTACCAATACAAAATTTGTACCTCACATTATTTAGAAATAAATATTGGTTAAAAAATCTTTTATCTACTACTATTATTAGTTTATTACTAATAGAAAATATGTATATCATATTATTAGAATGTGGTGCTGGTTTTAAAAGTATTTAGATAAAAAAACTTAAACTTTCATTACCAATAAAAATATAAATACCCCACATTTTTAAAAATGAATTATGATTTTAAAAGTTTTTAACAAAAACATTTCTAATATTATTATCAAATTAGATGTTAATTTTAAAAGTATTTAGATAAAATTTTTATTTAATATTAGTAACAATAGAAAAAAATTATAATAACCATGGAAGAGATTAACAATATAATTATAATATCCAAAAGTTATATATATATATATATATATATATATCACATTGTACCTGTGCAGAACACGAGCTAAATAACTAATTATCAATTAAGATCATGTTGATGTCAGCGTCGGAAACTTGGGCCCCTCTCATCTTCTTTGTTTTGGGAGAAATAAATTCTCTTCTTTTCTTCATTTATTTCTTCGTTTTCTTTCCTTTGTAATAACATACTCCTTTCCGTTCCACACAAAAAAAAAAAAAAAATCAACCATGTCAAATTTTGATTTATAGAAAGTCGTATGTATCGAGTCCATCTCCTATCCCAACTCATGTCACACTCTTTGTCCTATTAAATCTAACTCTAAGATCTCCACGTGTGATGTTATTTTACTCGATCTTGTTAAAACGATGATACATGTCTTTATCCATTAGCCACAAGAGATTTGAAAGATTTTCAACCATTCTCAGTGAAAATTGACATTGAGTTGCGGTAAAAATCACTGTTGGGTCGTCCTTATGCGATTTGTAGGATATCTATGCTTGTTGCATGGATTAAATGAATTGAAATTTGTCAAGAACACAAAGAAAACCTTAGTGACAATACGAGGTAAGGCCTCGCAAAACCACTACGGCGTAGGAGTAAGAATCGTATGTATATCAAAGTAATTTGACAGAGTTTCTAGGCTTAAGAAAGCGTGTACCTCTTTAGGGTTTATGGAAGGATGTATATAGGCCCCCAAATCATAGAATCCTTGTAGAAATAGGATTAAACATTGTCTATTAGGGTTAGTAGTCAATCCCTAAATTGTAGTGCAATTTGCAGGCAGATGCGTGATTTTCGGAGTAGATAAGGAAAAAGTCAGTTTCAGATTAGGAAACCTCTTAATCTGTCTTGGAGCTCATGACTCTGATACTTGCTGGTCAACAACTTGCCTGGGTGGGCATGGCCCTGCCCTGACATGATATATTTGCTCGTAGAGGTTATGACCCCTCGGTCGGAGCGGTAAGGCCTTGGATCGGACAGACTTGGACGGGGATCGACGGCGGTCCTGTTGGACACCTTGCCTACTCTTCTCGGTCCTTGCGTGGGTCCCATAATCTAGGATCATGATTGACACGTGATGTACGCACGTGTTTTTGGTGATCGGATTTGGGCCAAACACATCATTTATTAATTGCAACTTTCAACCTTTCGAACTCATTTGCCTTTCAACCTTTCGAAGGCATCTATCGATTCGGTCAAGTCAAGTGAAACATCTTAACAAGTTCCTTTGGTTTGACAAATTGTTACCACTATTATTAGTAACTGTCGCAATCAGTCATCTATATATATATATATATATATATATATAATGGCAAGGGTATATTTCTCCTTCCAAAATCTCACTTTTAAATTATTGACTTTTGAGTTACAATTTCACTTTTTCTCTCTCATATCTTCTCTGGTTGTATTTCTCTTTTTCTCTCCCGTCTCCTCCCTATTTTCACTTTCATCACCACCATCTCCTCTCTTTTAATTATGTTTAAACATTTTTCTCTCTTTACATATAAAAAATAGTAACTAAAACAAAAATAATAGTTCCGGAGTCAAGAAACAAAAATATAAGAGGTTAGTAAAATAAAAATAATTTATGGAACAAGCCACTATAAAAAATAAAAGTTACAAAATCAACAAAACAAAAATAATTTAATGCGGAGGTTAGTAAAATAAAATAATTTATGAAACAAAAGTTTAAAACAAATTCTTAAAAATATATATGTAAAACAAAAATACTTTAGTAAAATAAAAATATTTGATGGAACAAAAATAATAGTTACAAAGTCAATAAAAACAAAAATAATTTAAAATAAGGTTACTAAAATAATAAAAATACTTTACGGAACAAAATTTTAAAACAAATTCTTAAAAATAGCTATGTAAAACAAAAATACATTAGTTAAATAAAAATATTTGATGGAACAAAAATAATAGTTATGGAGTCAATAAAACAAAAATAATTTAAACTGAGGTTGGTAAAATTATAAAAATAATTTATGGAACAAAAGTTTAAAACAAATTCTTAAAAATAGTTATGTAAAACAAAAATATGTTAGTAAAATAAAAATATTTGATGGAACAAAAATAATTGGTATAGAGTCAATAAAACAAAATAATTTAAACTGAGGTTAGAAAAATAGTAATAAAAAATTATGGAACAAATTTTTTCCGTAAAACTAATTTTTGAAAATAAAAAAAATAGTTACGAAGTCAATAAAATAAAAAAATATAATGGAAGTTATTAAAATAAAAATAATTTACAAAACAAAAATAATAGTTAACCGTAAAAATAATTTCGTTATTTTTATTTTAGCTTATTTTCTTTTCAAAAATTTATTTATTCATAAAATACAAATATAATTTAATAAAAGTAATCATTCAAAAGGAATAACTTATTTTAGTTCAGATTCTATTTGTAGGGCAAAAAAAATTCAAATTTGTTCGAAGGCATTCATTATATATATTTTTTGAATAGTATAAAGTGTTCTAAGTTGTCAGACCATAAATTAACACTTAAAATTAGTGTTCCAGAAATAATATTGAGAAACGGTGACCATGTTGCAGGGTTATGCAATGAAACAAGACTAATCATCTTAAATATTGGTGATCACATTGTTGAAACAAATTTTTTGAAAGAAAGCAATGTTGGAGAAAATGTTTTTATCCCATGATTGTCATTAACTTTATCCGATTGAATACCGCCTTTCAAGTTCCAGAGAAGACAATTTACATTGTTGGTATCATATGCAATGACAATTAACAAGTGTCAAAGTCAACAATTGCATGTAGGTCTCTTTTTGAAGAAAAAAAAACAGTATTTAACTATGTACGGTTATATATCGTAATTTTTAGAGTAACAAATTATTTTGATTTGAAGATATTGATATGCAGTGAAGATGAAAAACTATCTAATACGACAGCAAATGTTGTGTATAAGAAATTTTTTTAGAATCTATAATGATTAGTTGACGTGCGTTTAACGTACGAGTTTTAAAAACTACTTATTGCTAATAATGACATATTTTATTATGATTTTGAAAAAATAATACAAAAATTCAATATCGCAGCAACCTTGCCTATTTGTTGTATTTTGATTGGTAGGTAATATCACACAATTAGCAAGGACGTAATATAACTGTTACACTTAATATTTGTCAATGTGTATTTATTGATTTCACTCTTCCAAAGTTGACTATGACTAGTCAAAGGTTAGTATTCTCTCCGTTCCTAAATTATCGTCTTAATTGATCTGGTGTGTAGATTAAGAAAAAATAATTGACTTGATTATTAATATCAGTTTAATGTGTAATTTCCTTTAAAGGTCATGTGTATGTGGTCCATAATTAAAGTATAGTGAAAAAGTAAGAGTAAAGTGGTAAAAATGATGTTCTAAAAAGGTAAGTTTCCAACTGGACAATTATTTTAGGACGGACGAAAAAGAAAAGGATGACGATAATTTAAGGATGGAGGGAGTACAATCTACATTCAATGTATTATTCGTTTTCATTTTGTTTTAAAAGATATACTCCCTCCGTTTTTAAAATATTGTCTATTTTAACTCGGTACATCGCTTTAAAAAAAAGTAATTAACCGTATTATAAATATTGGTAAAATGTGTGGTTTCTTTGATGTCATTGAGTATGTAGTCATAATTAAAATATGTAGAAAAAATAATGGTAAAGTGGTAAACGTATTTTCTTAAAAGAGAAAATTTTGAAAGAATACAATTATTTAAAAACGAACGAAAAAAGATGGATGTACGATAATTTAAAAACGGATGGAGTACAATCTGTGTACGTGCAGATGGAAGTATAACTTTTTGGGTGACCATATGAAATTTCACCTTAAGCATCCGTTGGAGTAAAATAATCGTGCGTTATTTTGTTCATCCTTCTTGTCGTGTCCTAACTTTTAGGACATGTGTGGTTATTGTCTTTCTAAGTAATTGCTGGGAAGCTTGATCCTTGTCTTCTTTAAGGACTCTAATATGACAATCCCAGACTTGTAGGATTAGATGTTTATTTACTTAATAACTCTTTCATAATCCTAACATTGTCTTATTGAGTTGTTTTCTTGGTGGACAAGTTTCCTAGAAGCTCTATAAAAGAAAGGATCAACCTTGGACGTTGTTACCCCAAGAAAAAAAATTTCAGAGAAAAGTTTGCACGAAGAAGTGTTGTCACGAAACCAATAAGCCACCCAATGATACATCATCAGAAGACTCATTAGTTTCACTATTCACTGTTTTAGTCTACACTCTTCGTATTCTTTTGATTTGCTGATGTATTCAAGAGTGTTTAGCATATATTAGATATATCTTCTCACTTAGGAATTTTTGTAATGATTTCCTCTCTAAACAGTTTGTTTTCATATTGTAAGCAGTTGCAATATTTTAATATAGTGGAAGTTTGGCCCTAAGGCATCGTCTACAAGTGTTTTACTTGTAGACATAAATTACAGCTTTGTGTCGCTCTGTTTGATTTGTTTATGATTTATTTTAATTATTCTGTTGTTGCTTACACTTGATGACTTATGAGATGATGTATTATTGAATGCATCATTGGTGACTATTTTAATAAGTGTTATGTATTATCGAATCTTAGCAGCATATAGCATTTCAGTATCTTCTATGGCGAAGATCATGTGGGCTATTTTTGGCATTCATGATCATGATGGGTTAAGGAGATTATGAGATTGTGAGTTTGTGATTCCTTAGTCCCACATTGAATATGTTGGAAAAGTTGGAAAGGTTACATGGTCTAGACACAATTTGCTCTCTCGTGTATCGAATAACACGTAATGTACATTTCTTTGTGCGATTAAGTAAATTTAAACATGAATTATGAATCATATTGCTTGGTGCTACAAGAATGAGTATATTATTTGGTACAGATCTTCGCTCTTTAGATACTGGCTAGCTACGAATAACTCGGACTTCAATATTTTAATGCAGGGCGATATAATAAATGAATTATTTCAAGTTGTTCGGAAAGTATTCAGACCGGACCTTATTTGTAGAACAACTAAAGTGATTTTCATCGGAGTAACTTAAGTAGTTTCCTAAACATTAACATAAGACAAATGATATTACGAGCTAGAGATTGTAATATTCCTACAAGTTTTAGTATTGGAGCCGTTAGATGATTTGAAATATCCATGTCATTATTTAGAAAATGACAAATATGATACGACAATGTAAAGATCTAAATATATGTAATCGGACGGCACTAACAGGAACACCACAAGCTCAACCTCATTTTAATAGATTTTCATGGTTGTATAAGAATGCATTCAAAATTCTAAGAAAGAGAGGGTTGAACGCACCGTAATTTTTAATGTCAAGCAGTCTTCCATTCATTTTCATCCAATCTACTTATGAATAATTTCTATTTTATCTCGAACAAATGTTAAAATTTCTATAATCGGGTAATAGAGAATAAATTTGGGATGAGATCTAGACTCAATTTAATGCTTTATCTAGATATGACATAATTTTTTAATCTTGTTGTACGATACTTACAAATGAAAAAAAAAAACAGTATTTTGATTGGCTTCTTATTCATGAAAATACAAACTAGTTAAAATTAGTTTTTTTGTTGACTAATAAATTACTCTCTTCGTTCCAAGCAAAAAATCATTATACTATCTAGGGATACTTCACTTAAAGAGTACACTCTAAATTATGTTTATAATCTCCAAAATATTTCAACTTTATACTTCATATTTAATATTAACATATTGATTATGCATGCTCAAATATTTAAGTAGAATGGAATGAGTAACTAAATCATACAATTAAATCTCCTAATTTTGACTTTTATCTTTTTCTTTCCTTTTTTTTAACTCCTTAAATAAAAAGTGACCTTTGCAATACTATTTTTAGCACCTAATATATATATATATATATATATATATATATATATATATATATATATATATATATATATATATCCGTTATTTTTATCTGTTAGTCGTTATTTTTTGTTAGGCAGTTCTTTTTCTTTTTCTCTTTCCTTTATATAGGGTTTCCTCTCTTGTTTTTTGCAATCAATTCAATTCACTTCAAATCATGAAATCAATAAGAAAAGATTTATTCTTCTCTCTGTGCTTCGGTTGTAGTTTTATCATGGTATCAGAGCCAGCAAATTGCCTGCATTCCTGGTCCTCCATTGATCTGCATTATCCCTGCCAATAGTTCTTCAGGTTTTCCATTGATCTTCTGAATCCCCTCGACTCTACCAAGTCTGGTAAGAGGTTTCTTTTTTCTCCTTCTTGTTCTTTCTCTGTTCTTTTATCATGTCTAAAACATCTCCTTCTAAATCTTTACAAATTATTAATTAATCCCTCCATTCCGGGCAAAGAGGCCCCGTTTAAAAGTCAATTTTTTAAGAAAATAATATTTTTAGTAGTTCATTAATAATAAAATAACCAGGGAATACCACCTTTTTGACCACCGTACAAATTGGGGAAATCCAATTTGACCAACGACGTTTCATAACGACCAAATTAACCAACCAACTTTTAATTTGGTTGCAATGTTATCCTCGCCGTGAACCCTCCATTCAATTTGATTTTTTACGTTAGTTGACTCCTTACGTGGCATCTACGTGGAATTGTCCAACGATATAATGATCACGTTATGTGCACGTGATCTCCTTCCCGCTTTCATAAATCACGATTCGGCTAGGGCTCTTACCAGTTCTCCCAAAAAATTCAATTGCACTTGTTCTTTCTGTGTAGGTTGAAATCAATCCTTAAAGATCTATACCATTTCTAAAATCGAGGTAATTATTCAAGGTTTAATGCTTAAGTTCGTGAAACCATGGAAACCCCAATTTTGGAAGAGAAGCAATTGGAATCAAATGTCTGCAATTTGAACAGGTATTGTAAATGTGGTGTTCGAGCACAGATGTGGACATCTTGGAGCGACGAAAAGCCGAGTAGAAGGTTCATCGGATGTCTGAACTATAAGGTTAGCTCGATTCGGAGTCAACTGATTTTTAATTTGGATATGATCGTATTTTGGATCTGTGATCAGCTATATTTCATTGAAAGAGAATCCCTCTTTGAAATGTTTGCAATTTTTATGGAATTTTTTTATGGATGTGATCAACTATATTTCGCTTTAATTTTAGCAAAAGTCCCAACAATATTCATACTTTAAGGTTAGCTCCATTATGTTTTTTAATTAAAAGTCCCAACTTAATGCATACTAATTTTAGCAAATGGACTAGTATATGTAGCTTGCATTGGTCATGGATTTGTATGGATTTTATGAATTTTACAGGATCGAGCGAAGCACTGTCATTTTTTCGCTTGGATTGACCCATCATTCCCTGAGAGGTCGAAAAAACTCATCATTTGTGGACGGCTGAGATCAGAAATTGTGGAATTGAAGAAACAACTTAGTTCCATTGAAATGCAACACAAAGAAGTGGTTGAACAAGTTGAAAAGTTGAAAAAAAACCAAGGTAAAACTGAAACAAAAATTGGAAGACGATTGCAGAAGGCAAGAGAGAGAAAGCAATGGTATTTTTTTTGCAATGTTGATAACTTGGGTAGTGGTTGTTGGCCTGATTATGGCAATATTCAAAGGCAACAATATCTAGCAAGATGTTGCTTCCTTATTGATGGATCTTGTAATGTATTTTGTGTCTAGTAAGGATTATGGCAATATCCAACAAGTTGTAATATCTTTTGGTTAATGTTAATGTTTCTTGGAAATGTTAGGCTATGTCTTGTTGTAAATGTCATGCATGGTATGTTTCTTGGAAATGTCAGACTCTGTTTTGGTGGATGCCTTGTCATGGTTCGTTTCTTGCAAATGCCAGACTTTGTTTTGTTGAAAATGTCACCAACATCAACAACCAAAAATTTAGACATAACACAATTATAAACATCAAGACATCAACATAGATAAAAATCATTGCCATTCACTGATTCACTATGTTCAAAAGACATCAACATAGATAAAAGTAATTACTCTGTGAATCATTCACATCATGATTCATTGATCATCATTCACACCATCAACAAAAGTAAACAAAAGACAAGCTAAAGACAATATTGTTGTTCTCAGCTACATAGATACATCATCAACAAAAGACATTGTTAGTCATATTTCTTCTTCAACCTCTTAAGCCTTGGTGACTGCCTTGATGATTGGGTGGCACTTAGTGGAGGGGTCATTGGTGGTTGGCTACCTTGAGAAGGACCAGTCAATAGCAGCTCAAACTCCTCGTTGGTTTTTCTCAAGTCACTGATAGTCTGCAGTAGACTACCATGCCAATACAACTTCCATGAAGTTGGTGATGTTGTTGTGGCTGCAGTTGTTGGTCTTGGGGGCTATAAGACATTACACAATTAATATAAGTGGCAATGCTAATTAATAACACCATTAAGAATGTAATGGACATAATTAATGCTAAGACTTACCACAAACCCTTTAGGCACATTCCTTCTAGGCATAATTTTGGTAGGCTACCCACACCTTCTTTTCTCTATCCTTCCAACATCAATTGCTTGGTCTTGAACCTCACCCAAAATGCCAGTTGTTGGTTGCTGCACTTCCTCACCCAAATTCTCAGTTGGTGGTTGATTTGTCACTTCATTGTTAAATCTTCAAAAACAATAAAAATGTCAACAACCTATTGTGATTAAACAGAAGCTTATAAAAACAAATTGTGAAAAATTAGTTTGCATATTGCTTGCCTTGTCTCAACATTTGTAACATGTTCCCTTTTCTTTCTCTTGCGTTGTTTTTTCCTCCTCAACTGAAGTGCATGGTCATCTTCCACTCTAGGATTCTTGCAAGTTCTTGCATTGTGATCATCTCCATTGTAATTAGTACATCTAATCTTCATTCCTTTCTTTGAAAGTGTATTGGGGTTTCTATGTGGAGGTTTTTCCCATTGTTTAGCTCTTCTATTGTACTATGGCCTCCCAGGCAATCTTTTGGTAATGTGAGGTAACACTTTCTCATTTGCCAATTTCTTCCATTGATTGACTCCATTGACAGGTTCCACGGGGTATTGATAAGCCTTAAATTGTTGGTCTCTTAGAAACCAATGACTTATATAATTATCAGGGTCATCCCCAATGTAGTAAATTGCACATATTGCATGACTGTAAGGAATGCCTGATAACTGCCATACCTTACAACTGCATACCCTCTCATTCAAATCAACAGAGTACCCATCTCCTCCCTTTTTAACCTCAAATTTACTGTGACCATTATGCTCAGTGCTCCATTCCCTATGTTTATCTTTCAGAATCTCCAATTTCTTTCTTATTCTAGGACAAATCTTGTCTTCTAGCTTCATAAACATCTGTTGTTTCTCAGCTAACCTACACATCACAGCCACCCTAATGTCTTCCTAACATATGCGATTATTGGCTTATTCCTAGCTTGTAAAATGTAAGCATTCAATGACTCTGCCATGTTGTTCTCTACACTATCACAATTACTATGAGAACTGAAATAAGCCCTACACCACTTACTAGGATCCTTTGTAAGCAAGTGTTGATAGGCTGCTTCACTGATTTCTTTCATCTCAACCATAATGAAATAAAGCTCCTCTAATGTGCCAACCTTTGCTCCTCTCCAAAACAAGTTCCTGAGCTGCACCCTAGTGTAATGCTTTCTGAAGTTAGCATACACATGCCTAGCACAATTTCTAAGCTCTGCTTCAGGAAATACAGTCTCCATAGCATTTAAAAGCCCCTGATTCAACAAAGATATATTTGCTCAGTAGCTGAAGTTCATATAATTACAATAATCATTAATGTAAGAAGTTCAAATAATTAAAATAATGTCATACCTTTTGTTGATCTGTGATCAAAGTCAGTCCATTACCTCTGTTGGATCTTATGTCATTGCTCAGTAATTGAAGAAACCAAGTCCATGTACTGATGCTCTTTGTGTTTACAACAGCCCAAGCTATAGGGTAAAAATTATTGTTCCCAACCCTACCCACAACATAAAGTAATTTCCCTTTACAAAAACCCTTTAAGAAACATCCATCAAGGCCAATGACAGGCCTACAACCTGCAATCCATCCCATTCTTAGTGTAACAAAACACACATAAAACCTATCAAAAACCTACAGTCCATCCCATGTTGATTCTTCCCTTTTAGTTTCAAAAACTATTGTGCTTCTAGGGTTACTTCTCATCAACTCATATTAATAATCATACAACTTGCTATAATGTTCCTTCAAAGCTGCTTCAACCTCATCCAATGCTATTTTTCTAGCCCTTAAACATTGTTTTAGTCAGATCCACCTTGTACTCCTTCAAAATATAAGCTCTCATATCTTTGGACTTCCACTTTGGAGAATTTCTAATCTCAGCTGAACACATCTTGGCTACGCAAGCTGAACCAACAATTTTCAGCTTTAACCTCTTCACACACTTATGTGTATCTCTCAAAGACTTGATTAGAATTGAATTCTCTTTCTACATCATGCTAGCATATAGCCGTTGCCTACACACAACTAATAATCTGATCCTTTCATTTTTGACCCACTTTAAATCATACCTATTAAATGCTGCATAACAGGTTAAACAATGTTTCAGTTGGACAGTGTTGACAAACCTCATTCCAAGAATTGGGTACTTGTGGTCCCATTTGGTTTTAGGGTCAAAGACAGGATAATGAGTCAAAACATCTAACTCATTGTCCTTTTCATTATCACTATCAAAGTGAGGGGAATCATAGTCACTAGACTCCTAATATTCACTATGGTACCCACTATGATCCACATCACCACCATAATTCTTAATCTGCTCCATGTAATCATCATTTGGGGCTGTTGGCATACGCTGACTATTTGTATTTGGACCATTAGTTTCAACATGTAGTAGTCTATCATCAAAGGGGGGCTTACTCACATTTTCAGTAGCTATCTTTTTCCTCTTACATTCAATTAATTTCTCCCTAAAATAAACCACCTCATCCTCATCTTCACTTATATGATCCAAGCTAGCCATATCATCTTCAAAATCACCATCATAATCAGGATCTTCACTATCATCATCATCATTATTAGGATTCTCAATGTTTTCATTGTCATGCTCGACATATATGTAAACATATTTATGGGTACCTTTACCAGCATCTAGTAAATCCTTTATTTGTTCATCATACCACACTAACCTAAGCCCATCATCCATGTTATAACCTGGCACTTGGTAGTGTATTTTTTCAATTGATTTTTTGCAATGTCTCATAATCAGTCCTTTCAATATAGAAAGTGTCAAAGTCTCACACAATATATCCATATACCTTATCTCTTTACCCATATCATAATGTCTATGTGGACTAATCCTAATTATCCCATCATAACGAATACACAATGCCACATTTTTACCCATTCTGCATGGAAGAAAAACAAACAAAAAAAATATTACTGATTAAAGGGGGAGACAAAGCCTTACAGAAAGTTAAAGTGGTGGGGGACCAATAACACTAATGAACACTACATGACCACAATTAGGGGTGGGGGGTCACCAAGACAGTACTGCTAAGAATAAATAATTTGGGGGGGTTACCAAGACGATCTTGCGGCATACAATAAACAATGGAGGTGGGGGTTACATTATAAAATTTCGAAACCCTTTTTAAGCCCTAGAACATTGGAAATGCCCTAATTTCAAAACAAGCCAAGAAATTGCTATAAAATGAAGATATTGACAGAAGGAAGATATTGATTACAAAAAGAGTAAATTAGTTTACATACCTCGTTCTTCAAGAAAACGAACCCAAGCTATGCAACATATTGTGGGAGATTTAACGATGCTTGCTTGACTTGCTTCGAATTGTAAAGGAACCCTAGCTCTCTACTTTTCCCACCAATTACTTGGCCTGATTTTCCCACCAATTCACGTATAAGTTACCCCCATGCAAGCTTACGTAAGCATACATATGTATACTTATCAAAATATATCGTTAGACAATTCCACGTAGACGCCACGCAAGGAGTCAACTAACGTAAAAAAATGAAATTGAATAGAGGGTTCACGGCGAGGACGACATTGCAACCAAATTAAAAGTTGGTTGGTTAATTTGGTCGTTATGAAACGTCGTTGGTCAAATTGGATTTTCCCAATTTTTAAATATTTGTATTTTAATTTTTTTTCTTTTGATTATTATCGTAATTAACTAGACCAGTTTAATTTTTGTTTGAATTTTTTTTTGTAATCAACGTTTGTAATTTTGAATATTTGTATTTCAATTTCTTTAGTTATTTTAAAAGTTGTGCTTAGTTTCCCTTATTGGTCTAAAATCTTTGTGATTTCGATTTCGAAATAGTATTTTGTTAGTTCACTATGTCTTATTCAATTTATTTTGTGGTTTTTGTTTGCAGAGATTTTCATTTTTAAGTTTATTTTAATTAACAGATGTTGGGTTGGTGTGTGTGTGTGAGAGAGAAAGAGAATGCTTTTGGATGCTTAATTATACTCTTTTAAGATGAGTTATAAACTTTCTTTTAAGACGAGTTATAAAATTTTACAGCCAATAAAATGTGTTAAAGTATATCTTTAGTTTCGGGATGTTGTTGTGTAATTTACATTAATACGAACCCTACAAAATCTCAAGGATATAATTTTCATCATGCTCGGTTCATACATTGATCACGCTCATAATGACGGGCACGAGTTTATTTTTATACAATGGTATACATCTTCTCATTGTTGTGGTTTCGTTTGTTGGAGCATGTGTATTGATTTCTATTGATTTAATTGCCATTTTTTTATAGCTTTTAGGGTTGATTAATTTTGATCAAATGCATCTTCGTTCGCCTGTTAAATTTTGTATGATAATATGTGGGAGGATTCGAGTTTTGTAGATAAAACAGAAAATTTGGTTAGCTGAATGTGTTTGAATTTTCTTTGTTTCATCTGTAGGTGGAAATAATGGACAAAGTTATTGCATCTCATGTTTCCAAACCAACCATTGTTGGTAAGTAAGAACCCCCAGAAGAAGAAGACTGAGTTTTTGTTATTGAGAAAACAATAAAATTTTCTTTTCGTATTTTAACAGTAGTGACAATTAAAATATTTATTTCTTGGTTTTCTTATGAAATAAATATCGAAGTAAAATGTTTTATTCTGTTAGGTATTAAAGTTTTCTCCCCTTTTCGAAGTAAAATGTTTTATTTTGTCAGGTCAACATTGATCGATACGAGCCCTAGACATCAATACACAGCTTTCCGACTTCACTGTGGCCTTCTACTTCATTTTCCGACTCCAATTAGGGTTCCAACGGAAAGGAGGGGTCTTCAAGGATTTCAACTGTGGCCATCGATATTTCTTGACTCTGTTGCAAGTAAACTCTCATTTTTTTTCTCTCAGTTCACTTTGTTCGACTTCTAATCTGTTCCAAGTTTGTTTTTTTTTTTTTTTTTGCTTCTTTAACTATGTTTGTCCGTGTTACTGTGTAGAGTTTGTTCTTTTAAAAAAAACTGAGTGTAGACTTAATCTGTTCTCTTTTAAAAAATTATGTGTTCTGTTGTGTTCTTTTTCCTTTCATTTAAAAAATTACTTGTTCTGTTCTTTGAAACACTTTCATTAAAAAAATTACTTGTTCTGTTTTGATTTGTTTCCTTTCATTAAAAAAATTACTTGTTATGTATGTTGTGTTTTGTTTCATTACTTGTTATGTTCCGTTTCCTTTCATTAAATTACTTGTTTCAATTAAAAAATTGTCTCAATTTTTTTTTTACTTTGTTATGTTCTGCAAGACTGTAACTTCTATTTCCTTTCATTAACTGATTAAAGATTTTTTTTGAACTCTGTTCTCAAATTCTCTCTGTTCTATAATCTATACTTTCATTACTTAGTTTTTTTTGTCTTTTTCGTTTTCCTTAGAAATGTTAGCCCCCTCAAGTAGTACAGTGGTCGAAAGGATCTAGCTTGGAAATACGTGAAATTGGAAGATCCCAAAAATACAAATTACACTACTTGTATTTTTTGTGATAAAAAATACCCTGGAGGTATTTGTAGGGTGAAACGACATATTGTTGGAGAATTTAAAAATGTAAAGGGTTGTGATCGAGTGCCAGCAGAGGTGAAGGATGAAATAAGTAATTTCATGGGGGTGAAAAAAAGAACGAAAGGGCAAGCAATTATAGAGAGAGAATTACGTGCTTGAAATGATAATGAACGCCGTGAAATTAGGGATGAAAATGAAAGTGAAGAGATCGAGTCGAGGGTAGCAAAATCAAACAATAAATGGCCGATGGAATTATTTGTTAACCGTACCAAGAACCCGCAAAATATTAAACAACAAATAGGTCAAAATGAGGAGGCGTTGAAAGAGTTGAGGACTCAAGCATGTTCGGCCATTAGTAAATGGATGTATGATGCCATGATTGCTTTTAATGTTGTGAAGTATGATAGTTTTCAAGAGATGATCGATGCAATTGCAAACATGGTCCAGGGATCAAAGGTCCAAGTTACCATGAGGTGAGAGTTCCTTTTCTCAAGAAAGAGGTGGATGAGGTTAACAAATCTATGGAAGACCACAAAAAGGAATGGATTCAACATGGTTGTTCCATTATGTTGGATGGGTGAAAAGACAAGAGAGAACGAACATTGGTGAATTGAATTTCCTTGTCAATTGTCCCAAAGGAAGTATGTTTGTGGAGTCGGTTGATGCTTCTGATTATGCCAAGACTGGGGAGAAGATGCGTGAACTAGTTAGTAATTTTGTGGAGAAAATTGGGCCTGAAAATATGGTTCAAGTTATTACGGATAATGCTTCGAATATGAAGTTGGCGGGTAAGAATCACTTGAATGTTACTTCTTCAACTGAATATTGAATTATTGATACTTTTCACTCTTGTAGTCTTGCTAAAAGTGATCATTCTTTCCTTTCTTTCATAGGGTCGATATTGGAGGTAAAATATCCTCATTTATATTGGACACCATGTGCTGCCCATTGCTTGGACTTGATTTTGAAAGATTTGTTTGAAATACCAATTATCAAGCCAGTCTTTAAAAAGGCTATCAAGTTGAACAACTACATCTATAGTCGCCTCGGGGTAGTGAATATGATGAGGAAATTCACTAAGCTTGAGCTTGTAAGACCCGCAACAACTCGGTTTGCCACAACTTTCCTTACTCTTTCAAGGATTAAATTAGTAAAGAAAAGCTTGAGGGCAATGTTCACCTTAGATGCGTGGAATACCAAAAAATGGGAAAAGGAGCAAAAGGGTAAACGTGTAGCAAGGATTGTTATGGATTTTATTTTGGACTGGAGCAACCGATGCTATGAAGGTTGTCGGTCCTCTTGTCAAGGTTATTCGACTTGTTGATGGTGAGAGAAATCCTGCGATGGGATATCTCTACGAGGTTATGGATACAAAAAATGAGTTGATAGCGAAATTTTTTGATAACAATGAAGAGAGATACAATGATTATTATCAAATCATTGATCAGAGGTGGAAGGATCAACTTCACCGGCCTTTACATGTAGCAGGTTACTACTTGAACCCAATTTTACTACACAAATCCAGACATCAAGAGCGATGTGGAGGTTACAGAAGGGCTCCTCAAATGTATTGATAGATAAGATAAAATCATCGCGGAGTTAGGTGCTTATAAGAATGCAGATCGCCATTTTGGGATGCCAATGGCTGTAAGACAAATAGATAAAATGTCACCAGGTACTTTAACTATAATTACACATTGATAATTTTATATACTTAATGTGAAATAATGACTAATGAGAATAAATATGTTCAATAGATAAGTGGTGGAGGTCTTATGGTAAAGGGACTCCAAATTTATAGAAATTTGCGATCAAGGTTCTTAGCCTCACTTGTAACGCATCCAGATGCAAGAGAAATTTGAGTTTTTTTTAGCACATAAGTACAAAATAGTAATTAGTAATTAGTTAATACTAGAAACAATTATTGTATTTGAGCTTATTTATTAATATTTAAATTGACATTGACAGGTTCATAGCAAGAAAATGAATAGATTGACTCAAGTTCGATTAAATGATTTGGTTTTGGTGAAGTATAATAGAGCCTTGAGACAAAGATACAATCTTTGAGATACAATTGATCATATCTCCTTGCCTCATATTGATGATGACAATGAGTGGTTTGTCGGTGAAGATGAAGTGGTTGAAGATGATGACGTGTTTGATGATGGTCTCAATTGGGAGCAAATTAGTAGAGCTTGTGGGGATGAGGATCCTCTTTATTACACAAGATCTAGGGCGGACGGACCGGATATGCCGGTGGAGGTTAAGGTGATGGTCGAATTTATGTGCCAATTGTTGGATTTAGAGGTGCTAGTAGTTCAAGGCAAAAGACAAGGACCACGCAAGTTGGAGCACGTAATACCCCAAGGTCCATTCATCTTGTAGATGAAGATGATGAAAGTGGTGAAGAGGAGGATGAAGAATTCGAGACGAGTGATACTCCCGTGAATGTAGATGATGAGGATGATGATGAGCCTCAATATGATGAGGATTTTTAGCATGTTCTTAGTTGTTACTTATTATATTCCATGACTTTAGTTCTCTTTTGATTTCCATTGCTTTATTTTCATTTGCTTTGATACCTTTTTATTTTCTTGTTTGAATTTTTAATTAAGTTCATCTAATGCATTGGAATTTCAACTATAAATGAAAAATTTGTGTTATTGATATTATGTTAGAACTTAGTTTCATGTATTATGCTCACTTATAACATGTTTTGTTGATATTTGTTAAGTTATATATTTATATGTGTTAGTCCCAAAGGGCACAATAATAAGCTAGAAAGGGGGCGGGGGGTTGAATAGCTTATTAGACACTTAAAACTTTTTGTATAAATTCCTAAAACAAGCACTTACAATCTATTGAAAAGATTGAAGTAGCGGAAGTCTTGTAAGGATGTCAGTTCAGGTCTGCCAGTGAAACACTACCGGTAGACTTGGCTGAATACTCAAGTTTGATGTTTGAAGTGATAAGTAAATAGATATGAAACAGTTTAAAGCAGTAAGCAACAGTAATGAAAGAACACAAGTATTTTGGGATGGTTCACACTATAAAGAGTGCTACGTCCACCACCAAGGCAGTCAACCTTGGATTTAAATGTGCACTATGTTTTCCACTAGTTCTTATTACAAAGAGGTCCAATGGATCGTGTACAAAATATTTGACTTGTGTTTGGGGGTTGGGTATTGAATATCTGGATAAACAGAATATTCAATTGTGCAGAAGAATAGTTAAAGGAACAACAATAAGAAGCATAAGATTAAGTGTTGATGCAGATCTCCTTGTTGTTGTTGAGGACTTCTTGATCAGTTTACGATCTCGTGAATGCACTGAGTATATAAGACTTGAAGTTGTTGGAGAATTTTCAGAGCATTATTTTCTTCAGTCTTTAATGGCAGTATTTATACCTGGAGCATTCTTGAGACTGTTTGGAGAAGACGAAGTGTAACAGCTCCATTAGGTTGAATGCATTAAATGCATGGAGCTGACTTGTGGGTTTCATCTTCACTGATACTGAGTAGGAAGTGATGCAGAGTTGTTTGCAGAAGCTGGTAGGTGAGCAATCGAGAATTGAGACTGCAATAGTTGGTGCATGTAAGTGTCGATGCGTTCACCTGCTCATCCTTTGTTTAGAAGGTGAAAGTCTTCTTACTTTTCGGAAAGCTGGTGAGGCGTGTCTGAGAAGTCATGATGGGTTTAATTCAAATTCAAACTGATAAAGTTTGAATTTAATTTATCCACTAATAGCTTTGATGATTTGACACATTATGCTTGAACACGTGCAGACAAGGTCTGCCGATGGATGCTGAATGGGGTCTTCCGGTGAAGCTCTACTGAAGTCTTCCGCTGAACCTGTGAAGCCTATAAAACTATTCTATGGCAAAGTTCTAAACGCAGTTGCAACGCTAATTGATACGCAGCCCAATTAGCCACTAGGTATAGAACCTAATGTAATGTATGAACAGATGTAAATCAAAATACACATGAGAAACAACAATATGTATTTTTCCTAAGTATTTTTTTCCGTGAGCGCCTTTTTGGTGCCTTTTTAGCGCCTTGCCTCTCACCTCAAATTTGGACCTATCGCTTTTTGGTGCCTTTTGACTTTGACAACTATGCCAAAGGAAAAGAGGACATAAAAGGGAAACCAAGGAGCAGATGCAGTACTAGAGGAAGATAAAGGTGCAAAAGGAAAGCAACATTTATGAAAGGAAACATCTCTACTGTGAAAGACCTGTTTGGTGTGCCTATTTTACAACTTGTAGGCCTTCTTACCATAGGAATAGCCCAGTAGCATACACTTATGGCATTGGGACTGAATTTGTCTCTATTATGACTAAGCGTAGAGGTAAAACACAAACATCTAAACACTTTTATGTGAGAGTAAGATGGTTGATGACCTAGCAGGACTTCATAGGGAGTTTTGAACTGAATGATGAAGCTGGGAAGTCTGTTTAGCAAATAGGTGGTAGTGAGAAGGCATTCACCCCAAAAATGAATTGGAAGATGTGCCTGAAACCTTATGGCTCTAGACAGTTCCAATAAATGTTTGTGTTTTTCTATACTCTCTCTTTCTGCTGGGGAGTTCATACACATGAAGACTGATGCAGGATACCACAAGAATCCAGAAGTATATGATAGAAGTATTAAAGAATTTTGTTTCATTATCTGACCTAATCTCTTTCACAGTGGAGTTATATTGATTTTGGACAAATTTAAGAAAATTGGAGAGGTATGTGACTACCTGATATTTGAACTTGAGTAAGAAAGTCCATGTTGTTCTAGAGTGATCTTCAACTATAGATAGGAAGAAATCATATCCATTGAAGGTGACATGCCTAAAGGGACCCCCATACATCACAATGAAGTAAAGCAAAAGGAGTTTGAGATGAGAATGATTGAGTAGAAAAGGTTTTCTAGTTTGTCTTCCAAAATGACACACATCACAAGGATCTACAAAGTCAGATTTGTATATTTTGCACAGTTGTAAATGTTTCAAAGAATGTAAAGGTATATGACCTAGTCTAAGATGCCAAAGAAAGACATCTTTATTTAAGTTGCACTAGCATTACAACAATAATATGAATTAACAAATTCATTACATCTTAATAGAACTATTCTCCTTGAGACTTAGTTTTGGAACTTCAAATTTATACATGCCTCCAATCAACCTACTAATCCCCTTGACCCTCTTGAGTACTTAGTCCTGAAACAGGCATGTAGTGGAAGAAAAGATAAGATTCAATTTATTATCACGTGTAAGTTTGCAATCAGATAACAAATTGAATCTAAATGATGGGTCACACTGGACATTGAGAAGTGTAATATCATTGGTTAATTGCATAGTGCCTTGGTGAGTAATTTGAGCATTATGGTCATTGGGTAGGTTAAAGGAGGTGTCAAGTGGTTTTGGTTCAACAAGACAAATAAAATCAAAAGTAATATGGTGTGTAGCACCAGTGTCTATTTTACATTCATTGGAGGTAACATTGTGATTAGACAAGCAATTGGGAACAGTGAAACTTGAGCAACTAGCAGGTATACCTGCTAAGTAAGATTCATGACTATCTTTAACTATGCTGGTAGAGGAGAGCAAGTGAAGCAGCTGCTGAAACTGGTCTGGAGACAACCTGATATGCCTTGTATGCTTGGATATCTAGTCTGAGTTGCTAGAGTATCACTAAAGGTGTCTGCACAAGACTCACTACAAAACACATTTCCAGCTATATTTCCAGTGACAATTTTGGATTTGTTTTTAGGCATTCTAGACAGGTCTAGTATAGTGCATACAATTTATGTCATTCTGGATACCCATGTTGATAGAAACATATGTCCTTGGTATGAGAATCACCATGATAGAAATCGCAACAGCATTTCCCTCTTTGTGGAACACTTGTGTTAACCTTATTCTTGAAACCTCAGTTTTCAGCTTTGTGTTTCCAGCTTTGTGTGTCATAGCCACTGATATTTCATTGGATTTGCTAAGAAAAGTTGTTGACAGATCATGGATATTAACACCTGCAATTGTGGTTGAACTACACTTTCTTTGCTCTCCTCCTGGACTAACAGACATTCTGCTTTACTAAGACTTGGTAAAGGACTCATCGTTATAATCTATCCCTTATGGCAGTGAAGGAGTCATTCAGTCCCAACGGAAACTGAAAGAGTCTTTATTCATTTTCTTACTCTTCGTTTCTTGTTTCAGTTGTTTGCACCACTAGTGCAGTTACACACACATTTAGGTATACTAGTAAGGCTGGTTAGTTCATCCCAAAGGCTTCTAAACTTCGTGAAATAGGCAAACACAAAGAGATTTCCTTGAACACATTCAGCTAGACTTTTCTTGACCTGAAAACTCTTAGGTGCATTACTGTGAGAGAATCGAACATTCAAATCATCCCACACAACTCTTACTGTGGTAAATACACAATATTGGACTTTATTTATGGTGAAACTACATTTACTAGCCAGGAAATAACCATGTGATTGCACCTATCCCATTGATTAACATACTTAGATGTATGAATAGGTTTGTAAGTGTCAGACTGTTCACCTGCCCTGTCACTGTTCAGAAGGCGAAAGTCTTCTTACTTTTTGGAAAGCTGGTGAGGCATGTCTGAGAAGTCATGATGGGTTTAATTCAAATTCAAACTGATAAAGTTTGAATTTAATTTATCCACTAATAGCTTTGATGATTGGACACGTTATGCTTAAACAGTGCAGACAAGGTCTGCAGATGGATGCTGAACGGGGTCTTCCGGTGAAGCTCTGCTGAAGTCTTCCGCTGAACCTGTGAAGCCTATAAAACTATTCTATGGCAAAGTTCTAAACGCAATTGCCACGCTAATTGATACGCAGCCCAATTAGCCACTAAGTATAGAACCTAATGTAATGTATGAACATATGTAAATCAAAATACACATGAGAAACAACAATCTCCTCCTATTTGCATCTGGTCATCATTACTTACAAGTGAGGGCTATAACAACTATATGATAGATAATAGCATGTCAAAAAGTATTAGAATTATAGCTGAAGGCATGCGTCTATCAAATAGAAGAACACCTCAAGTGTAAAATATAATCGAAGTGCTTACAACAGAAGAGATGTAAACAACAGCACAAGGATTAGTAATAAACAGTTCAAAAATGGATTTAAACTGAATGTTTAAATTCTAAGTAGATATATGAATTGAAGTAGCAAGAATTTAAACAGTAGACAATTTTTTGAAAGACAATAATCTTCTGTATTTAAACGAGAAGTTTAAATGTACAGAGTTTTCAAAAATTTAGATAGATACAAAGATTTAGGAAAAAAAAGGATACAAGCTACCATGGCCTTTTCCCTTTGCCTTTGTTTGCTTTGTCTGCCTCTTCTCTTTCTCTTCTTTGTCGTTCAAGTTCTTCGACTCTTCTGGTGTACTCATCATCAGCAGAGGTAGAAGGTCTGGTGGAGCGAGAACGGTAGTCCAGTTCTTCACGTAGACGATTGTTCTCGTCCATTAAAATCTTGTTGATAGACCTTAGTTGTCTCTCCTCCGTGATGGCCAGATCAAGATCACGCTCGATATTGATTTTGTCATGAGACGCGTCGAGAGCGATTTGGTTGAGCTCGAGAACATGAGGGCAGTTATGGCCTAGATGAAGAGTGATGCTGTGGAAGAGCTGGTAGAACAGGGTAAAGCAGAGTCTTACACATTCTTTGCGTTGAGCTTCCATGTTGATCTTGATATCTGTGGACTCGTGCTTCATCTATCCAAACCATGTCCACACATCTTCTTGAAACTGTCGAAGAATGGCAGCATTTCTATCTGTTTCCTTGGACGTGGTAGCTGCAAGCTCAGCGACAGCTGTGGAGATGCTGGTAAGCTCTCCCAATCTGTCGTAGATGGCGTCTAGGTGGGTCAAAATTTTGGAGTTGGCCGGTTGGGATGGAGAAGGGTCTTGGCCAATATGTACATGCCCAATACCAGCAGAAGAAGTAGCATCGGCAGAGGTAGCGGGTCGGAAGGGCTGCTGAAGAGGTGGAGTGGTAGAGTCAGAGGAAGATGAGTCGCGTGAGGGAAAGGTATGGGTAGAAGAGGAGTTGGATTTTGGGGGAGAAGGAGGCGGGGTTGGGGGTATTTCGATGTCTGTGTCCGAATGATCACAGATATCGGAAGGGCTGGGTAGGGATATGTCTTCCGTTGAGAACCAGAAGGAAGGTGGAGGATATGAGATGTCGTCTGGTCTCAAGGACTGAGATTTAGGTTGAAGTGTAGGTGGAGTAGGTTTGGAAAAGAGTTCCACTACCGACGAAAGTTCAAAGATGAACTTTGTGGCAGTAGAGGATATGATGGATGGAAACCAGGGGGTGAGGATTAGAGGGGTAGGTTGGCGTGGTTCTGAAGTGGTCTGGTTTCGTTCGGATGGTGTAGTTGGGTTGGTTGGGTCTCGAGGGGGTGAAGAAGGGGTGGATGGGTTTGGTGAGTAGTTGAAAGGTGAAGGAGGGGCTGGAGAGGGTGTTCGTATAGGCTCCTCCTGTGTGTGTGGCTCTTCCTGAGGTAAAGGCTCCTCCGGAGGGGTTGATTCCCTCTGAGTAGATGACTCAGTAGGTATGGGTTTTGAAGTGGTAGAGGGTTGGTTGCCAGCAGACTTCCTTTTCTGCCTTAGCAACTAAATAGGAGATTCAGATGCTTCATCGACTGAGATAGTATGGTCTGCAGGTGGTTGGGTCGAAAGACCTTTACGTAAGCGTCTACACTTAGGCTTGGGTGAAGGTGAAGGTTGGTCAAAAGAGGGTTTAACTTTGGGTGCTGGGGATGGCTGGGGAGTGGAGGTAAGTGGTTCAGGTTTAGATGGTTGGGGTGACGAAGATTTACCAGCAGCTGTAGAGGAGCTGCCAGCAGACTTGTCACGTCTGCCGGCCTACAGTTCCTACCGAATCCACTTAGCCTGAAGCCTTTCAGCCTCTTCTTCCGCTCTTGCCTTCTTAGCCTTAGCTGCTTCCTTTTGCTTCAACAGTCGCTCAGACTCATCAGCTAGGTCTCTGACCACTTGTAGTATGTCATGATCAACAACAGAGGTTGGATTTTTGGGTGCTCATTTGCCTGTATGAGCAGCTTTTCTGGCTGCATCATACGCGTCCATATCGAAGCGTGTGACCATCATAGGAGATGGTATGGCTACTTTCTGAGAAAATTTTTTCGATAGACCTCGTTGTTGCCGCCTTTTATTCTCGTACTCAATGTACTTGTTAAAGAAGGTGGCTGTCATCTGCTTGTCTTTGGACACATCAATGAGTTCATCTTTTGTAATGGTGGACTTGATTTATAGTGTATCCCTTAGCAGGGAGTTGATGAGCCGAACAAAGGGCCTTCGGTAGGATGGACTGTGCTTCACTTTGGTAATGTAGATGGGTTAACTTTATGTAGACAAAGGCAAATTGATTGGCTGATTGTTGAAACTGATTCGATGGTGGCGGCTAATGGAGTGATGGGGAGGCATCAGTTTTTGTGGAAGTATGATAGTGAGCTATTTGACTGCAAAAAATTATTGGCGGATTCTGTTATCAAACATGTCTACAGGGAAACCAATAGAGTGGCAGATAAGCTTGCGGAGGTGGCATATACTACTAGATCGTATATGCTTTATGAGACAGTGGCTCATCTTCCAAATACTGTGCGGCAAGTGTTGAGAGATGATTTGTTGGGTTTTTATAATTATCGTCATTGAGTCATCTTTATTGGTTGAGTGTTATTTGATTTCATTCTTGGTATTAGAGGTAAGACTCATTTGTCCGCCCGTTTGTGGGTTAGGCTGGTTGTCCCCCTCCTTGTATTCTTATTTTTTATTCTAATAAATTCTTTGAGAGTCTTAGTCCTGTTTCTCCAAAAAAAAAAAAAAGTTTCTCAGCTCGTTGAAGATTATGGTGCCGTAGTTGAGTTGAGTCTATAGATAGACGACACTCGTGAGATTGAGCTGTTGGGCAGTGAACATGTCATGGGCCCCGTTCTTGAACAGCAGACCTTTGTCCAGCAGATGACTTGTGCAGTAAACGTCCAAGGGAAAGACATTCCTTAGCATTTTCCCTGGAGGTTCCTTTGGAGTGTTGATTCCCCTCATTGCTTCCCAGGCATGGTCAACCTCAGCAATGGATAACTCAGTGTCACCGCCATAGTGAACACCGATAATTTTGGAAATCACTCGAGCAGATAGAGAAAAGGGGCGTCCACGAATCCAACCACGAATTACAGAAGGAGTCTGTGGAATTATCTCCATGCGCTGATGGAATTCCTCAGCAACAAGATTGCTATAGTTTTTGTCGTGGAGACAGAAGAGAGGTAGAATACCGGACTCGTTCATGTCATCGCATATTTTAGTTCCTGCGACGAATGATCTAACCGTTTCCAGGTCAATGCACATGCCTGGCAGGTACATTTTTGGGTTCAGCTCCATAATAATGTCGTGCGGTGGAGGATAGAGAGGAAACCCAGGAAGGTTGACAGAAGGGTCAGGATGAATGGACGCTTTCAGGGTCAATCAACTTCCTTTTGCCTAGATTCGCTTTTGCAGATGTTTTCACCTATACAACCATTAGCAAAAATTAGGGCTTTTTCTTTAGACAGAACAAACAATCAAGGATTTCATTTTTGAGAAATAATTTTGAAATTTCAGATGAAAAGTTTGAAACCCTTGAATGTTGGGATAGATAAAACAGAGAAACATTAACAAAAGATTTCTCAGAAAAATGAGTATGTAATGTACAGAGAAAACTGTTAGTTTCAAGGTTTTCAGAGGAACAACAATGGTGGAAACCGTGTAGATACGCAAAGCGTCCTTTAGGATTCCTCAATAAAACGACTCAATAGAAGAAATATTAAGCATAAATTAATGGATAATAAACTAGAGAGTAGAGAAAAGCTTACCATTGTTGCTGTAAGGAAGAAGAAGCCGAGTATAGTTTAAGAGAGAGAGAGAGAGAGAGAGAGAGCAGTTGCAGTGAAGGGAGAAGGGTTTGAATAGAGAGAGAAAATCTGAGAGAGAGGATTCGTAAAGTTTTGGAAAGGGCAGTTCAAAGTCTATTTAAAGAAAAAAATCTTTAGCGAAAAGTTGTAACTTAAGATATTTTCAAAGTAATTAAGAAAATGACTTTTAGCCCCGTTGCCTTTTTAGAAAACCTTTTCCCGCTTTAATAGACTAAACAATTGAAGTACTAACCTGGTTGAAGCAAAGAGCTTAAGTCTGACGTTAGAAGGCAAATTAAGTCTGCCGGTTAGTAACAGTTTAAGTCTACCGGTATGAAAGAAAACAAAAATTAAGCAGTATGATAAATCATACCAAGATTTCTCCTTAAATAAGCAAACCTGGTTGCATCCAGTGGCTTGGTGAGAATGTCAACCAATTGATGTTCAGTTGGAACGTATTCCAGACTGATGTTACCTTTCTCCACATGATCTTTGAGGAAGTGATAACGGATATCAACGTGCTTTGTCTTCGAGTGCATCACCGGGTTCTTTGAGACTGAAATTGCAGAAGTGTTGTCACACATGATTGGACAATTTGCAGTCTTGATGTTGTAGTCCACTAGTTGTTGCTTCATCCATAGTAGTTGAGAGCAACAGCTGCTGACAGCAATGTATTCTGCCTCAGTGGTAGAGTTTGCAACTGATCCTTGCTTCTTGCATGACCATGAGACAAGTCTATTTCCAAGAAATTGACAGGTCCCACTGGTGCTTCTTCTGCTCACTTTGCAGGCCGCATAGTCTGCATCTGAGTACCCAACTAGATGGAAGTTGTTGTATTTTGAATACTAGATACCCAGATTTGTAGTTGTTGAAACATATCTGATGATACGTTTGGCAACAAGCACATGTGATTCCTTTGGATCTGCCTGAAATCTTAATTTTCAGCAGAGTTGAAGTTTGCCGGTGTCGGGTTAGCAGAACTGGAAGGGTCTGCAGTTGGAGGATTCTAAGGTGGAGTAGAAGTAGAAGCTTTATATGTACCTATCTCAACATCATCAGAATCATCAGCAACATTCAGGGCCTTTCGAGGCTCTAATAAATCATATTCATCAAAAGTAACATGCACAGATTCTACAATTTTTAAAGAAGTTTTGTTAAATATGCGAAATGCTTTTGAATGTTTGGAATAGCCCGGAAAAATTCCTTCGTCTGATTTTGAATCAAATTTACCTCTATATTCCTTTCCATTATATAGAATAAAACATTTAGAGCCGAAGATTTTGAAAAATCCCTTGTTTGGGGCTCTTCCTCTCCATATTTCATATGGAGTTTTATTATGAAACTTGTTTACCAGGGATCTATTCTGGGTAAAACATGCAGAGTTGATAGCTTCTGCCCAGAAGTATTTCGGAAGTCTCGCTTCTGCCAACATAGTTCTTGCTGCTTCAATAAGTGTTCTATTCTTCCGTTCAGCTACACCATTTTGTTGAGGAGTTCTGGCAGCAAAGAAGTTATGGCCGATCCCGTGGTCATCACAATATATTTCAACACCGTTATTCTTGAATTCGGGGTCGTTGTCTGATCTGATGTCACTAATGTCTTCAAGCTTTTGGGTTTGAAGTCTTCTGAAAAGAGCGGTGACCAGATCATATGTCCCATCTTTTGAAGTCATTGTTTCGATCCAGGTGAACCTAGAGTAGTCATCAACTACTACAAGTGTGTACTTGTCTCCAGAGATACTGACTGTAGTGATTGGTCCAAAGAGATCCATATGCAGAAGTTGAAGAGGTTTGGTCGTTGACATGACAGACTTTCTTTTGAAGGAAGACTTGAAAAGTTTTCCTAATTGGCAAGCTTTGCAACTTCTGTCATGGTCGGCAAACACCGTAGGTAGACCTTTGACAAGCCCATCTTTGGAGAGCTTGGAGAGGTACTTGAAGTTGAGGTGACTGAGACGCTTGTGCCAAAGCCAACTGTTGTCACGAACGTTGTTAGCAACTAGGCAAAGGCTGGAGGATCTCCCTAGAATGTTTAAGTCCACGACATAGACGTTTCCTTGACTATTGCTGGTTAGCAACGTTGAGCAGGATTCACGATCTTTGATGAGACAATGGTTGGAGTAGAATTGGCAGATGAGACTGTAGACACCCCAATTTCGTACCCCTGATATGTAACTCTGGCATGTGATACCAAGAACTGTTTAAACTTAACAAAATGTCAAGTTACAGGGTTGAAAATGCAAAAGGAAAAAGTAGGATGCATGAATAGTGAACTGTAGGGGGGAAAGTGTCGAAAATTGGAGAAAATTCAACAGTTGGCGCCGCGCCCACTGTCCTTGGCGCCGCGCCCAAATCACCTTTTGGCCGCGCCAGAGTCCCAAACAGTGCCCGTAGAGTTAACGCATTGTGCAAAATTCCAAGCGCACGGTACAAGCCGATGAAGCACAAATCCAACTATAAATACAGGTGCCCGGCTACGCTTTTGGGACACATTTTCACCAAGGCTTGAAGTCCGAAGAAACTCTGCATATTTTTAACGCAGCGAGCGATCAGTGAGCGAGAGTGATTTCCCCCCTCTTATAAAACCTCGAAACTCTGCCAAACATCCGCCAAACCTAAAACCAACCGGTCAAAGTATCCACCTTATTTCCCCGATCCAAAAACCTCGGAAAGAGCCGTTGCTCTGCCGAAGTAAAAAGGCCAAAACCACCAGAAATAAGCCCTTGTTCTGCCCAAATTCCACCAGCAGTAAGCAAGCAAGTGTCAAAAAGCAAGCAGTTGCTCCGCCCGTTTTACGGGTCCCAAAAGCAACTCTCGCAAGCCGTTACTCTGCCCAAATCGCAACAACAACAAAGCAGCATAAAAGACTCCCTCTCCCTGAAGGACAGAGCGAGCACACCACGCTCTAAAAGATAAAGCCTTTAAGGGCGTTTATTTTTATAAAAGTTCTTTTCAAATCCGGTCCAATGTAGAAAATATAAGCCGTTGTGCTGCCCGGATTTAGTTAAAAAATACTATGTAAAAGAGCCGTTATTATGGCCAAATATTTTTAAATATATTTGTAAGTATTAGAAGGAGACGGCTGCGAGTCCGTAAATAATGTAAATATGTATGTATTTGTAGATAGTTAATGTTTTATTTATTTGCTAGATAAATATAATAAGAAGCATACTTTAGCCAAAAACCGCTTTTGAGACCGAAAGGGCGAGTTGGGTGCCTAGCAACTTCCCAACTCGTAACTTAGCCTCCGAACCCGTTTTTACAATCTCTTGTTTTTCTTTTTGGTTTTGCTTTATTTCTTCCTTAAATTAAAGATGGCGACTCTATAAAACATTTTGGATCCAGTGGGGTGTCACAACACTCCTTTCTTGCACTTTTCCGTTTTCCCCTAAAAAATGGAGAATGAGAATAAAAGGGTGATGCATTCCTATATCCTGGTATCCCCTAAACAAGTGATAACTTGATGCAGGAAACTCAAAGCACCCATAATGATCTGAAATAGGCCATAAGACTATTTTCATAAAATCCATAGTGGGGCCTCGCAACATCATTTTTTGCACTTTTCTGTTTTCCCCTAAAAAAGGGAGAATGAGAATGAAAGGGTGATGTATTCCTCTATCCTGGTATCCCCTAAACAAGGGATAACTTGATGCAGGAAACTCAAAGCACCCATAATGATCTGAAATAGGCCATAAAGCTATTTTCATAAAATCCATAATGGGGCCTCGCAACATCATTTTTTGCACTTTTCTGTTTTTCCCTAAAAAAGGGAGAATGAGAATGAAAGTGTGATGTATTCCTCTATCCTGGTATCCCCTAAACAAGGGATAACTTGATGCAGGAAACCCAAAACTCTCATATTGGACCAAAAATCCACTAAAGTCAACCGAGGCGTATTCCAACGCGCTATTTTAGACAACACTCCTCTCGCACTTTTAATTTCGTTTTCCCCTAAACAAGGGAGAATGGAATGAGAGCGATGGTGTCCTCAAGATCCGCACGCAGCACCCCTATCTAAGGCGCGGCGCATCCCGGGCGACCCACAGTGGCGACTCTGCTGGGGAGATCGTTTTTATTTTAAATAAAAATGGAGGGCTAGACTCATTAAAAAAAAAACTTTTTTTTGTTTTTTTTTATTTCTGGCTAAAGTATGCTTGTTATATTTATTTAAGCATTTGAATATTTGCGTTCCTATAACATGCATATTTATATTTGTGGATATGATCCTCCATCTTGCAGCAGTTTCCTTCCAGTAACTGTAACAGATATGTTTAAAAATATTATTTTTAAAAAAATCAAAAAAAAAAAACAAAAAAAAATGCAATAAATTTGTGGGCAGCATAACGAAAGGGCTGGGGCTTCATTTTTATTATCGCCTTATTTTTATATTTTCTGTTTTATATTATAATTCTGTTCGCTTTACTTTTATTACGCAAAAATAAAAATGTACATACTATTTCATTCTGTCATTTTATTTTGGGGATATAGAACTAATTTGTAATTAATAGGAGTAGATAGATTCCCCGTTTTTTTTTCTATTTCTTGATGTGATGTGCTTGCTTGCTCGCGCTCAAACTAAAAAGCCGAGAAAATCCACGCGTAACAGCAAGACAGACCATATCTGTTTTTATATTCTGTTTATATATCTGAAAAAAAGGAGATTTTATTGCTTTTTAGAGGTTGCACACACGCGCACGCATATATGTATATTCCGAACTGCTACCCTACACCATGGCCAGCTTACCCCCTGCATAAGCCAACGTTAAAACGCATATAGATTCTCAGGACACTTTAATGAATGATCGGTTTTTGTATCTTTAAATCGTGGGCCAGCCCTGCCAAAAAGAAGAAATATGAAAAGAGCAAAAAATAATAATAATAAATGAATAAATAAAATAAAAGTGCGCAAATAAAAAAAAAGTGAAAAAAAATAAGTTGCGCAAGGAAACCAAAAAAAAAAAGAAAATAATAAATACGCAGGGGCTGATTTATTATTCTTTGATTCTCGACCTATACCATTTTGAATGGTGGATCCTGGAAAGAGTATATGTCATTCGCCTGGGATCAGTCCGATCTTGGGGAGTCGAAAGGCAGGTGGAGTACGTTGGTCCTATACTCTGGAGAAAGAATCCACTGTTCCAGGAAAAGTCCTGAGATCGTCAAAATAAGGCAGGTGCCTATCCGGTCAATTGTAGGAAAAATAAATAATAATAAAAAAAAACTAATAAAGGCACGCAGTACTCCTAGCCCAAAAAGCCTTCAGCCAACCTTTCTGATACCTCCCAAAACCCATTTTCCTCAGAAACCTGGTCCGAATTTGAAAAGACTGAGATAATACCGCCGGTTGATACGGAAACAGTACGTAGATCGATCGTAAAGTATTAGGGGCGATCGTAAAAGGGCGATCGCCTCGTAAGGTACAGATTTTAGCGTATGGCAATGAAAGTGAGCAACGCCCGCCATGGGCGCAGATACAAGGGCTCCTGGGACGCCCGACTCCAAATTTATGCAAAGAAGTGGTTAAATCAAAATTTGGGTGCACATGCTGATCGCATAGTGGGCCAAATTGCTAATCTGGTACAAAATTTAAAATCCAGTGGTAAGATAATCTCTTCCCCTGTAGTCCCTCAAAAAGCATCAGCCTCCCATGTTCCTCCAAACCCAATTTTCCAGCCAAACACTAACCCGCCAAATACCATCATTACTCCAAATCCAAATCCTCCACCAAATCCCTACTACCCAAATATTAACTCTTACCCATCATATTTTCCATATCCTTTCCCAAGCACCAATATCCACCAAAGCCCAAATGACTTCCCTTTTCCCATAACCAATCCACTCCAGAATAGCCCGCATATGGACCCAAGAAGCTATAACTCGCCATGCCGAATTACCACTTATTTACCTCCTAATGATCCTGGCCGCCAAACCAAAACCGCCAATAACCCACCAACCCAAAATCCTCATCCTGCCCAAAATCCATATCCAACCCAAAATCCATATCTAACCCGAAATCCATATCCAACCCAAGGTCCCTATCCAGCGCAAGATCCTAATCCTACCCAAAATCAAAATCCTTACCAGAACCCTTACGAAACGCCTCCTCAAAATCCTTACCAAATACCACAACCAGAAATTAATCCAGCCTTTCCTAATCCTACCAGCATATACCAAAATCCAACTCCCCCTCCCACCAAAATGGAGACAGACATGAAGAACTTGAAGAATATAATGCTCGAAGCTCTGAATAAAGAAAATTTTCTACGAAGGCATTAACTCTAAAACCCTCAGCCATACTACCCCCAAGTTTCAAAATGTCCGACATAGAAAAATTCGATGGGACTGGATGCCCCATCTCTCACCTAAAGTCTTATACTACTGGCATGCAATCACAAGGGGTTAGTTTCGAAGCCATGGCCTCCAATTTTCACCTTACCTTGATAGAGGTTGCTAAGCAATGGTTAATGCTAGCAGATGATAGTACCATGGGCACTTGGGACCAAATAGCTGAAGGGTTCCTAGAAAGGTACAAAGATAATATCATCACTGAAAATAAAAGGGAGCTTGAGGCATGCACCCAAAAAGAAAATGATACATTCGCACTAGCGCCGTGATGGAAGGATAAAGTCGCCCAGACTTTGGACGCACTGATCTCGGTGAATCATGCGAATGTTCATCAAAAACATCAACCCATTTACCTAGAACGCATGCGGTATCTCCCTTATAGCAATTTTAAAGAAATAGTGGAGATATGAGTCCGTATTGATGAAGAAATACGTACGGGATCCCTAGAGATTGATACACATGCACCCCCAATTTCACTCTGTAACTCTGAATCAGATGAAGAATCTTCGGAAGAAGTCAACGTGGTTGAAAGAATTCCACCTGGTAAGTACAGTAATGTGCCATGGTCATATGAGACAAATAAATCTGCCAACTCTGTTAAAGGAAACAGTAATGCCAACAAGAACCTCATAGGACCCTACCAAGCAAAAAGAAGGCATTATGATGAACTGAATGCCCCAATGTCCCTGATTTTCCAAGGCTTAATGGCACAAGGGGTTTTGAAACCAATGGAGAATTACTGACCTCCACCTAAGCTATCAGACACATAGGACCACTCTCAATATTGCGAGTATCATCGTAGCAGTAGCCATCCCACTGATAAGTGTTATAAGCTCAGAAGTGCCATCCAAGATCTTATTGATGGCCAAATCATTGAGAAGCCACACTCATAATTGCTTCTGATAAAAAGTGAAAAATACCCTAAAATACCCTTGTATATACACCTCTAAAGACTCTTTGTACCTTTGAATGTCCGTTTGGCAAATAAAATCTCCAAGAAACAACTCTTTTCAACTCAGCGTCAATTTTCATAAATTTTGGGGTCCTTGTTGTTTTTTTGGTACCACTAACAATTTTTGCAGGGGCTGAAAAATAAAAAAATTGACTATTATCATTTACTTTCTTAAGAGGACTGTCCGGAGGTACGTAATTATCACATCTCATTTTAAAAAAAATGATTATTTTAAAAACAAAGAAAACAAAAAAAAAAAAAAAAGAGGATTTCATTCTCTCTAAAAAAAAGTCTTCGAAAAAAAAGAAGGAGGTTTTTCTATATGTTGTCTTTTGTTTCCCAAAACATGTAAAGACAAGAAATTCCCCTCTCACCATTATTTTCAATTGACATCACCAGTTGATAAGTGCATCAGTCATTCTTGATTCAAAAAAAATCTAGCAAGTCCTACTTTGAGATGTCAAGGTCTACCACTTCAAAAAGAAAAAGAAAAAAAAAGAAGAAAAAAAAGGGGGGAAGAGGGTCGATAAAGAGCCAGAAAAGAAAAGAGAGTTGGAAAAGCTGGGACAGCCAAAAAAGCAGAAAAGTCTGAAAAGCTGGGAAATCCAGAAAAGTCAAGCAACTCAAGGATCATATGCAACAATTCAGGACTAGGGGCTTTCAAACCCCAGAGGTATCTTCTTAGCTCATATTGATGCCTATATCCCATCCTTGCAGGAGTATGCTCACAAATCCATTTGGTCCCCGTTATCTCAAAAGGTCCAACCAAGTCATCAAATCAAGTTTTCCGAAGGTATTTTATCTATATTCAAATCTGATAAATTCTTATTAGCTTATCGGGTTTTCTCCTTGATCTCTGAGCACCATCTATCGCCGCAATATCTGTTAAAAAAATGAATGAAAATGATGAATCAACTCACGTAAAAACATGATAAATCTACACGAGTTGATGATGAGTCATCAAGAAGATATGGACCCGAAAACTTTTAAGAACACCTGAAATCCAGAGCAGGCAAGTCGTCTTGACTGGAATTCGACCCATTGTGGCCGAGCTGTTAGTAGCACACTGGGGCTTTCCACCATACACCGAAATCCCTCCGAAAGCTTGAAATCCTAAAAAAAAAGTCCACTATATGCCAAAAACCATGTAAAAAAAAAGACTTTCCAACATCCCCAGCCAAACCATCCCCATGATCTAGCTTCTCAAAACTGGGGCTGTGTCAGCTTCTCTATCCACCAAGAATGGTTATCCCGTTGTCCCAAAAAGGAGAGGTGACATTTCTTGACTGCTATGATGAGGCTTCAAAAAAAAAGAAAAAAAAAAGAAAAAAGGAGAAAAAAATGAAAAAAAAGAAGAAGGAAAAGAGAGAGAGAGAGAAAGAAAAAGAAAAAGAAAAAATCTCTCTGGAGTTAGTTCATCATTTATCCATCTCCCTCTTACCCAAAAATAACTTGGGGCTTCTCAGGAAAATCAACATATACGCTTTTCAGATGTGGATCGAAAGAAAAAAGGGGGGCAGTATACCCAAAGCCAAAGCCATGCCAGTCGAGGCCAAAAGGCCTCACAGGTACTCAAAACCAAAAGCCAACTATCCATCTAGAATCCAAAGCCTAAAAAGCCAACCAACGATCAAATTATTGATCGCGTTTTAAACAAAAACCACATCCATGAAGAAACCTTAGACCGTTAAAACAATTCACCCTGAACCAGTCGCAATCAACAGCTCTGCTCCAATCCGTTATAACGTGATCTGAGTCAAAGATGAACTCCTTGCTAAAAACACATGAAATTATCAAAATATAAACATTAAAAAGGGTCCATGAAACTCATGATACTCGGCGATAAGCTCTGGATCATGACTCTTCTTTTGTTCATTAGGGTCATCCCTTTTTCTTTGAGCACACTCATTTCTGTCTCTCACAAAAGTCTCTCCAAATCGAGTCTTTCTGGGGCTGTCTCCAACTAATCTCTTCAGAAACCTGCCCGTTTCATCTTACAAAATATGGCTCATTGAGTCATCCTGGGGTTTCTCCCGCTGAACTCATTGGATACATAAAGGCTCATCATCTCCAGAAACAGCTATCATTTCCATCTCTGCCTGAAGGAACGAAGAAGCTACAAAACCGTGATCCCTCAAGAATAAGCAGTTCATCTTCACATGCATTGAAAGATTGGCTTCCTATAAGATAATAGCTCGCTAGGTTGAAAACCTGAAAGGGCAGCCTAGGCAAAAGTTAGAGCATATAAAAAAAACAACATAAAAAAAAAGCAAAGCAAAGAAACAACAGAAAAAAAAAGGGAAAGAAGAAAAAGAGGTGGTCCCTCCGAGGCATCGATTAGTAGAGCTCATTAATCCTGATTGATTTCCTTTTTTGAATAATGCACTAGTCAAAAGACCGAAAAGCAACCCTGAACTTCACCCACCTTCATTTCAAATATCATCATCAGCTCTTATACTCATAACCCTTCAAAGCCAACTAGAAGCTACATCTCAAGCTTTTATATTACACTTCCATCACCTTGGCTTATCTTGTCTTAACATGTTTAAGAAACAGATGACGCACATGCACATTCAAAGTTTTTTTTTTTAAATGTCATTTGCATGCTTGCATCTTTTGTTTGCATCTTTCTATTGCATCTTCTCAGGTCTTCCGCCGCATCGACCTATAAATGTTCTGCCAGCATCTCGCCAAGGATCACCTCCCAAAGATCCTCGAAGAAGATCATCAAAATAAGCCGAGCATCGACAAAGATTCTCTCGCCATAACACTTATAATAAGCACGCTTCTCCTATGCTGGGATGAGCACCTTTAAAAAAGATTTGCATCGCTTTTCCTATGCTGGGGAAAACGTATGTTGACAAAAGAATAAAGTCCATAGCCCCAGCAGATCAGCCAGCAAATGGGCAGAAAAGCCAGAAAAATCAGCTGCAAAGGTAAGCATGCAGTAAATAAAAAAATGCAAAGCATGCAATAAAAGAAAAAAAAAATGCAAAGCATGCAAAAAGAAAAATGAAGGAAGCAAAGGAAAAAAGCAAAGAAATAAAAAATGTGTGCAACAGGAAAAAATGCAAAAATATACATATATGTGCATGCAGCAAAGAAAATTTTCCAGCTAAAGCCGGAAATGCAGCAAAGAAAATTTTCCAGCTAAAGCTGGAAATGCAGCAAAAGGAGGAGATTTTCCAGCTAAAGCCGGAAAATGCAACAACAAAGAAGAAAATTTCCATCTAAGGCCGGAAATTGCAGCAGCAAAAGGGGAAAAGATTTTCAGCAAAAGTCGAAACTACGCAGAAAGAAAAATCCCCAAAGAACAAGAGCAAAGAAGAGCAAAGATAAGAATAGCAAAGCAAAAGCAAAGAAGAAATGATGAGTCGCATTGCCAAAGAAGAGTTGACAGATGGTCACAAAGGCAAAACAAAGGTAAGAAAAAATAAGTATTTTACCCATTTTCTGTGCATTTGTGTTGGTGCTTGGAAACTTTCCCTTAAGGAGCACGCAACCCCGGATCAGAGGGAAATGTTTTGTTCTCCTACGGCAAAGATTCTCGAGGAGACATTATATTCCGCCCCAATGTAGATGAACTACGCTTTTCCGATTCCTGATACGGAAATTTTATTTCGATAACGCACTATCGCAAAGACTTGTTAGATAGCATTGCATCACTTGTCTATTTAGCATCGCAAAGATTTGCATCGCAAAGATCCGCCTCTTTTAGTGATGCGACGGATATCGATCTAGCGCGCGATGCAATTGATATTGTGTCCGCCCTTTGGTAATGCGATGGATATCGCATTTACGTAATGATGCAATGGATATTGTGACCGGTCATGAGCACGAAGATATTGCATTAAGTTTGTGTCAACATAATGGATATTATGCTTACTGCATGATGTAATGGATATTGCACTGCTCCGCACGCAACGGATATCGATTAAGTTTTGTGTCAACGCAATGGATATTACGCTTAGCTGCCAGCATGTAATGGATATTGCATCCGTTTTTCTCCGCAATGGATATTGCATAAACATTTGTGTCAACGCAATGGATATTGCGCTTTAGCGTTGCAATATAATGGATCTGGTTGTCTGCGATGCAATGGATATTGCATTAAGTTTGTGTCAACGCATCGATATTGGCGTTTACGTTACGATGCAATGGATATTGCATCCGTCAAGCACGCAATGGATATTGATTGTTTGTGTCAACGCAATGGATGCGTTTAGCGTTAAGCGATGCAATGGATGTCGTGATTCGCTGCTAAGCACGCAATGGATATTGCATTAAGTTTTGCGTCAACGCAATG
>CM028378.1:81575653-81628055 GCA_013146195.2 Codonopsis lanceolata | reverse complement strand
TGATTTGGGATTTATGAAATAGGTATTTAATGTTGTGTGATAATTAAGACTCAATGGAGTTGTTTAGGGTTCAATATCATGTGTGAGCATTAGGTTAAAACCCTACGATGTTTGGGTTTGGTTGGTTTTGATTATGAGTATTCGAGCATCTTGAATTGTGTCCCACGACACCCACGATATAGAGGCTTATTGGGGATTTATTTAGGCGTGCTGTTAGGGCAGTGAGCATTAGAGAATCAACCTATGATCTCGTATTTAAGAAATGATTATTTGAATGAGTTCTCTTAGAATTTGGTCGCGGCACATGAAAGCACTTGCAGGATATGACTACGGCTTAGTTTTGGTACCCTTGGGATTGGCTTTAAGAAGTCGAATATTAAGTGACGCTTGGGACTATGGTTGAGTCCGTGTACCTTTAAGTGAGGAAATGCTAGTCTTGATTTTATTGATTTTTTAGACTAAATAATAGTCTTTGGTTTAATCCGAGTAGAGGGCTATAGTAGACCTCATATTGTGATTTCTTGAGCTTATATGCTACGTTTGATTGAGGTTGTGACTTGAGGGTTATGAATACCTCGGTATGTGGTTCTTGGACTATACCGATAAGTTAGTGGATTTGTTGTTTGTGCAAATATGTGCATTGTTAAGTTGGTGTGTAGAGCTTTATGACCTACTTGATTTGATAAGTCCGCTCTTGACGGTCTTGGTTCTTGTTTGAGCATCCGAGTAAACATCTACATCTGCTTGTGCATTGCATTAAGTCCAGCTGGCATTATTTGGCTTGTCTTTGCTCGTCGGGGTGGGGACGATACATACGCCTATACGAATCGTAAGATTGAGTATTCGCTATGGATCGCCGCACTGGACCTCACACACCCCTCCATTGTTGGCGCGGGAAGTAACATACGCAAGGCCACTAGCATGGCTGCTATTTATACTTGAGTAGATTCTCGGTTTGAGTCGATGAATTCACAAAACATCGATGGCACGAACTTGTATAACATTGTGTATTGCAGGAGCAACACAACGGCACTATTCGGGTAACTTCTCTATCTCCTATGTGGCTTACCATAAGCACCTATATGAAAGATAATGTGCTAAGTGGTTTATGAAGTTTATGTTACTTGGTGACTTAATACAAGTTTATTATTGGTATGCTATAAAGATGCCATGATTTTATACATGCTTGTGCATTATGCCATGCCACGCCATGCTATGACATACATTGCATTTAGTAACTTACTGGGTCATTATGTCTCATTTCGTGTGTTTGTTTTCATTAGTTTTTGCAGTAAGCTCGTTAGTGCGTTGCGCCGGGCGCTTGTTGGATAGCGGGTGGTCTTCCGGGCTTTAAGCTTGGAGATTTTATTATTATTGTATTTATCATCCTCTGAGACACGGATGTGAAGTTATGTAAACTTTACTTGGGTAGTTATGTTAGTATTCTATTGTATTTTATTAGAGGTTATTCTGTTGTCTTTCCGAGCAAAGTTTTAGCTCGCAAGTTCTAGTATTATGTTATTGTTATTTTTGTCTCCGACAACTTTAGTCGAGAGACATTGGTTTAGCTGTTAGTATTTAATATCTTATTCGTTTAGTTGATTTGTACCTCCGGCATGTTATAGCCGTAGGGTTGTCGTTTATCAGGTTGGGTTCTTGTTGCTTCGCCGGCCTTAGGTTGCCGATGGTTTGTTGTCCGTGCGCAATGTTGCGTCACGCGAGTCGTAGATTTGTCGAGAGATAGTCGTCCCTCAGCCTTGTATTCCTTAGTTTATAATTATAGGCTTTGGTCCCACTTATGATTAAGCTTCAGTGTTGGTTTATTATTCCGTATCGCCGTTATGGCTTTACATTCCTGTTTTGAGCTTGTTGGCTCAACTTTTGACTCGTGCCATTATGCTTAGCAGGTGCTTGTCCGTCTTCTAGCTTGTCTTGGTGGCACGACCTTGGGATTCCGCATTGGAGTCCGGGTCGGGCTGTCACATACACCCTATCATCCTCAGAGTTCTGGCCAAGTAGAAGTTAGTAATAGACATATAAAAGCAATTTTAGAAAAGACTGTGAGACCAAATCGAAAAGATTGGAAGTCAAAACTCAAAGATGCTCTTTGGGCATATAGAACTGCATATAAAACCCCAATAGGTATGATGAGTCCTTATCGAATGGTGTATGACAAAGCTTGTCATTTGCCAGTAGAAATTGAACACAAGGCCTATTGGGCTGTTAAGGCTCTTAACCTTGACTTAACTTTGGCTGGTGAAGAAAGACTTTTCTAGTTGAGTGAATTAGAAGAACATAAGTTAAATTCGTATGAGAATGTAAAAACTTATAAAGAAAAGACCAAGAAATACCATGATATGGGATTAGCCAACAAAATATTTCATCCAAGATTAAAGGTACTTCTTTTTAATTCTAGACTCAGATTATTTCCTGGAAAATTAAAATCAAAATGGTCTGGTCCTTTCATTATAGTTCGAATTTATCCACATGGAACTATTGATATCAAGAACCCAAAGACCAATGAAATATTTAAAGTTAATGGTCATCGACTCAAACCGTACCTTGAACCCATGTCAATTGAGAGAATAATAGAACTCATTCGTCTCTCTGACAATGAACCACCAAGAGATTTGGTTTGCAGTTTGGTCGAGCCAAAGATGTTAAACAAGTGCGCTAGGTGGGAGGCAACCCACTTTGATGAAATTTTATTTGCTTTCGTAGTGTAATTTAAATATGATGTTCTCCGTCTTATTTAATTATGAACATTTAATTTGAATTATCCAATATGTCATAATTCAAGTTTGGGGGAGAAAAGCATCGTAGTGTTGTATTTATATGTTGCTAATATTTTAGTTTAGAGTTTGTGTAGAATTTTCAGAGTGCAGGAAAGAAACGGACCGAACGGAACGTAACGGAAGGACAAAAACGAAAAACTACCAAAAGTTTGGAAGCAGAATTCACGAGAAACAATCTGTTGACCTTGCGGACGCAAGGCCTAAAACCCTTGCGACCGCAAGGCCCTATTAAATGCTAGACGTGTGACCGTCACTTCATTAGAATCCGTGCGTTCAGTTTGACTGGGCAACTTGCAGACGTAAGGCCTAAATACCTTGTGGTCGCAAGGTCCCCTTTATAAGCAGCAGCCAGGCAGCCTTCAGTAGATCACCAAAAATTTCTCTCTCTCTCAAGCACAGTCCGGCAAATTCTCCATCTCTCTTACAAATCCCCGACGAAGTTTCAAATTTCTGGCCAAGGTTTCAAGACCTAAGTGCTCTCTTCTTCAAACTTCCATCCCTCCTCCACCCTCATCTCATTCCATCAAGTTTTGAAGAAGGCAAAAACCATTGATTCCTGCGAAGGAAGCTTCAAAATTCAGGCATCCTTCTTCTTCAATTAAAGCATTGCTCAATCCACGTATCTTCTATCCCCTCTTCATTTAAATTTTTGATTGTCAAAAATATTTGCATGTTAGGGTGTTAGAATTATTCTACTTAATTTTTGCATGCTTTAGTTGTTTTAGTTAGGTTGATAAACTTTTAAATTTTTAAAGAGTAGATTTTTTTTTGTGCTTTAAAATAGAATGGCCCCTAAGCGTAGGAACACCGGCCCGTCCACGTCCCGCTCCCAAGAGGAGGAGCCACACTACGATGCCCACCGTTTTATTTCTTATGAGGCTTCGGAGAGCTATACTCGAAAGCTCTCCAAGAGTATAATCCCTGAGAAGGGATTTAAGGCCGAAGACTTTGCTCTCCTTGCCCCTTTCAACTGCCGAAGGTGGGGCAACCTTATTGCGACTTCGGGCGTGGCTATCGTGGCCTTAGTCCGATAATTTTATGCCAACGGGCAAATTTCTATAGATGGCGGAGTTCTAGAGACTGTTGATGTTAAGGGTAGGAATGTTAGTTTTTCGTCCCATAACATTAACCGTTATTTTGGCACGACCAACTTCCCGAGGGGTGCTGACCAGTACAGCCTCCACCTCTCCGATCTCATAACTCTCGAGGTGGTAAATGCGGAAATCGCAACACCTAATGTGGTTTGGACCTACAACCAAAATCTACCATTCCGCCCCTGCACCATGGACGAGACCCATCTCACGAACACGGCCAAGGCCATGTTCAAATATATCTGTGCACGTCTCATGCCTTCCAGCCACCAGCACACGGTGACTTGGAATAAGGCTGTTTTGATCTACACCATCCTTACTGGTGGGGCTGTTGATGTTGGCCGTCTGATTAATGGCCAAATTTATCTGTGCACATCTCATGCGGGATTCGCGTTCCCGAGTTTGATTACCAGACTGTGTAGTGGGGCTGGAGTCGTTTGGACTCTGGATGCGGAGAGAGTTCGGGAGGTGCCCGACACTTCTAGGGCGCTGCTGTTTGAGCACCCTCGCCAGCCACGTGATAGAGGTCCACGTGAGGAGCGGCCCGAGGAGGAGGATCCGTTGGAGGCGATCTCCAAAAGGCAGGAGGATCTCATGCTCCAAAATGAGATGGTTAGTCAGCAGTTGGCGCAAATGCGTGTTGACCAAACTAATTTATTTGGTTGGGTTAACCAGGTGGGGCAGAATGTCTCCACATATTTTGGGATGCCACCTGGCACGATCCCCGAGTTTCGTCCTCCTTTGTTTTTTCCACCAGACTCGCCATGAGTCGGAGCCCAAGTTTCTTCCTCTTTCGTTAGGTGGGCCAGCTATGTCATTTTGATATTTCTCCTCCATCAACCCTCTCTTAGGATATTCCTCAATTTTGAGGACAAAATATAATTTAAGTTTGGGGGGAGGGGGAATTCTAAGCCTAGGGTCCTTGCAGGTCCCAGCCTAAGGAAGAGTGGAGTTGTGACGACCTGACCCGAATTTCCATACAAAATCCCAAGGTCGTTCCGTCAAGACAAGCTAAGAGACAGACAAGCACCTGCTAAGCATAATGGTGTGAGTCAAAAGATGAGCCATCAAGCTCGAAACAGAAGGTAAAGCCATAACGGCGATACGAAATAACAAAAACTAAAACCTGCGGAAGCGAATCATAAGTAGAACCTAAGCCTTTAATTCTAAACCAAGGAATGCAAGGCTGAGAGACAACTATCTCTCGAAAAATCTACGACGCGCGTGAAGCAACATTGCGCACGGGCAACAAACCATCGGCAACCAAAGTCCGGCAAACCAACAAAATCCCAACCTGAAAAAAAACCACTCAACGACTATAACATGCCGGAGGGACAAATCAACTATAAGAATATTATTTCAAATGCTAAACCACCAAACCAAGATCTCACAACTAAAGCTATCGGAGATAGAAATAATAATAACACAATACCAGAACAAGCGAGCTAAACTTTGCTCGAAATGACAACGGAGATAGCTTTTAAAAGATACAACGACTTGACTATACTAGCTGGCTCCCAAATAACATAACAATAAAATACTAATACAATCTACCCAGGTAAAGTCTACATAACTTTACATCCGTGTCTCACAGATAAATAATCACAATAATAATAATAACTCCAAGCTTATCTAGAAATTGCATACACTAGATCACTACACTAGGGAAAACAACCACACGGAGTGAGTCATAATGACCCAGTAAGTTACTAAATGTAACTGTATGGCATACTATGTCATGGCATGGCATAATGTACAAGCATATAAGAATCATGGTATCATAGTAGTATACCAACAATAAGCATGCACTTAATTACCATAGCACATAATCTCACATAAACCACATAGCATAATGTCTTTCATATAAATGCTCATAAATAAACATGTGTAACAAGAAACATGAATCGAATTGTTACAACCAAAATCCGGGTCCAATGCCCAATCAAATTTACCATGGGATTCATCCTCAAACCAAAATCCGGGTTCAACACCCAACCGATCATACCTTGGGTTTCATCCTCAAATGATCACATCTCATCAGTTTCCCTTAATGAGTACTCGTTACATTCATCCAATCCCCGGATGAGAAATGGGAGCTCGAAATTAGGCTAGATGGCTCTATCTCGAGACCACATCCCACTATTGGCCAAATAGTGAGGAGTAAGGGAACCAATGCAACGATTCATAGCGTTTGTTTCCAAAGACTATGAATCGTCCCATTGCCGACACTACGACCAAACTGCCAGCTGGACTCAAACCAAAAATGCTCAAGTAGGTATTTATTTGCATAAACCAAATGAGACCAAGTTCATTAATATCGGGCTCATCAAATCATGTAGGACATAATGCTCTACAAACTTTCATAACAATGCACTTATTTGCATATAATCAAATAGGACATAAGGCTCTACGAAATCCCATAAACCATGCATATATTTGCATATAACCAACATGTTCAACTAACTTATAAGTTTAGTTCAAGAACCACATATTGAAGCACTCATAAGTCCCCAAGTTATCACCCAATCAAGAATAGCATCCAAGCTCAATAAATCATAGTGTGAGGTCTATAATAATCCTTCATTCAAGATCAAACCAAAGACTACTACGTTAGTCTAAGAATATCCACAACTCAAGACTTAATATTTTAGTCTTTATTTTAAGCACACCGGACTCAATCATAGTCCTAATCGTTGTATATAATCGACATCTCTAATACCATACTCAAGAACCTCATGACTACTCCGTAGTCACTTTCTCACATGTGCTTTTATATGCACGCGACCAAATTTCTTAAAGAGAGAATTCTTTTTTAGTCTTCCCTTAAATATACACGAGACCATAGGTTGGTCTCAAATGCTCCGTGCTCTAACAAGCACGCTCAAAATATATTCCAACTAAGTCATTATAACATGAGTGTCTTATTTGGACGCAAAACGAGATGCATTGGTGCACACAAACAAGATCAACCAAAACCCAATCATTGTAGGGTTTCAATCCAAGGCTCATTATCATATTATTGGCCTTACAACGACTCCGTTGAGTCTTAACACTACATTTCATTCTTGATGTGTTTCATAATTCCACACTTTTACATTTCATTCGAATTTGCAACAACATTCCAAAATTCATTCGGGCATGATTCCCAAGCCTATAGATCCATAAAGTTCATCATAATCATAATTCCATTTAAAGTTTGGAGACTACGCATTTCACAACGTTAATCAAACGAAACCCAATCGTTGTAGGATTTCAACCCAAGTTCGTTTAGCACATTATCGAACTTATAATGACTCCGTTGAGTCTAATTTACACTTTCCGAAAATTAGGGCATAGAAGCCATTGGTCACAATACCCTCCTATATTCATAACTAACATCAATCACAATTTTTCCAAGGTCATTAAACCAATAGAATCCCAACAAAACACTTAAATAGGCAACATAAAGCAAAATCACATTCTTATGCATAAACCCATTTGAGCCATTTCATGAATCATGCTCTCAATACTTGAATAAATCACATGGCATGGATAAACATACAACACTACACATAAATATCATGCTAATCATGCTCTCAAGCAAGTTCATCCAACCAAAATCAACATTTAGGTATTTAGGGTTCATAGCATCTCTAAAAAGCCCTAAAATGCACCCATTGACCTCACATAGCACCAAGGTTGTTTTCCCTAGGGTCAATGGGGCAAAAACAAAGAGAAAGAGGTGTAGTAACTTACCTTGAATCAACCCCTTCAAGCAACCAAAACGAGATTCCAATCGGTGGGAAAGATTCTCCTCACCATCCTCTTCAATTCTATGGCTTGGATTGGGCAATGGAGCTCTCAAGCTTTAAAATCCATGGATGAAGACTCAAGAAACCCTAGAAGACTCTCTCTCAAGCTTCCTAAAGACTCTCCCACGTTTTTTAGAAAGGTAGGCTGAATATGAGAGGTTAAATGAGGTGTTAGGGCTTCACCAAGGATAGAAAGTTAAGTGGGTGAGTTGTCCAACTAATGTGGTTGATTCCCTTGATTAACCTCAACTAATACCCTCTAAAACTCAATTAGATGTTTAAGATATAATGTAAGGTAGTTAGGAGGGTTTAGGAGTGGGTTAGGGTAGGGTTAGGTTGGACAAATTGGCAAAATAGCAAAACTCTCCCGTAACAGGGAACACATACCATGCGGTCGCATGGTGGAGGAGTGAAGCGACCGCTTCACTTGATTTTACTCCCTTTGGCAGTTTGTGTAATCCTTGTTCGGTTCGGTCTTTCCCGCATGCAACCGCAAGCCTTAAAGCTTCGAAACGGCCTATAATTCAACCCTTAATGTCCTCATACTCTTAACTAAACAAAACAAGTCTCAAACCACCCTCAAAGTAGGTCTAAACTCCCATAAACAACACCCGAAACAACTCGGAGCGAAACCAACGCAAGACGTAACAACTTGCTAACGAAACGTTGAATGAAACCACAAACTGACGGGTAACAACCCATGATTGTAAACACCTAAAAGGGATACAAAATAGGCCTGAATGCCTCTCAGATAATGAACAACAGATAGGAGAAAAGGACTCACGAAAGACGAGACAATCACCCGGCTTAATCTCGAACTACGCGATAAGAAGAATTGCTATCCTCGAAGCGTCAAAACCTCATAATACTTAAGGAATACCTCCAACTAGAATTCTAACACATCTAAACATGTTATTCAATCATCATGTAAATATCTAGGACCAAAACGAGGTCAGGAACACGAAACGCAAGTAAACTCTCAATCGCGTTGCATTTCGACCATTGTCGAGTTACGACTTGTGACTTTAGCAAGTCCACAACTATATGACATCTCTTAAAAGTATTTTGGTCTTAATGTGATCTCTAATACACATATAGACTCTCTCACAAACCCAACGAGCAATCAACCAAAGAAGAAATACGAGCATTGCACGCAATTCAAGCTAACCGGGAATCGGGGTATTACATCCTCTACCCCTTAAAAAGAATTCGTCCCGAATTCTAAATCGTATCACAAACCAACGTTAGGTCATCACCCAACAACAATTACCCAAATAAAACTACGGTGTCTCTCAATTCGAGTGAACACTCAATGTCCAAAACCATAAACTTAGACTCAATCTCCGAGTCTACTATCACAACAACTCAAACAAACACGTGAGGATCAAACTACCGTGATCTGGACTCAGGTTTCAGGTACTCTCAATAGGCACAACAACACTAAACCCTTAAGATTGGAAATAATGTGACTCATAATTTAGTCGTGCAAACACATACGAACAACACTAACCAATCTTGTATACAAACCCCAAAGTTTAACATGAAAACAAGTTCAAGCATACCATAAACATTCAACTACAGAAACTATTTGTCCTGGGGGACACCATGAAATTCTTTGCATAAAAGATCTTAAGTTACAAGAAGTAATAATTGCCTATAGAGCAATTCTCAACCAAATTAGAGGTAATCAATTCGACATCTCAAGCCATGCAAGTCATACTCGCGATCTCCCTATCGCGGGTAAGAACACATAAGAGCACAATAATGAAATGTTTTGAAAATTCTTTCTGTTTCTGTCCATTCCATTTGGTAACGGGTATAGTCAATTTCTACCCTAACTCATACCAGTCCTAGTCCAACAATGAACCTCTTTTGATCACCAATTTAGGTTACCGACTAAATTGGATTTCAAAAGCTTTCGTTGCAAGGATGCGAAGGGTTATGAGAAAATCTTAAGCATCCTTTAAACATTCTCCTATGCTAATGAAATGAATGAGCAGGAGATAATAATTATGAAATGAGAATTTAATATACTACAATGTAGATGCATCAAGTAGGTGTTTCCTACAACTAATGCACATAACTGAATAAAATCAAGCCAAGTAACAAGGTCTATTACCTTGGCAAACAACAATCATATTTACCACAAAACTCGTGTACCTAGTACACACAACCAAGAAAACTCACTAGAAGTCACCACGAACCGACGTGGCTACTAGTAGTCGTAACGTCTATACTCCACAATTCCAACCTTTCTTAAGTCCTAGACCAAGTCTACAACCAGCGCATATTCTAAGCGTCTTCAAAACATCAACACTTTAATAATCACGGTGAAACATCATACTTGTCTGCGCACTAAAATCAACCCATAAATCGCAACACTTAACTTTCGCACTTATCGAGTGTATCCTACTCGCATAATAACCATAAACAATATTATAGAAGTATATTATTCATCACCTTAAACATATCTCCATTGAATATGTAAGTATCATATCAAACCAGTAAGTATCATCATACAATTCATGCTTCATATATATATAAACATACATATACATATATTCACACCCCGGCTCTTAATATAGGTCTATGAAACTCCAACCCCATAATACCATTGATTACTATCGTCGTAACATAATCCATCCCCAATGCTCTTTATATACAGTATAGTCCTATATATATAGACTACACAAGAATCCACAAACCATGTGTGATTACCTACCGGTAATTCACAAATCAAACAATATCACATACCAACACCACATTGGGGCATTAACCCCAATCAAACAATAAACCAATGATATTCAATACACCATGTAATGTATGTATGAATGCACATGAGCTACCAACAATACGCGTACTCATAATAACAATAATAGTAGCAATGGTATAATATATATACGAGAACATACCTTCCTATTTCGGATAGGTTTCAAAACTCCGCAATGGCCAACCACCACGCGCACACGACCTCAAACTCTAGGCCGACTATCACCATCTCTCTTGGAGCCACTAGATTGTTGCCTAGTACTCCCAGCCCGATTAACTCTCATCCTCGGGCAATCTTTACGAATATGATCACCGCCACAGGCAAAGCACTTTCCTGCTTTACCCCAACATCTATTCTCAGCGTGTCCTGTCCTCATACAAAAATTACATATCAACTCGCCGCCTCGTCGTCTCCGACTAGAGGTAGGAACATCACTTTGTCTACCAGAACGTACGTCTCCTTGACTAACTGTTTGAGGTGCTACCTGCCCTCCAATACCATCATCACTCTTAATAGTCCTCAAGGTTCTCTTTTGAGCATACTCCTTGATGTCCAACTCCATCGCATACGCACGATTCACAGCATCTCAGTACTCCGTGAGCTGTAATGGGATAAGCTGCCTACGATATTTCATCCTTAGGCCTTTTACAAACCGATGAGCCTTCTTAACTTCATTTGGTACTAAGTAACTACAGTAACGAGCCAACTCCGTGAACTTCGCTGAATACTGGGCCAGAGTCATATCTCCTTGTTCTAGTGCAATGAATTCCATTTCTCTTCTTTCTCGAACTATTGCCGGAATAAACTGCGCCCTAAACTCCATCATGAAGTTTTCCCACACTTGAGGCACTCCATGGTGTCTCCAACTATCTCGTAACACATGCCACCAATGGTCAGTCGTACCACCCAACTTAAACACTGCTAGGGTCACCATCTCTTCTGACGTACAACCCATAACTGCAAAGATCTTCTCCATACTTTCTAACCAATGTTCTGCTTTAGAAGCGTCGGGCTCTCCATCGAAGCTCTCAGGTTTCAACCTCAAGAATCTCCCAAGTATAGTGGAATCGTCGTCCCCTCTAAACATTTGTTGAGGAGTCACACGTGGGTCATTAACGTTATCCCCTCTCTCATTACCACGAGCGGTACTCGAACGAGGTCTACCAGAACCAGCTCCACGCCAAGCTCTTGACATAATACACCTACAATGAACACTTGACGTTAAAAAATCTCAACAATAAACCCAACCCAACTAGGCCAAGGAACCTATCTTGGCGAAATAGCTAACCAATAGCTCTGATACCAACTGTGACGACCCGACCCGAATTTCCATACGAAATCCCAAAGTCGTTCTATCAAGACAAGCTAAGAGACAGACAAACACCTACTAAGCATAATGGTGCGAGTCAAAAGATGAGCCATCAAGCTCGAAACAGGAAGGTAAAGCCATAACGGCGATACGAAATAACAAAAACTAAAACCTGCGGAAGCGAATCATAAGTGGAACCTAAGCCTTTAATCCTAAACCAAGGAATGCAAGGCTGAGAGACAACTATCCCTCGACAAATCTACGACGCGCGTGACGCAACATTGTGCACGGGCAACAAACCATCGGCAACCAAAGGCCAACAAACCAACAAAATCCCAACCTGATAAACAACCACTCAACGGCTATAACATGTCGGAGGGACAAATCAACTATAAGAATATTATTTCAAATGCTAAACACCAAACCAAGATCTCACAACTAAAGTTATCGGAGATAGAAATAATAATAACACAATACCAGAACAAGTGAGCTAAACTTTGCTCGAAATGACAACAGAGATAGCTTCTAAAAGATACAACGGCTTGACTATACTAGCCGGCTCCCAAATAACATAACAATAAAATACTAATACAATCTACCCAGGTAAAGTCTACATAACTTTACATCCGTGTCTCACAGATAAATAATCACAATAATAATAATAACTCCAAGCTTATTTCCCGGAAGACCACCTGCTAGAAATCGCTATCAGAAGTCGCCACGCGTACTAACGGGATTACTGCACACACTAGGGAAAACAACCACACGGAGTGAGTCATAATGACCCAGTAAGTTACTAAATACAACTCTATGGCATATTATGTCATGGCATGGCATAATGCACAAGCATATAAGAATCATGGTATCATATTAGTATACCAACAATAAGCATGCACTTAATTACCAGAGCACATAATCTCACATAAACCACATAGCATAATGTCTTTCATGTAAATGCTCATAAATAAACATGTGTAACAAGAAACGTGAATCGAACTATTACAACCAAAATCTGAGTCCAATGCCCAATCAAATTTACCATGGGATTCATCCTCAAACCAAAATCCGGGTTCAACACCCAACCGATCATACCTTGGGTTTCATCCTCAAATGATCACATCTCATCAGTTTCCCTTAATGAGTACTCATTACATTCATCCAATCCCCGGATGAGAAATGGGAGCTCGAAATTAGGCTAGATGGCTCTATCTCGAGACCACATCCCACTATTGGCCAAATAGTGATGAGTAAGGGAACCAATGCAACGATTCATAGCGATTGTTTCCAAAGACTATGAATCGTCCCATTGCCGACATTACGACCAAACCGCTAGCTGGATTGAAACCAAAAATTCTCAAGTAGGTATTTACTTGCATAAACCGAATGAGACCAAGTTCATTAATATCGGGCTCATCAAATCATGTAGGACATAATGCTCTACAAACTTTCATAACAATGCACTTATTTGCATATAATCAAATAGGATATAAGGCTCTACGAAATCCCATAAACCATGCATATATTTGCATATAACCAACATGTTCAACTAACTTATAAGTTTAGTTCAAGAACCACATATTGAGGCTCTCATAAGTCCCCAAGTTATCACCCAATCAAGAATAGCATGCAAGCTCAATAAATCATAGTGTGAGGTCTATAATAATCCTCCACTCAAGATCAAACCAAAGACTACTACGTTAGTCTAAGAATATCCACAACTCAAGACTTAATATTTTAGTCTTTATTTTAAGCACACCAGACTCAATCATAGTCTTAATCGTTGTATATAATCGACATCTCTAATACCATACTCAAGAACCTCATGACTACTCCGTAGTCACTTTCTCACATGTGCTTTTATATGCACGTGACCAAATTTCTTAAAGAGAGAATTCTTTCTTAGTCTTTTAGGGTGAGGAAAATTTTTTGCCCCTCTATCGTCTCGTCTCCTCACTCTATTTTCTTGCTTTTTATTTTTTCTTATTTTCGGAGATGTTGCTTTGACCAGAATACACTAATATTTGGTTCTTGTGGGTACCCATTATGGGGACCCATCATCAATTGTGTCATCGTCCATCTCCAATTTCTTTTTATAAAAATAAAATAATAAAAAAATGTTTTAATTCAAAATTTTCATCCTCGAGTTCTTGTGTGGTCATTCTAGTCGATGAGGAGTTAATGCAATTAACCACATAACTTTTCCATAAATCATAATGGAATTTACTTGATTCTGCAAAATTCTTGATTTTCTCCAAATCTTTGTGCACCTACATCAGTAATAATTATGAATTGATTAGAATATTTTTATAAAGTCTATAACACCCATTTCATTTTAACAACAAGATATGCACAAGAATATGAAGAATAGCTGTCCTAACATGATTGTTGCATTGAATTGTAACTTAGGGTCAATTGCATGATAAGTTAGATCCCTTGGTTTTATTTTAAAAACTCATGAGTATTTTGCTAATATGTCTCAAGCACACTTTCTAAAAAAATGAGCCGTGTGCATGTTAGTCTCGATTGCTCCTACCATCTGTTTTAGTGAATGCTTATGTGAAATCCGGTGATGTACTACATCCACTAAATCTTCTTTGGATTTTAAAAGTGATTCCTAGGTTTATGACAAATTCCAAAATGATAATTGATATGATATTTTATGTGTTTTACCTTCTTAAAAACTACATGAGTATTTTGGCATTAAGATATGATATAGGCCATCTTTGGATCGTTTGAGCCTAAATATTTCCCGACCTTTACTAAAAATATCCCTAGTGTCCCCTTTGAGCCTAAATAAAAAGAATGGAGTGTGCTAAGCACACATTAAACCCCATTCGACTTAGAATCGAAGTGACTCAACCAAATCTTTAGGAATCAACACCCACATTAACTTAACCCTAAAAGCCTAAACACTTTTAGCCTACCATTTGAGAGAGTAGGATGTGGGTGGGGAATTAATTTTATGGGACCAATTTTCAGTCAAGAAAGTTTTCCGAACACTTCTTCTTCCCGTCGATATTAAAAAAAGCATATATATTTAGATCGACGAAAAATGAAACGGAAGAAGAAGAGTGCAAGAAGATTCAAATGGAAGCATAGCTTTCAAGAGAAAAATATGTTAGAAAAATTCTGCTGAAAAGGAATACTAGATATTTTTAGCTTGATATATTGTACAAAACAAGTTTGGGGGGAAAAGAAAAAAAACAGAAAAGAAAAAGAAAACCCCCCACTTGTGGCCTTTGCAGGTCCTAGCCTAATTGGGAAAAACTTCTTTTTGCTTGGAAGTATTAGGGGTAAAGGGTAGTCTTGCTCTCTCATTTTGTATTCTATTCTCTTTCCATCATATCCCCCTACACCATGGCCTTACATTTCAAGCTATTAAAGACCTATTGATCTTATTGCCAATGCTTGTGTTTGTTGATTTGATGGTAAGGCATGTAAATTGATCTCCACTTTATATTCATATTATTCGCAAGCTCACTGTATTAGCATAATCTTAGCTATTGCAAGTAATTGGATCAGAAGAGCATTGTATGTCATACATAGAAGTGCATGGGATGGATGTATAAGTTTTTAAAATCCTTGGTGATCTCTCTTTCTGTAATAGACCGGGTTTGGATGATAGATATCATACTCTGTGTTGCATTGGTTTTATTTAAACTATGATTTTTAAATGAATGTGTTGCTTAGCTTAATAAAATTGTTTTAGTTAAGATATTCTTTATGACTGGTGATCACACACACACGGAGGAATTAAGACTGGTAGCAGTTTTAGTATAGGTCAGTTTGTTTTCTGTGATTAGTTTGCACATGTGTGGTGAGCATCTGATTGAGACCACTTTGATATTCCATGATATTATGACTTGAGGTTGAATCCAAAAAGATTTTTATTGTTTCTAGAATAAATTTTACCTGCTTTTGTATTTATTAGTCTTTATATGCATAGTTGAGTCACTCGTAAGAGTCTCCTTGAGTTTGTGGGTTTCTAGAGGAGTGTAAATAGTGTCACCCTCCAAAAAGATTTTCTGTGGGTTCCCCGGGATGCGCCCGCGCCCCACGCGCCCTTGGATAAGGGTGCGCGTACGTGCGGAAGCGGGACACCACGCTTTCCATTCCACCCTCCCTTGTTTAGGGGGGGACGAAATTAAAAATGCAGAAAGGGTGTTGTCTAAGAGCGTGTTGAATACGCCTCGGTCCCCGAAGTGAGTTTTTGGTCCATTATGGGAGCTTTGAGTTTTATGTATCAAGTTATCCCTTTTATAGGGGATACCAGGATGTAGGAATACATCACCCTTTCATTCACATTTTCCCTTGTTTAGGGGAAAATGGAAAGTGCAAGAAAGGATGTTGCGAGGCCCCACTATGGATTTTATGAAAATTGCCTTATGACCTATTCCGGATCACTATGAGTGCTTTGGGTTTTCTATGTCAAGTTAACCCTTTTTTAAGGGATACCAGGATATAGGAATACATCACCATTTCATTTCCACTCTCCCTTTTCTAGGGGAAAACGGAAAATAATAAGAAAGGATGTTGCGAGGCCCCACTGCGATCCAAAATGTTTTAATAGAGTCGCCATCTTTATTTTAAGGAAGAAATAAAGAAAAACCAAAAATAAAACCAGAGGTTGCAAAAACAGGTTCGGAGGCTAATTTACGAGTTGGGAACGTGCTAGGCACCCAACTCGCCCTTTCGGTCTCAAAAGCGGTTTTTGGCTAAAGTATGCTTTTTGTTATATTTATCTAGCAAATAAATAAAGCATTAAAAGACAGAAAATAAAAACAAATACATCCGTGTCTACATTATTTACGGACTTGCAGCCGTTTCTTTTCAATAATTACAAATATACTTAAAAATATTTGGCCATAAGAATGGTTCTTTTTAGTGCTATTTTCTAAATGAATCTGGGCAGCACAACGGCTTATATTTTTACATTGGGCCGGATGGAAAATAGCTTTTTTAAATAAACGCTTTTAAAGGCTCACCTTTTAGAGCGTGGTGTGCTCGCTCTGTCCTTCTTGAGAGAGAGTCTTTTTTTGCTCCTTTGCTGCTGCTACGGTTCGGACAGAGTGACTGCTTCCAAAAGTTGCTTTTGGGCACCATAAAATGGGCGGAACAACTGCTTTCTTTTTTGCTGCTGCTTGCTTGCTGCTGGCGGAAATCGGGCAGAACAACGACTTGTTTCTAGCGGATTTGGCCTTTTTACTCGGGCAGGGAAACTGTTTTTTCCGAGGTTTTTGGATCGGGGAAATAGGGTGGATACCTAGCTGGAAGGTTAAGGATCACTTTGACCTGTTGGATTTGCGTTTGGAGGAGTTTTGGCAAGGCATCGAGGCTTTATAGGAGGGGAACTCACTATCGCTCTTTCTCTCAGTGTAACAACGACGTAGAGTTTTCTCAGGCTAAAAGGCCTTTTTGAATTGTGTCCTCAAAAGAGAAGCCGGGCACTGCTATTTATAGTTGGATTTGTGCTTCATCGGCTTGTACCGTGCGTTGAAAGAATTGTGCATTGGGCGAACTGCTACAGTACACAAGAAGGAACCTGGCACTGCCTATTAGAAAACTGGGAGCTGAGCCCACTTTGAGTGTGGGTGGCGCCTGGTTTTGATTTTATAAACTGGGCTCCGAGCCCACGTTTTGGCTAGGCGGCACCAGCTTTGATTTTTAGCCTCCTTTTGGCACTTTTGGCCCCTGCATTTCACTGTTTTACGCATCCTGCTTTGTCTTTTGCATCTTTAAACCCTGTAACTTGACATTGGTTAAGATTTAATAGGTCTTGATATTTCATGTCATGTTACATATCAGGGGTACGAAATTGGGGTGTCTACGGAGCCCCTCAACGATGGAGTTTACGGGTAACCCTCAGCTTACTAAGTAGACGAACATCGTTGATAAGAAATAGACTCTCCAATTTAGTGCAATTTATAATGGAGAGAAATGCAACAGGTAGAAGTTATAATGTAGAAGTTTATAATGCAAATCAAACCTCCATATCCTAGACATATTTAGTCGGTTATAGCAGCTTATCGTAGTTTTTAAGCAGATATGCAATAAAATGCTCTGATGGTCGGACCTACTAAAGTAGGTTGCCTACGTATCCCTTAATAAAGAAATCAGACCAAACGTAGTTCGGGCTAGGCCGAAACAAGCACACTGCGACGGTCGTGTCTACCGAAATAGGCTGCCTACGTATCCTTATCCAAGGAATCAGACCGAACGTAGTTCATACTAATGCAAATAAACAAGCGCTACGATGGTCGTGCCTACCGAAATAGCCTGCCTACGTATCCTTATCAAAGGAATCAGACCAACCGTACTTCATCACGCGAACAAATAATGCTGGGTAGAATGCAACGTCTCCTCAAGAACTCAGCCTTCGTCGGAGAACAATAGCCTTTCCTTCTGACCCAGGGTTGCAGCCTCTTCAGGGAAAGTTTCCAAACCACAAATCACATCAAATGCATGTCGTATCCCACAAAGGGTCGAAAACCCTTTGTTGAACACGACGGCGGAATGCATCGCCTCCTCAGGAACTCAGCCTTTGTCGGAGAACGATAGCCTTTCCCTCTGACCCGGGGTTGCAGCCTCTTCAGGGAAAGTTTCGAAAACCAGGTGGAACACAATATGGGTTGATCATTCTTTTCGGGGTTACGTCCCGCGAGGAGATGATCCTATGCTACTCCTATAAAGTAGGAAAATATCGCATCCTCAGGAACTCAGTCCTTCGTCGAATGCAATGGCGGAACATATCATGCATGCAAAAGGTAAAATACTTTAACTTTGCTTACCATTGCTGTGACTTCTGTCGCATTTGCTGCTTTTGTTGCACTTGCCGCTTTTGCTGCATTTGCTATTTTGGCGGACTCGCGCTGGGGATTTTTTTTTTTTTTTGCTGCATTTCCGACTCTAGCTGGAAATCTTCCCCTTTTTGCTACTGCATTTCCGGCTTTAGCTGGAAATTTTCCTCTTTTGCTCAATTTCCGGTCTTGGTTGGAAACTTTTTCTTTTGCTGCGTTTCTGGCCTTGGTTGGAAAATTCTTCTTTGGCTGCGTTTCCGGCCTTGGCTAGAAAATTCTTCTTTGCTGCTATTTTCGGCTTTAGCTGGAAAATTTTTCTTCGCTGCATGCATATATATTTTTTCCTTGCTTGCATTTTTTCTCTTTCTTTTTCTTGCCTTTTGCTTTTTGCATTTTTTTTCTTTCATCTTTTTTTTTTCTCTTTTTGCTTTTTGCATTTTTTCTTTCTTTTTCTTGCTTTTTTTTTATTTGCCCCTTTTTTTCTTTTGCATGCACTCTTTTTTCTTTTTTTTTTTGCATGCTTTACATTTTACCTTTGCCACCGATTTTCTTGGCTTTTCTGCTCATTCTGCGGCTGATCTGCTGGGGATACGGACTTTCCCTTGCCTTTGGATGGATGACCACAAGTTTTGGTTAAGAAAGTTAACTTTGTTAACTTTCCGTTAGGCTTTAGGGGTCATTTTGCAGCTTTGGAAATTTGAGGACTTAAGTGCAGAACCTTCAAACTTTGGAGGGGGAAAAAGGAAAAAATTCCTTTTTCCACCCCTTAATAGGCGGGAATGAAGAGAACAGAGGCTATTGTTTCTTCTCTTCTTCTCTCTTTTCTTCTGCTGCGACATTTGCCATTGTTGCTGCTTTCTTCATTTTTGTTCCTTTTCTCATTTTTCTTCCGCCAATTTGTGTGTTTCTCTTAGGAGATGGCTTCTTCGTCTCGATCGCGGAAAGGGAAGGCTCCGATGCATCCGGAATCAGGCAAGAGGAGGAAGGAACTTGCTCCTTTGGTCCAGAATTTCGTCAAATATCGCTACTCCAAAAATGATTGGGGTAACCTTCACCGCGATTGGAACACTCACGTATCCAATCTTCCAAATTTGGCTGTAAGTTTCTTCTTTTCTAAATCCATTTGGATGATTTATCAGATCTGCTAGATTTTTGCGCTGATTTGGCTTGTTGGAGCGTTCCTGACCCTGCTTATAATGCTTACGCATGCAATATATATGTTAAAATGATGCAATTTGGCGATTATTCATGAAATTTATACAATTTATTTTTACGATGCATAATTTAACTAATGGGCACTATTTGACCCTGCAATGCATAATTTATATTTTTAATGCAATTTGGCTATATGATGCATGCTTTAGGTTGAAAAAATATTTTAATATGATGCATGCCTATGAAATAGACTTTTTGGAATATGATGCTTTTTTTTTCAGGCATATTTTCGGATGCATGCAACATATAACATGAATATTTTATGTGATAAAGTTCATTTTTATGAAATGCTTATGCTGCGTAGACATAATAAATGTCATAGAAATATTTTCTTTTTTTCATGATTTGCGACATTTTTTTTTGTTTTGCTAATGCTAAAATGCAGCTATTTGGATAATAAATGCAAATGATAAATGACTAATGCTTATATCATTTTATTGATGCAAATGTAACATATAAAATTTATGGGATGCTTGCTAACATGATGCATGGACATTTTTATATGCAATAAAATGCAAAAATGCGCTATATATTCAAATGCAAACAGACATTTTCTCTCTCTCTCTCTCTCTCTCTCTCTCTCTATATATATATATATATATATATATATATATATATATATATATATTTCTTTATGACACTGAAAATGCCAAAATATATTTTTGAATGCAAAAAGATGCATTTTTTTATGAGATGCTAAGAGATGCAAATCAAAATTTTTGAATGCTAAAATGCAATACAAAACTATTATCATTTTTTTTTGAAATGCCCAAAATATTTTAAATGCAAAAGATGCATTTTTTTCTCTCTTTTTTTTCGTAACAAATATGTACAAATATTTTTTATGCGATGCAATATAATTTCATATGATGCAAGAAAATAAAATGCAGACTCAATACTCTTGCACAAATAAAAACTAGATCTATATCTATGGGTAATGGCACGTTGTAGCTTAGAGACGGATTTTAGAAGAAAAAAAAAACCTTCGGACTCGAGCGGGCTTTTCTGGTAATCTGCGGGGAGGAAGAGGCAGCCGCCTCTTCTTGTGCTTGGCCATATAATTGCTGCAAGGCTATCTTTTATAGCCTCTTCATTTTCCTTCATGATCAGACATGGCAACAGACAGTGACTGAGCTGCATGGTGCCACCCATATGATAAGACGAGGACACTTCTAGGGGTTCTCATGCTGGTGAGACTGGAGCCTCTTCTGCGCCTCGTAGAAGGAGTATATGGGTCCGGTTGGACGGACGCCGCAGGCATTAATGGACCACTTCGGGGCTGAGCTGCAAAGGAAGGATAGTTTGGGGGGAAACAAGTGGGGTAGAGGTAGCAAGATAATATATATCTACATGCAATAAATGCATAACCTAAATATCTTAAGCAGTTATTCCTAAGTTGCACCTTAGGACCTTATTTTATATTTTAGTATTTTAATGCGAGCTTTTGTCGTGTTTTTTCTCTTTCTTTTGTCAATCGAGCCCCTGCATGCTGAGGACTGGAGGTCGGATGCTGAGGATTCAGAAAGTGTATTCCCTCCCCTTTTCTCCTGATTTTTTTTTTCATTTTTTTATGCTCTAACTTTTGCCTAGGATGCCCTTTCGGGTTTTCAACCTAGAGAGCCCTTATTTCTCCTTTTGCTGTTTTTTTATATTGCTCTAATTTTGCCTAGGCCACCCTTTCGGGTTTTCAACCTAGTGAGATGGAGAGGGAAGCAACTACCAGATAGATTGGCTCAAGCATAGTACCTTTTGAGCTTGTCGAGGTTGAAGGGCTGAACAAGATCCTCCCCTTCTTGGTTCGTGAGGAATACTGCTCCTCCTGACCGGATTTCTTTGACAACATACGGTCCCATCCACGGAGATTTCCATTTTCCCCTAGTATCAACATAACTAGGGGTTTTTCTCGAAGCACCAGATCCCCGACTTGGATGTCGCGGCCTTTAACTTTTTTATTGAAGGCTCGGGCTATCCGCCTTTGATATGCTTGAGTATGCTCTAAGGCCAACAATCGTCGTTCATCGATTAGGGCTAATTCTTCATATCGCCCTTTAACCCAGTCAATTTCTGATATGCTAGATTCCATCATCACTCTTAATGACGGAATTTCAATTTCTATGGGCAGCACTGCCTTTATGCCATATGCTAGAGAGTAGGGAGTAGCCCTAGTGGGTGTGCGGACTGAAGTGCGGTAGCCCCAGAGGGCTAGTGGAAGTTTTTCTGGCCAATCTCTTCCTGTGTCAGCCAATTTTCTGATAATGTTTTCCTGCGTTTTGTTGGCTTCTTTAACGGCACCATTTGCTTGTGGTTGGTATGGGGAGGATTTATGCCTTTGGATTTTGAATTCGTTGAGCAGACGATTCACGTCCCATTCAAAATGTGTGCCGTTGTCGGAGATTATTTCGAAAGGTACTCCGTATCGATATATAATGTTGGTCCAGATGAAATCAGACATCTTTCGAGCATTCAGGATTTTATAGGAAGAGGCTTCCACCTACTTCGTGAAATAGTCGACAGCTACCAGAACGTACTCGTGGCCATTGGATCCCTTCGGGTGAATTTGGCCTATGACGTCGATTCCCCAAGTTGAGAAGGGCCAGGGGGCTGTGGAGTTATATAAGATGTGCGGGGGCGCGTGCTGCAAATTTGCGAAACGCTGGCACTTGTCGCAATGACGCACCCACCGAATACAGTCGGTTTCTAGCGTACTCCAATAGTATCCCTGCCGAATAACTTTTTTGGACAACATGTGGCCATTCATGTGGGGCCCACAGGTACCACCATGAAGCTGGTCCATGATTAACGCAGCCTTTACTTGGTCGACGCATAATAGATTAAGGCCCTAATAATGCCTTTTATATAGGCTGCCACCGCTAGACACGAATTGCGATGCCCATCTCCGCAGGGAGACTTTCCCTCTTTTGTCTAAGCTGGGAGGATAGATCCCTTTCTGAAGCAGATTTAGGATATCATAGTACCAAGGTTCGTGATCTGTTTCAGGGGCTGCATTGATTTTGAAGCAATATGCCGGGGTGACCTTTTTCTCGACTATAAATGGCTAGACTTGGGTTTCTGCGGGAATTTGGACCAATGACGCTAGAGTGGCCAAGGCATCGGCAAATTGATTTCTATCTCGTGGAAAATAATGGAACGAGATAGAATCAAATTGGGTGGCAAGCGCTGTCAGCTTGGCATGAGAGAGCTACAGCCGAGGATCTTGGGTCTTCCATTTCCCTTCGACTTGATTTATAATCAGAGCGGAGTCTCCATCGACTTCCAAGTCTTTGGCTCCTTTTTGGAGAGCTTCTTCTAGGCCAGCAATACAGGCTGCGTATTCCGCTGTTTTATTCGAGCACTCGAACTCCAACCTTATAGCCAATGGAGTGTGGTAATCTGCTGGGTCGATTAGCAAGATCCCAATGCCAAAACCTCTTTTACTCGCGGCTCCGTCAAAGAACATTTGCCAGCTGGTGTCGTGGTCAGTAATTTCCAGGACACATTCGTCTGATAAGCTAGGCTCAGTTGCATCTTCTGATTTTAATGGCAGATCGGCTAAATGGTCTGCAATTACGCTGCCTTTTCTAGATTTGAGTGTGACATAAGTTATGTCAAACTCGTTGAGAAAAAATGACCACTTAGTCAGTCGGCTGGAAAGTGAGGGCTTGCCGAAAATGTATTTTATAGGATCCATTCTGGAGATGAGCTTAATGGATCGTCCTTGTAGATAGGTCTTGAGCCTTTGAGTTGCCCAGACTAGGCCAGTGCAGCTTTTTTCTAGTTCTGAATAATTTATCTTGCTTCCTTGCAGCTTCGTACTTATGAAATAGATGGCGTTTTCAACGTAGAAATTTTCTTTTTCTTGGGCAAGCATAGCCCCTACTGACGTGTTTGTGACGGTTAAATATAGGAGGAGCGGTTTATGTGTATGGGGCAGAGCTAGCACAGGTGGATTGGTAAGGTAGGCTTTTATTTTTTCGAAGGCTAGCTGGCATTTCTCGTCCCAGACTTGGTCAATATTTTTCTTTAGGAGTTTGAATAGGGGCTCACATATGGAGGTCAGCTGTCGGATGAAGCGGCTGATATACTGCAGTCGGCCCAGGAAGCCTTTGACAAGCTCAAGAAAATAATTTTTATCTTTTGAGTCCATTTCATCAAATGACTCATTATTATAATTATTTAATGGGTCTTTTAATGTAGGTGCAACTAAGGAATAAGCAAAGACATTCAGATTATCATTAATAGCAAACTGTACAGGGTTATTTACATTATTGAGAACCTGGGGTTTGAGGTCCTCAACTTTAGGGAGTGGATCAGTAGATGACCAATCCGTAAAGCTAGGAGGAGGATGGGGAATAGTATATCCGAAGCGGTCCACCAGATCTGCGGTTGTCAAGAGCGGGCCGGTTGTAATATACTAGCTCTACAGAGGTTTATCAGTAATAGGCTCAAATTCACCATCTAATAGGGCCAGAGCATAATCATCTTGGTCTATAGACCAAGTATTTTCAATCGTGACAGTCTTATATGCAGTGCTACGGGGCTCTAGGGTAACCTGTTCCATTTTATCTGTGAGAATACTGGCATCTTCAAAATCTCCCAACCAGGGCGTCTTTTCACATTCTGGTCTAGCCAGAGCTCAGGAAACATGAGATAGGCTTCTGTTTCCCCTTTTCATACAAAGTAACCATTTAAGGTTTTTCTATATGGTTGGAAAGGGGGATATTTATAAGGACATTTTTTTCTTTTTATGCCTTAGCTTTCTCACGTTTTTGTTTCAAAACTGCGGCTACTTCAGCTGGAGTGGGTTTGTATCCTAAACTGAAAGGAGAGATACATTCCTTAAGTTCATCTTGGACTAAATTAACAAGTCCCTGCTGATTTCTGCCGAGACCTAGACCAGACATATAATTCATTTTCCGGACATGTTTAAAGGGACCATGTTTCCTAGGGAGGTAGTTTTCTTCCCGGTGATGTCAGTTTCTCGCCCATATTCAATGGCATTGACCACAGCTTGGGGGATAACCTCAAAGCCACTGAGGAATATTCTAGTGTCCTCATGTTCTATCTCGAGGATCGGAACGTCCTTGTTTTCCTTATTTTCCACGATCTCATCAGCCAAATAATTACTATATGATCATTGTGGATGAATTTGAAACGTTGGTGCAATGAAGAGGCTACCCCCTTTACCCCATGAATCCAAGGGCGTCCTAGTAACAAACTGAAAGTGGCAGGTATGTCCAAAACCTGGAATTCTACTGGCATGGTTAATGGCTCAATAGTCAGCATTAAAGTGATCACCCCTAGGACACATCGACTAGTGTTGTCGTATGCCCTTACTGCCTGCGATGAAAGAGCAAGCTCTAATATTTTTGTTCCCAGTTTTGCCATTGTATTAGTGGGACATACATTCAAAGAAGACCTATTGTCTATCTGAACTCAGGGAACCCAGTTTTCCATTCTTCCAAGAGTGATATGGAGAGCATCAATGTGGTTGGTTCCTTCCCTTGGCAGATCTAAATCAGTAAACATTATCACATTTCCAAAGTGTTTGTTTCCGATCAGTTGAGTGAGCTCATTTGGGGAGGTTTCAATAGGAATGACTGCCTGACTTAAAGACTTAGCCAGCATGTCACTGTGGGTTTTAGAAGCACAAAGCAAGCCCCAGATGGATATGTTGGTCTGAGTTTTCTTCATCTGAGCTAATAAAGTATCTTCCACCGTTTTAGCCCCAGTATCTGTTTCTTGGTCTTTGCCAGAGTGGTCACCTCTTTCCAGGTTTGGTTGGTAGGCTCGGCCAGATCTAGTAAGGTGGCTGACATCCCTACCGACCCAAGTGGCTTTTTCAATATTACAGGTATTTTGGCTACCCAGTATAGTGTCCCAAGAGAGCATATTGCAACTAGGCTCTTTTATGGATAAAGATGAAGAGAAAGGAACAATGATATATGGTAAATGATGTTTATTGATTTCAAACTTGGGTACACAAATTTTTTCATCAACCTCAATCATATTGATATGAGGTAGAGGGTTATTGACTATATTTGGTCTAGGAAGAGGCTTTTCAATAACCTTATCATCTATTAGGTCCTGGATATCATCTTTGAGTATATAGCATTTGTCGGTGAGGGAAACTGGTGAGTTGTGATCATTTGAGGATGAAACCCAATGTATGATCAGTTGGGTGTTGAACCCGGATTTTGGTTTGAGGATGAATCCCATGGTAAGTTTGGTTGGTGATAAGATTATTATTTTCTATTATTTTCATTAATTTTCCGGAATTTTATAGGTTATTTTGAGCTTTGGTTGATAATTAATTGCATTTGAGATATTATTTTTATGTATTTTTATGCTTCATGTAGGTATCTCAAAGATATTCGAGGTTCTATGGCTCAATACGCACAAATCGAGGACATCCCGGGCTCCAATGTTAAGTTTGGGCACTTTCTGTTAAGTTCTGTTAAGAGTTTATATGTGCAGCAAGGCAACAGAGCCTAACAGAAGCTAACGGTGGACTAAATTGCAAGAGCTGGAGAGGGAAGGACTTCGGCAGCCGCATCATAAAAGGTAGGGGCACCGGAGCAAATCCCTGAAAGTCGCCCCTCATTAATGCGGTGTCAATGGGAGAAGCAGCCACGTCGCCTGTTCCTTGCGGCTGACCCGCGCGTTCTCTCTGATGGGTCGGATCCGGCCCGTGTTCTGTCTAGCCCACAACAGCTCCACCAACCCACTTTTTCACCCGCTTAATATCACATCCCCAGCCCATTTAGCCAAGCCTTGACCCGCGTGCCTTCAGCCTCCCGGACCATGACCCTAGCGCGCCCATTCCCTTTTCTTTACCCTTTTTTGCCCCCAAACTTTAACTAAACTTCCTATTGTGCCCTTTTGTGCCCTAGCAGACTTGAGAGATTCAGGGAGCATGATCTTTCGGGCAGGTTAAGCTTGAACAGAGGTTAGGGCTTGAAGAGAACAACCGAATCCAAGGGGTGAACAGAAACAGTGAAGGGCTTAAACATTGAAGAATTTGGAAGAAGAGTAGAAAGCAGCCACATTTAATTTTCTATCTTCATTGTTCCTTCATTGTTGTTCAAACCAAGGCAAGGATTTCATCACTTCCTCAATTAAAAAGTATTGTACTATTTACTCTCTATTTTAATTTAATGACAATAATTTTTATTGAAGATTTGATTTACCTTCCTTGCATTATGAACTAAATTAATTGCCTAGGGTTTTGATATATATATATATACATATATATATTGGCTTGGATGTTGTGATTTAAATTTGGGGCTTTGTTATTAATTTCTATTCACTTGTTTTTGGGTATTATGTTGTGTTCTTAATGCTTGTAATGATTTGATCACCCATTACATGATTTTAAAAATTGTTTAGTGCATGAAAGTGACTTGATAATTTTGGAAAATACAACATAGTTGTTTTGGGTTGGGTTAATCTAAGTTATTAATCCTCTTTAAAATAGTCAATTGGGGTTTTGTGTTTGGACGCGATTAATTGGATAAATTCATACGTAGCGAAAGCCCGTGAATTTATACCGTTAATTAGCACCGTTATACGAAGCGAAAGCCCTTAACGGTGATTTTTGAATCCCCAACTTCCAAAAATAGAATAGTTTTAATAGCAACCCCCTATTAAATCACAACGGAAGAGCCAATTGAAAATCAAAACCCTAGATCCCCTCTCATTGAAGTCAACCTCAATTTAATATTGCTTAATTTAATTTCTTGCTTTAGCTTAGTTAATTAGTTAATTCACTAAAAATCAATCGTCTAAATATAGTTGAAATTGCAACGTGCTTGGTACTCATTAAATACAACCAAATTACTTCCTCGTGGGATCGACACTCTACTTTATCACTATATTACTTGTTTGACCGGGTAATCTTGCCCGTGTTGCGTTCGCGCAACCAACAAGTTTTTGGCGCCGTTGCCGGGGAAGCACGGTGTTGTTTTAAGATATCATAATAGTTGCATTTGAGATTGTAATTTAGACATTTTTATTTTCTTGTTTTTATTTATTATTGTTGCTTGGGCTATTGCACTTGATCGTTTGGTATAGTTCTTTGAGCTTGTGTGTAGGTGTATGCGACACACCCGATCGGCAAAGGTTTCATTGTTGCCGATTGATCCGGAAATTGAAAGAACTATCTGAGTTCGCCGTAGAGTGCAAAGAACTATGGCGGAAGAGGGTGCCGAGTATAGGCCCCGAGAAGAAGTCCAAAGAGATAATGAAAGGAGAAATAGAGAACAATAAGTCCAAGGGGCAAATGAAAGGGTAAATAGGGAGAATCCCATTGAGCAAGAGAGGCCACTCCATGACTTCACAATTCCCTTCATGAACGATTATTTACCGGGAATCGTGAGACCTCCCGTGGTCGCCAACAATTTTAAGATCAAGCCGTCTCTCATCTCTCTAATCCAAGGGAGTGTTCAATTTGGGGGATTGTTGACCGAGGATGCTCATGATCATATCATGAATTTCATGGAGATTTGTGACACGTTCAAGATGAATGGAGTGTCGAATGAAGCCATACGCCTTCGCTTGTTTCCTTTCTCTTTTAGGGATAAAGCGAAAATGTGGTTGAATTCATTGACTCCGGGATCTATCACAAATTGGGGAGAGCTTAGGCAAGCTTTCTTGGAGAAATATTATCCTCCCGCAAAGACGGTCCAATTGAGGAATGCCATCACCTCTTTTCTTCAACTTGATGGTGAGACGTTGTATGAAGCTTGGTAGAGGTACAAGGACATGTTGAGGAAGTGCTCACATCATGGATTGCCCCGGTGGTTGATTGTGCAAACATTCTATAATGGTTTGCTCCCATCAACAAGAACTTTTATTGATGCGGCCGCGGGTGGGGCATTTATGACAAAGAATGTTGATGATGGGTATGCTTTGTTGGAGAAGATGGCCTCAAACAATCATTTTTGGGGGAATGAAAGAGGAGCTCAAAGAGGTGTAGCCATGGTTCGTGAATCCTCAACCGAAGTTGCTTGCTTGACCGCGCAAGTAGCGGAGCTTACCAAGATGTTGCAAGCTACTCTTCTTCCACAAAAAGTGGCATGTGAGCTTTGTGGAGGCCCTCACACTTCGGATGTTTGCCATTTGAAAATGGAATCAATCCAATTTGTTTCCAACTTCAACCGGAACCAAAACAACCCATATTCAAACACATACAATCCGGGTTGGCGAAACCATCCTAACTTCTCTTGGAGCAACAACAACCAAAACCAACCTTCCTCCTCAACCTAAAATCGAAATTCCAATAACCCTCCCGGATTCTCTAACCAACCTCACCAACACCAACACCAACCACAATACCCAACCCAACCACCTTACCAAAATCAAAATCCACCTCAACCTCCACCCAAGAAAGAAATACCCGTGGAAGACCTCCTAAAAATCATCCATGACCAACAAGCCATAATCCTTAGCACCCAATCTTCCGTGAGAAACCTTGAAATCCAAATGGGCCAACTTGCATCTTCCATCAATTCTAGACCCCAAGGAAACCTTCCAAGTGATACCGAGCCAAATCCCAAGGGGAAGGAGCAATGCATGTCCATTACTCTTAGAAGTGAGAAGGAGCTACAAGGTGGAAAAGAAGAAGAGAAGGTGGGTGAAAAAAATTGTGAAGAAGTGAAAGAAAAATCTAAGGAGAAGATTGAGCCAATTCCCCCACCTCCGATCAAGGAAAGAGTGTATCCTCCACCTCCATTTCCGCAAAGGCTCCAAAAGGCAAAGGATGACAACCAATTTCTTAAGTTTCTTGAAATCTTCAAGAAGCTTCACATCAACATTCCTTTTGCCGATGCTTTGGAGCAAATGCCTTCTTATGCCCGATTTGTGAAGGATATCCTCTCCAAGAAAAGAAGACTTGAGGATTATGAGACTATATCTTTGACGGAGGAGTGTAGTGCCGTGCTACAACAAAAGCCTCCTCCAAAATTGAAGGATCCGGGTAGTTTTGTAATTCCATGCACCATTGGGGAGAAATTTACGGGCAAGGCATTGTGTGATTTGGTGGCAAGCATTAATCTCATGCCATCGTCGGTTTATAGGAAGCTTGGATTGGGTGAAGCTATGCCTACTTCCGTTACTCTTCAATTGGCGGATAGGTCTCTAGCTTATCCCAAGGGTGTTATTGAGAATGTTCTTGTGAAAGTTGATAAGCTTATCCTTCCGGCGGATTTCTTAGTGCTTGACATGGAAGAAGATTGTGAGGTGCCAATTATTCTTGGAAGACCCTTCTTGGCTACTGGTAGAGCTTTGATCGATGTGGCGAAAGAGAGCTTACAATGAGGGTACATGATCAACAAGTTACCTTTAATGTCTTCAAGCCCATCAAGTACTCGGAGAAATTGGAAGATTGTGCAAGAGTGGAGGTGGTTCAAAGATGGAAGGGAGAAGGATCTCATGATAATACTCCTAAGAGCCGAGTTGAGCAAGTTTGTGAGAAGGTGGTGATGGAGCCAAAAAAGTTGAAGAAATGTGATGAAAAGAAGGGGAGGTATGTCATTCCTCCAAGAAGAAAGAAGGTCAAAAAGTCGTCTTTGGATGTGGCACAACTACCATCAAATGTGATTAAATGGAAAAAAGTCAAAGTGGAGGCACCGATGATGGAAGCAAGGTTTGAAAAGGTTGTCAAGAAAGCTTCTCCAAATGGTAGCGCTCAAGTGAAGGTTCGAGTGCTTCTCCATGATCCTCCATAGGCCGATGCGGGAGAAGAAGTGAAGCTAAAGACTTTAAATTAGAACTACTCACACCGGTTTTCTCTTTCCTCTCTTTTCATTTATTTGTTTTTATGGCTTTTGTATTTATATGCATGTGTCGCTTTTCGAAGCCCTCCCGAGTTTGTGGGTTTATAGGGAGGTGTATATAGCGTCCCCTCGCAAAAATATTTTTCTTTTTATTTGCTTTTCATGGGGAGTTGTGATTGATGCCCTTGCCTTGGTATGTTCATGAACATTGAGGGCAATATTCGGTTCTAAGTTTGGGGGTGGGGTTAGCATTATTTTTTGCCCTCGATTTTTGAGAAAATTTGAAAATATTTAGAAAATTTCAAGCTAGTTTGGACCCCTTTAATTATGCTTTGATCATTCATCTCATCACTTTGGCACTCATAGAGTTGTATGTGCATTATTTTCTTAGATTTGGCCTTGGGATTATTACATGCATAGTTGAGGATATTTTGTGATTTTTGTGCTAGCCTTTCCCTCATTCATGTTAAATAGTGCCCATGTGTGGATCTCTTGATAAATTTTTTTTAAGCTAAGCTCTAGCTTTGGTTGTGCATGTGTTATGAGTACCTTGTTGTGAGTTGTGATGCCGTTAGATGATCTTGAAACTGATGAATAGCTTGGCTTATGAGTATGACAATAGCATGATATAGGCCATGTTTGACTCGTTTGTGCCATATCGACCTACCCTTGTTCACATTAAATCCATAGTATCCCATTTGAGCCTTAATAAAAGAATGGTGTGTGCAAGAGCACACAATGACCCCTATCCGCCTTCATTTCTATCACCCACATTAACTTATCCCATGAGCCTATACACTTTATCCAACCCTTTGAGAGAGCACTTTGTGAAATGAATTTATAAATGTATGTCTTGGAGGGAGTATGTGCTTCATGGAAGTGTTGTTCTTCATATATTTGGTGTGGTGTGGTTTTAATCTTGGTTGATGGGTTGGGGGTTGTTTATATTGTAAAAAGGGACCCTTGTGTATTAAAAAAAATCAAAAGTGAAGGGACACCCAAAATTATGATCCATTTGTGCTTTAAAGTTATTCAAAAAGGGAAATTGTCGGATGAAAAATTATTTGTGGTAGTTGATGTACTCTCAACCCCAAGTTCTTGATATGTAAAGAAAAAAAAGAAAGAAAGAAGAAGCTAAGTTTGGGGGTTGTTGAGAAGTGGTGAGTTATGATGAAGTATATTGTCTCATGAAGCTAGACTTGAGTGTGATTTTAAAGGCTTCACTTGTGCTCTCTTGTCTTGATTTCCTTCCCTTCATTTGTAGCTCAACCGTGACCTAAAGTTACAAGCTTACAAAAGTCCTATTGATATTGTCATGCCATGAGTTTTTGCCTTGTGAAATATATATCTCTTTCGGTTTCATGGCTTATGCTTGGTACTTCATTGAACGTTCAATCCTAGCTAGAGTGATGCTATTTAGTCATGGGCTTGTGCTTCATGTTTTTAAGTAAGTGTTTGAGGAAAGTTTGATAGCATTGAAATCACATCATACCTTGGTTATGCATTTTTATATTCTTGAGTTTTATTTCTTTCATGGTAATACATATGAGATCTTGATTGAGTGTCTTCTTCATTCCATCGTTGTCTCGAGCTTATCCATAATCCATATCTCTCTTTGCTTGGGATGATCAAAGCTTAAGTTTGGGGGTGTTGATAAGCTTATTATTTTCTATTATTTTCATTAATTTTCCGGAATTTTATAGGTTATTTTGAGCTTTGGTTGATAATTAATTGCATTTGAGATATTATTTTTATGTATTTTTATGCTTCATGTAGGTATCTCAAAGATATTCGAGGTTCTATGGCTCAATACGCGCAAATCGAGGACATCCCGGGCTCCAATGTTAAGTTTGGGCACTTTCTGTTCAGTTCTGTTAAGAGTTTATATGTGCAGCAAGGCAACAGAGCCTAACAGAAGCTAACGGTGGACTAAATTGCAAGAGCTGGAGAGGGAAGGACTTCGCCAGCCGCATCATAAAAGGTAGGGGCACCGGAGCAAATCCCTGAAAGTCGCCCCTCATTAATGCGGTGTCAATGGGAGAAGCGCCACGTTCCTTTGCGGCGACCCGCGTTCTCTCGATGGGTCGGATCCCCGTGTTCGTCCACCACACTCCACCGCTTTTTCATAATATCATATCCCCAGCCCATTTACCCAAGCCTTGACCCGCGTGCCTTCAACCTCCCGGACCATGACCCTAGCGCGTCCATTCCCTTTTCTTTACCCTTTTTTGCCTCCAAACTTTAACTAAACTTCCTATTTTACCCTTTTGTGCCCTAGCAGACTTGGGAGATTCAGGGAGCATGATCTTTCGGGCAGGTTAAGCTTGAACAGAGGTTAGGGCTTGAAGAGAACAACCGAAACCAAGGGGTGAACAAAAACAGTGAAGGGCTTAAACAGTGAAGAATCTGGAAGAAGAGTAGAGAAGCAGCCACATTTAATTTTCTATCTTCATTGTTCCTTCATTGTTGTTCAAACCAAGGCAAGAATTTCATCACTTCCTCAATTAAAAAGTTTTCTACTATTTACTCTCTATTTTAATTTAATGACAATAATTTTTATTGAAGATTTGATTTACCTTCCTTGCATTATGAACTAAATTAATTGCCTAGGGTTTTGATATATATATATATTGGCTTGGATGTTGTGATTTAAATTTGGGGCTTTGCTATTAATTTCTATTCACTTGTTTTTGCGCATTATGTTGTGTTCTTAATGCTTGTAATGATTTGATCACCCATTACATGATTTTAAAAATTGTTTAGTGCATGAAAGTGACTTGATAATTTTGGAAAATACAACATAGTTGTTTTGGGTTGGGTTAATCTAAGTTATTAATCCTCTTTAAAATAGTCAATTGGGGTTTTGTTTTTGGACGCGATTAATTGGATAAATTCATACGTAGCGAAAGCCCGTGAGTTTATACCGTTAATTAGCACCGTTATACGAAGCGAAAGCCCTTAACGGTGATTTTTGAATCCCCGACTTCCAAAAATAGAATAGTTTTAATAGCAACCCCCTATTAAATCACAACGGAAGAGCCAATTGAAAATCAAAACCCTAGATCCCCTCTCATTGAAGTCAACCTCAATTTAATATTGCTTAATTTAATTTCTTGCTTTAGCTTAGTTAATTAGTTAATTCACTAAAAATCAATCGTCTAAATATAGTTGAAATTGCAACGTGCTTGGTACTCATTAAATACAACCAAATTACTTCCTCGTGGGATCGACACTCTACTTTATCACTATATTACTTGTTTGACCGGGTAATCTTGCCCATGTTGCGTTCGCGCAACCAACAGTTGGGCATTGGACCCGGATTTTGGTTGTAACAGTTCGATTTACGTTTCTTGTTACACATTTTTATTTACGAGCATTTATATGAATTGTTGTGCTACGTGGTTAATAATATGATTTATATGAGATGATGATTACTTGATGAAATGTTTTAATAAAAATATAACATGCTAATGAAATGATGATTTTATGATTCATGTTATATTGAAAATATAACATGCTATTTATGATTAGAATGGAAACAATAGTCTCCCATTCATGAATTATTATATGAGTTGTGATAAATGAGGAATTATGAAACTCATGGTATGATTGGGTTATGTGGTTGATGGTTTGATGATAAGTTAAAATGTGGAAATAACATGATATATGTTATTGGAGTTGAGATGCATATTCTATATGATATGGATGACTTTAAAATGAATGATGTAGAACTATGTTCTATGTGTCTATGGATGAGAATTGGTTTATGTTGAGAATTATACCATGAAATGATACACCATAAGTTTGACATGAGATGTACATGTTTTATTTTGAGCATAATGCCATGCCATGACATTGCATCTTTAGTAGCTTACTAAGTCATTATGACTTACTCGTTTACTTTGTTTTCCTTAGATTCGAGCCGGGCTAGTAATTCGAAGGAATCCGCCGACTCTACGATAGAAGTGAGATTTGATTTAGAAGGTTGCTACTATTATTATCTTTGTAACCTTGGTTTATTTGGAAATGACGTTTGGGAAGTGGAGTTATATAGACTTTACTTTGGGTAGTAAGATTTGTGTGTTATGGATTTGATACTTGTATTGTTTAATTAGTACTTGGTTTTTGTGAGCCGACAAATGTTAGTCGAGCCATGTTATTTAACTACATATTTTATCCATCTCAAGTTTGGTTATATTGTTGGTTATGTTGTACTCCGGCATGTATAGCAGTAGAGTGTGTAGAATAGAGTTGTAGACTTAGTTAATGTGGGGTTCCGGCTGTAACGTCGCCGATGACTTGGTTATAATATTGTTCATAAATTGTGATAGGTGGTTTTGTTGTACGTGCCCAATGTTGCGTCACATGCTTCGAATTTTTGGGCCGAGAGATTTACTATCTCTTTGGTTGTTTTGTATTTCGGAGCTTGTTAGCTCGGGTCCATTTAAGTTATTCGCTTCCGCATTTGTTGAGTCGTTGGCGTATCGCTGTTATAGCTTTACCCCTTTGCTTGTTGTTTTGTGTGTTTTGGCGGCACGACCTTGGGGTCTCGTATTGGGATCCGGGTCGGGTCGTCACAAGTGTTATGGTTTAGGTTTATGGTTTACGTAATCTTTGCAAGGAACCCTACAATAAACTAGTTCTCAAATGATAGAATGGGAGAAGCAGACTGAAAACATGGCCATCGATGCTTCCACATTCTACACATATGCATCACTATCAGGATCACTCATAAATTTCATAATCTTTCAAAATCTAAACATGAAACAAGAATTACAACATATAGTACGCCTAAAAAAAATACGAAAATTACCAAAAACACCCATGTACTTTCACTTTCCAGTTTTGTTTAATTTCCCTTGCAAATTTACTCTTCAATCAAAATTGGCTAGTATGATTTGAGTGTTCAAATCTTTAAGTAATATTTTTGTACTTTATTTTGTTTTTATTGATTTTGATTCAATTAAATGGAATCTTAAACATATACTCTACAATCAAATAGCACAAGCAATGTGCACGCTCCAATTACTAGTAAATGAGAATGCAAAAAGTTTAATATGTCAACATTTATAGATAACTAGAATCAAGAAAGGAGTACCTACACTGCATTAAGCACTTTTGAATGGTATACAACAACAGGAGATATAGGATATGTGGTGCTCTAGGTGCTTGGGATGTCGAGTATCCCATTTTGCCAGTGCCCAGGTTGGGTTTCCCCACTTCTGAAAGAGTACATTCCAAGTCCTTGCCTTCTTCATAGACCCTAGTTCGTTAATGCATGGGAGATACTGACAACTGTACAGAACGGATTCCTGTACTTGGCTCAACCACAATGAAAATCTACAGATTAACGAGGCGCACACACGCACACAAAGGAAAAGAAGGGAGACAAATGTAGAGATTAGCACCAAGGTCATCAATGGATAATCGAAGCATTACCAAAGCCACCAACAATATGGTGCTGTGACATTGTCAAATGCTAAGTAGTCACCAACATACAGATACCATAGTAAGTATCGTCAACATGTTCATACATCTTTACTTCTAAGAAAATGTTAAAGATATAATCTTGTTGAGTTATAGGCCATTTCATATACGTAACAAGACTATCCTAGAATCAGAATAAGGTACATAACATGAACTGAATTATACATACAATCCAGAATTATTAATTTGAATTTGAATGAGGGCATGCTTCAAGGCATAAAATATGCATCGGTAGAAAGTACGAACGTGCCAATGCCTTATCTTCTTTAAATTGTGTTGAATGGTCTAAGACGAGGATGCTACAGATGTAGAGAAATAAGACAAAACAGACAGACATAAACATGGTGAGAATTAGAAAGAAGCATACTAGTATACTACCTTAAGTTGACTCAAGCAACTTAACACTTATAAGCGGCACTTTAAGAAATATTCCTATTTTATTTTCAGCTGCACGCAATTCAAAATACGTACTTTATAAGCAGCAATCACCCAGTATAAAGCCCTGAAGTATGCCAATGGCAAGAACACGCATAACCAGTACGGCGTATAATCACAAATCTTATACTTTAAATAATTCATTGTATTAGTCAAAGCAAAAATCCATACACCACTGTGAATGGACTCAAGAATAACCCATACTCATTTACTAACAACTACCAATTCATCATATTTGACCACAAGCATACCAGATTACCACCACTATTCAATTTGCACAATTTCAGTATACCCAGAGTATACTTAGGCAACAAATGTCCAGCAATTTAACTCCCATATTTCAGCATTTATTGGAAAAAATTAGAACAATCTTACTTGGATTTTGCAGATATTTTTGGAGAAGAAAAGAAAATTTTGGATTATTGGAAATTTTTGGAACCAGAATTTCCTTCAAACCCACCAGCAATTGAAATCGATGGAGCGGAGCTCGAAATTACGGCGGAGGCAGACAAAGGCGCCATGGCGGGTGTGGAAGATGAGTTGGTGATTGCCGGATCTACAACTGAGAAAGGGAGACGATGGCTGATAGAGATAGATGGCCGCGGCAGAGCAATTGAAGTCGGCTGCTGTGAATGGGCGATGACGGGGCTGTGAAGAGGACGGAGGCAAAGAAGAGGGGGGCAGAGATACGGGGCCTGCTAGATTGTGGAAGAGAGGGAGATGGAGCCGATGGACTCGGGTTTGGGGCGGATGGAGCAGGCACTTTTGTTGATGGTCCGGCTGGTTGTAGGGAGAGAGAGGGGTTTGCTTGGCGATTGCGATTGACGGCGGAGATGAAGCTGGACCGCTTGGGTTTTGGGCCGGCCATGGAGGATGGTGGCCGTGAAGGGAGAGGGAGGGGAAATCAAGAGACTGAGAAGGGAGCGTACCTGACCACCGGCAGGGAGCGTCGGAGGCAGTCGGGGGAGTGAACGGAGGGAATGCTAACCGATGGAGTACTGCGAAGAGGAAGAGACCAGATTAATTTGAGAGAGGGCTTTTTGAGATGGTTTTTTGATATGGCGGTAGATATTTTGTTCACTCCCGCCCACATTTAGCGAAAAAGAAAGGCTGGTTTATTTTTTTAAGGGAAGATTGTTTTTGGCGGTAATATAAATATTTGGGGATTTTGGGGTTGGCGGTGGATGGAGTTTTAATTTTTCGGGAACATGATTATTAATTGACTTGAAATTATATTTTTATAATTTCAAGAACTTTCTTCGTTCCGAGTAAATAGTCTTCGTTTGAAAGTCATTTTTTTAAAAAGAAAATGACAATTTAAATAGTTTATTAGTAATAAAATGACACATGTATATCTTCATTTTTTAAAGTGGACTCTTTCAATGACACTTTATTAATTACAGAATATAATTTTACTCTATTTATATAATTTCACTTTATTAATTTAAATCAAATTTACTCTATTTATATAATTTTGTTATTATTTTCTTAAATATATAAATTAATGTGAATATTTTAATTTTTGTAATTATATTGATGCTAATAATTTTAATGAATGATATTTTATTATTAAATTAATATTTCAAATATTAATTTAATAATAAAATATCATTCATTAAAATGATTATAATATTTCCTATATATATATATATATATATATATATATATATATATATATATAAATACAAAGGGATTTTACAAAAAACAAATATTTCAAAACCACAACAATTCAACTTGTGCAATTTCACTGTTTTTTGAATTGTCAATATCTGACCCCCGGCCCGTTAAAATTTTGGATGAGCTAGGTCTTTTTTGTAGGCTCTACCGATTTCCATATTTTGCATCAAGAGACGTTTTTCAGTGTACCCATTGTGCTCATCATTCTATACATCATCGTCTTGGAGAATGGACATATTCATGTAAGTTAAGTTAAGTTAAGCTAAGCTAAGGTAAGTTAAGTTAAGCTAAGTTAAGTTAAGTTAAGTTAAGTTAAGTTAAGTTAAGTTAAGTTAAGTTAAGTTAAGTTAAGTTAAGTTAAGTTAAGCTAAGTTAAGTTAAGTTACGTTAAGTTAAGTTAAGTTAAGTTAAGTTAAGTTAAGTTAAGTTAAGTTAAGTTAAGTTAAGTTAAGTTAAGTTAAGCTAAGTTATGGACCATTACGTTACATTAAGTTAAGTTAAGTTAAGTTAAGTTAAATTAAGTTAAGTTAAGTTAAGTTAAGTTAAGTTGAGTTAAGTTAAGTTAAGTTAAGTTAAGTTACATTAAGTTAAGTTACGTTACGTTAAGTTATGTTACGTTAAGTTAAGTTAAGTTACGTTACGTTAAGCTAAGTTAAGTTATGTTACGTTACGTTAAGTTAAGTTAAGTTAGGTTAAGCTAAAGTAAGTTAAGTTAAGTTACGTTAAGTTAAGTTAAGTAAAGTTAAGCTAAGTTAAGTTAAGTTACGATAAGTTAAGTTAAGTTAAGTTACGTTAAGTTAAGTTAAGTTAAGTTATGCTAAGTTAAGTTAAGTTAAGTTAAGTTAAACTAAGTTAAGTTAAGTTAAGTTAAGTTACGTTAAGTTAAGTTACGTTACGTTAAGTTGAGTTAAGTTAAGTTACGTTAAGTTAAGTTAAGTTAAGTTACATTACGTTAAGTTAAGTTAACTTACGTTACGTTAAGTTACGTAAGTTAAGTTACGTTATGTTAAGTTACGTTACGTTACGTTAAGTTATAACATTTTGCCAATAGGCATAACGTGTTTTCATGTTATAATGGTCCATCGTAGTCCATTATAAGATTTCGCCAATAGGCGTAGTGTATTTTCATGTTATAATGGTCCATCCGTTGTACTCCATTATACCATTTCCCCAATAGGCGTAGCGTGTTTTCATGTTATGATGGTCCATCCGTCGTACTCCATTATACCATTTCGTCAATAGGCATAGCGTGTTTTCATGTTATAATGGTCCATCATACTCCATTATAACATTTCGCCTTTAGGCGTAGCGTGTTTTCATGTTATAATGGTCCATCGTACTCTATTATACCATTTCGCTAATAGGCGTATCATGTTTCATGTTATAATGGTCCATCGTACTCCATTATACAATTTCGTCAATAGGCGTAGCGTGTTTTCATGGTATAATGGTCCATCGTAGTCCATTATAACATTTCGCCAATAGGCGTAACGTATTTTCATGTTATAATGGTCCATCTTACTCCATTATACCATTTCGCCAATAGGTGTAGCGTGTTTTCATGTTATAATGGTCCATCGTAGTCCATTATACCATTTTGCCAATAGGCGTAACGTGTTTTCATGTTAAGTTAAGTTAAGTTAAGTTAACTTACGTTGCGTTACGTTACGTTACGTTAAGTTAAGTTATGTTATGGACCATTACGTTACATTAAGTTAAGTTAAGTTAAGTTAAGTTAAGTTACGTTACGTTAAGTTAAGTTACGTTACGTTAAGTTAAGTTAAGTTAAGTTACGCTACGTTAAGTTAAGTTAAGTTACGTTACGTTAAGCTAAGTTAAGTTATGTTACGTTACGTTAAAGGTACGTTACGTTAAGTTAAGTTAAGTTAAGCTAAGCTAAGTTAAGTTAAATTAAGTTAAGTTACGTTAAGTTAAGTTAATTTAAGTTAAGTTAAGTTACATTACGTTAAGTTACGTTACGCTACGTTAAGGTAAGTTACGTTACGTTACGTTAAGTTAAGTTGTAATGTAAATGTTTTAATTTTTGTAATTATATTGATGCTAATCATTTTAATTATTGATATTATATTATTAAATTAACATTTCAAATATTAATTTAATTTAATTTCAATTTAATTTCAAATATTATTGATATTTTATCATTAATTAGAATTTAATTTCAATTTATATTCTGCGACGGAATTTCCTGTCGCTAAAGGTTACCTTTAGCGACAGAATTTTCCGTCGCTGAAAGTTTTTAGAATTTTTAATTTCAGCGACGGAAAATTCCGTCGCTGATAAATTCCGTCGCTGATGCTCAATTTCCATCACTAATCAGCGACAGAAAATTTCCATCACTGAGAATTCCGTCGCTGAAGGCACGCTTTCTTGTAGTGGTGGGTCTTTAACTAATTTTTCGTCGAGATCTAAAATTGATCGTGTTGAATACAGTTGTGGGTAGTGGTTCAATATTTAACGAGCTGAGATATTCAACAAAGCAAGATCCAGAGCCAGGGAGGTTCAAGAGAACTGATGGGAAGAAATGGAGGGTCACAAACTTCTTTTAAGCGATATATAACTAGTGGCGATTGAGAATGGTGCGTCACACCACCTTGATCGAGATCTAGATCGTCGTTGTTACTACCAACGGATAACAAGGATGAGGAAGAAGAAGACAACAAAGAGGGGGAATTGGAAGACGAAACGGAATAGGATGGTAAACGGGTCGCGGGACTTGTCGCAGGCGCCGCCGGCGGAAGAAGAATCATCGTCAATGTCTATGTCACCGTCGGGGGACGCCATAGAACTAGGTTCTGGGTAGATTTTAGTGTTCAGATCTAGCCTCAACGAAGACATCATATGAATACTAAATAGGGAAACGTTAAAGGAAAGAAGATTGAGATGGGGATTTGAGGAAATTTTGACTAAAAATTGGATCTGATTATATGATATGAAAATTGGATCTTAATATTTTTGGATAGTTTATATGATATGAAAAGTGGATCCGATTAGATTGTGGGAATTGTGGAAATATCCATGAATTCAAGGTTGAAAATGGCACTACCATTTTCAAACTCAAATAAGAAAATGAGAGGGGGCGGTGCTGAATTTATCATTATTTTTTTGGAAAAGATGAAGATCAACATTGTTCGTAACCCCCAAAGTTCTATTATTTATAGTTGGACCCCTTTGTGATTATAATTGTTTCTCCTTTGTATTTTTGTTTGGGAAAATAGATATTTGACATAACTTAACGTTCATCTAAAAAATGGGCTCACTTGCAACATGACTAAAGTTGGATAACCAAAATAGATGTTTCAAACTTTCGGTGGCCGAATATGAAAAAGTTGGGTGGCTCATTTGTGTGTTTTATCGAAGAAAAATGATTTGTATTGGGCATGAGTAACTCATTTGTAAAAACCGCAGGTTATCTATTAAAAAAACGATACAATATGTGAGAGGAAAGTGGATTGGAAGCGAGTAACTGAAGCAACTCAACCTATTTAAAATGGTTACTACATACTCACTTCGATTCCGAACAAAATTTTTCATTTGGTCAAAGTGATCAACCACAATCATTTTTCGACTTAGCGCTTTTGTCATTTGGTCAAAGTTGTTCAGAGCATCCCCATTGTTTTAAAATAGGCTCTTCTTATTAAGAAGAGAAAAGTGAATAATTGGAGGTTCCTTCTTACCAATGCCATGTAGGAGAGAGAAGATATTTTGTTCTTGGTGAAGAAGAAAAAAAAAAGAATCTTCTTAACTATTTGTGTGTGACCGACCAATTTGGGGGGGGGGGTTAAATTCAATTTTTTTTTGTGTAAGAAGATTATACAATGAGAAGATATATTCTAAAGTAGATGGCAGTACAACCCAGCTAAAAAGATGTGTAGAAAGATTTAACACTGGAGATGCTCTCACAAGTAGTATATTATTACTATGTAGAAATTAAACTCCACTCATAGCAGAACAACAATAGATGATAGATCTATTTGATCCTCATATATTATTAAACTCATTAAAAATGAATATAAAAGTTTATTTGATATCCATAAGCTACTCAAATAAAAAATTCATACAACAACTTGACACAAACCTGAATAATTTTTCATACCTTACTATCTTTATCCTCAATAACTTCAAAATTTGAAAAAATTCATTTGGTGTCCAAATGAATCAAACCAAATATTTATTTATACATAAAAATGTGTATTTTTTTTAAATTTGAATTGCGAAAAGACCAAAAATTAAAGAAAAAGGAAAAAGAATTCATGGGAGCCATGCTTATTTGAGTGAGAGAGAGAGTGATATGGCCGGCAAAATATAGAGTTTCTTTCAGAAAAGTCGGTGTAAAACCCCAATCCCATATCGGGTAGATGTGGAACTTGTGTTTGATTTATAATGTAGTCATGTGCTACAACTGGGTACTAACATCATCAATGGCAGTGGTGGTCCGATGGCTTTGCGTGCTCAGTGGGCCAGTGTGTGGGCTACACTGATCGAGCTCTCGAGCTCAAGTCATTACAAATGGTATCAGAACGGGTCCTGACCGGAAATGTGGGAACAAAGTGCTGTGCGAAGGGCCAAAGTGCTACACCGCAGAAGGTGGGAGCCACCTCTTGATTACCGTACGAGCCACTTCATGAATCCTGCATCGTCCGGGGTACGATTCGGCCTTGACGAGAACGTCAAGGATTTGAGTGGGAGAGATTGTAATACTCCAATCTCACATCGGGTGATTTATGTGGAATATGCGTAGTCATGTTGATAGAGCCTTCGTCAAAGATTTGAGTGGGAGAGATTGTACTACTCCAATCTCACATCGGGCAGATGTGGAACTTATGTTTGATTTCTAGGTATGCCACATCGAAGATGCAACACCTCATCGCCCACCACAAAATCTAAAAGTCCAGGATGATGTTGGTGCCTGTAAGAAATGTGACCACCTTATAAATCGAACACAATTCCCTCATCTACCCGATATGGGACAGGGTATTACAGTCGGTCTCTGAGAGACGAAAATGGAGAAAATCTTGATTTCCTTTTGATTGTTCTGTGATCTGTGATCCTCCATTGTTTGCCAAAAAAATCCTCTTTTGATTGGTCTCATGAGAAGTTATTTATAAGAGCATCACCATTGTTGTTGTTGTTGTTGTCTTTTTTTTTTTTTTTTTGTATTCTTAGCATTATTCTTAGCTAAGTATATCAAATAACAATAATGAGAGAGCTTCTTGATTTTATTCTTAGGAGGAAAGAGAAAAAAAATCTTAGCTAAAATTTTTTAGAAAAAACTTCTTAACTTTTCCAAGCCTCATAAGTCATGTGTGAGAGGGAGGGGGGGGGGAATGAAAATATTTTTTTTTTTTAAATGCGTTACATTTAATTTTTTATGTAAGAAGATGTGTAAGAATATTATATAATGGAGAGATGATATATAAATTTATTAAGGTAAATAAAACAACAAAACAGTTGACTTTTAAAATAAAAACGAACATACAATGGCCAAAAAACAGTTACCTTAAATTTATTATCAAGATAATTATCATTATCATTTATCTATACGTCATTCAAGGAGTCGAAAAATTTTGCCAAGGCAACTCGTGACGACCCGCCTTCCCCAACCGCAGCTTTGGCAGCATCTCTCATTTCCATAACTCGGTCTCTCACGGCTTTCCCACTCTCCCCTTCCATCAACTCAGTTACTCGTTTCCCCAACTCGTCCGAGCTCACAAACCTATCCTTTTCGGATTCATTAACTGACAACGCCACCTTCAATTCCCCCACCAAAGCCACCCTAGTCTTCCTTTGCTCAGCATACAACGGCCACGCCAACATAGGCACCCCCGCCAAAACTGCCTCCAAAACCGAGTTCCACCCGCAATGAGTTACGAACCCACCCACCGAGTCGTGACTCAGTATATCCACCTGTGGGGCCCACGACTTCAATACAAGCCCCTTCTCCTTCGTTCTCTCCAAGAAACCTTCTGGTAGCAAAGCGTCCAGATCCGGCTCCGTTGGTGCTAAGTTGCGCTTCGTTTTATCCTTTGGGGGTGGATTTCGCACCACCCATAAGAATCTACAACCACTATTTTCCAACCCAATTGCCATTTCCTTCAACTGTTGTTCACTAAACAAACCCATACTCCCGAAGCACAAGAACACAACGCTTTGACTCGGCTGCGAGTTGAGCCAACTTAAGCACTCGTGTTCACTCCGATCTTTGTCGTCACTTGCTATCAACGGTCCGATTCCAAAAAACGGCGGAGTAGGGGGGCCGTTGGGAACGCATGCTCCTTCCTGAATTGCCTTAATAGCTCTGGGCTCAAAGGCATCGAACGTGTTCGTTAATAAACCAGCACATTTGCTCATGTTGATTGCCGTGCTAATGAAGTGGTTATAAGCATTCGTGTTTCTATCAAATAAAGCTTCGGGCATATCTAAGCTATAGACGGGTGGCATGCCAGGGAAATCGATGTAATCGTTGATATCTTTGATGCTTTTGGGTATAGTTTCATGGAGAGTGGGTAAATATAAGAAGCCAACAAGGCTGGAAGCGCCGGAGGTGAAGAAGAAGTAGGTGGAGATATCAAGGCTTGTGGAGACTTGGAAGGCGGCGTTACAGAAGAAATCGAGAACAACAGCTTTGACCGTTGAGGTTTGCGAGATTGTTTGGAGTGTTGTGTGGAAATTGGGGTTTTGGAGACGAGGTATTTCGAAAGATAGTTCTACGAAGTTAGAGTAGTTTTGTGGGGGAGCGACGGTGGGGAGGTGGTAGAAGGAGAGGGAAGGGGTGGTGGCAGAGACACGATCGATGTAAGAGGCGGTGGCACCAGTTATGTAAGGTGCGGTAGTGAGGAGGACGATTACGGAGAGGGAAGGTTTGTGGGTGAGGATTAGCTTTCCCAACTCCACCATCGAAACTAGGTGGCCGATTCCAGCAGAAGGATATAACACAATGGCGTCCTCCATGTTCACGGTGGTAGAGAGCTACAAGCTAGTGTGAGAGAAATAATTGAGAAGACACTTGTAGTTGTAGAAGGTGATGATAATTATATAGTTGACGAGAAATAAGAAAAAGAAATGATATGAGGAGTAGGAGCTATTTGATGATTAAGTTTGGTAATTAATGCTACACAATATGGTCTTTCTTACGGTTTAGCATGATAGTTTATGATATTTGGGTTCAAAAGAAATACACCTTAATAGGAATGCAGCATGACCTCGAAACCCCTTAAGCGCTGAGAGTATTATTATGCTTTGTAGAAAGAAATTGACAGGGTTTCTGGTGTAAGATACGCCACCTTTCGATGTAACTTGAGAGGTATATATAGCCCCTTCTGGAGTGAAATCCGGGCTGAGTAATTATGATGGAGAGAATTTAGGACTTTATGACCATAAATGCGGGTTGATCGCGTAATTGACGAAATCATGACTTGAATCTCGGGCTTGGGAGTTATCTGCCAGTTAGGCTCGGGATAGATATCGTTCATTCGAAAGCGACCCGCTCCTGCTCGGCCGATTGGTAGATAGTTCTGCTCGCCGGGATAGATGTAAGGTGTTTACCCTGCGGTTATCCTGTCCGGGTGACCTCTTTTCTGGTCTCTAACATGCACGTGCTTGTCACGTGGTGACACATCACTACTAGAAACAGTGCCTTCAGCGACGGAATTCTTAGCGACGGAAATTTTCCGTCCCTGATTAGCGACGGAATTTTACCTTTAGTGACGGATTTTTGCATCAGCGACGGAATTGACCATCAGCGACGGAATTTTCCGTCGCTGAAGGCCACCTTTTAGCGACGAAATCAGCGACGGAATTAAGCATTAGCGACGGAATTGAACATCAGCGACGGAAATTTCCGTCGCTAAAGGTCACCTTTAGCGACGGAATTTTCCGTCGCTGAAAATAAACCGAAATTAATTTTTGAAATATTCAGCGACGGAATTTTCCGTCGCTAAAGGTCACCTTCAGCGACGGAATTTTCCATCACTGAATATTTCAGAAATTAGTTTCGGTTTATTTTCAGCGACGGCAAATTCCGTCGCTAAAGGTGACATTTAGCGACGGAAATTTTCCGTCGCTAAAGGATTTTAAAAATTAATTAAAATTGAATTTCAGCGACGGAACTTTCCGTCGCTAAAAGCTTTTAAAAATTAATTAAAATTGAATTACAGCGAAGGAAAATTCCGTCGCTAAAGGCGTTTAAAATTTAATTAAAATTGAATTTCAGCGACGGAAATTTCCGTCGCTAAAGTATTTTTAAAAATAATAATTTTTAATTTTTAAAAAATAATAAATTTTAATTTCAGCAACGGAAATTTCCGTCGCTAAAGGATTGTAAAAATAATTAAATTTTAATTTCAGCGACGGAAATTTCCGTCACTGATAATGAAAAATTAAATTGAATTCTAATTAATATAAAATATCAAACATATATGAAATTAAATTGAAATTAAATTAAAATAATATTTGAAATGTTAATTTAATAATATAATATCAATAATTAAAATGATTAGCATCAATATAATTACAAAAATTAAAACATTCACGTTACAACTTAACTTAACGTAACGTTAACTTAAATTGAAATTAAATTAAAATAATATTTGAAATGGTAATTTAGTAATATAATATCAATAATTAAAATGATTAGCATCAATATAATTACAAAAAATAAAACATTCACATTACAACTTAACTTAACGTAACTTAACGTAACGTAACGTTAACTTAAATTGAAATTAAATTAAATTATTATTTGAAATGTTAATTTAATAATATAATATCAATAATTAAAATGATTAGCATCAATATAATTACAAAAATTAAAACATTCACATTACAACTTAACTTAACGTAACATAACGTTAACTTAAATTGAAATTAAATTAAATTAATATTGAAATGTTAATTTAATAATATAATATCAATAACATAACTTAACTTAATTTAACTTAACGTAAAATAACGTAACTTAACTTAACGTAACGTAACGTAACTTAACTTAACTTAACGTAACATAACTTAACTTAACTAACATAACTTAACTACAGCGTAACGTAACTTAACTTAACTCAACGTAACGTAACGCAACTTAACTTAACTTAACTTAAGCAACTTAACTTAACTTAACTTAACTTAACTTAACTTAACTTAACTTAACTTAACTTAACTTAACTTAACATAACTTAACTTAACTTAACTTAACTTAACTTAACTTAACTTAACTTAACTTAACGTAACGTAACATAACTTAACTTAACTTAACTTAACTTAACTTAACTTAACTTAACGTAACTTAACTTAACTTAACTTAACTTTAACAAAGTGAACTTAACTTAACTTAACAACTTAACTTAACTTAACTTAACTTAACTTAACTTCTAACTTAACTTAACTTAACTTAACTTAACTTAACTTAACTTAACAACTTAACTTAACTTAACAACTTAACAACAGCTTAACTTAACTTAACTTAACGCTTAACTTAACTTAACGCTTAACTTAACTTAACTTAACTTAACTTAACTTAACTAACGTAACCCTTAAACTTAACTTAACTTAACTTAGCTAACTTAACTTAACTTAACTTAACTTAAACTTAACTTAACGTAAATCAACTTAACTTAACCTTAACGCAACTTAATTAACTTTAACAACTTAACTTAACGTAACAGCAGCAACTTAACTTAACTTAACGGTAACATAACAACTTAACTTAACTTTAACTTAATTAACGTAACGTGTAACTTAACTTTAACTTAACTTAACTTAACTTAACGTAACATAAGCGCAACTTAACTTAACTTAACGCAACTTAACTTAACTTAGCTTAACTTAACTTAACTTAACTTAACTTGGCAACGCAACCTTAACTTAACAAACTAACATAACATAACTTAACTTAACGCGTAACCTTAACAACTTAACTTAACTTAACTTAACGTAACAGCTTAACTTAACTTAACTTCTTAACTTAACTTAACTTAACTTAACGTAACATAACAACTTAACTTAACGCAACTTAACTTTAACTTAACAACTTAACTTAATAACTTAACGTAACATAACTTAACTTTAACTTAACTTAACTTAACTTAACTTAACTTAACATAACTTAACGTAACTTAACTTAACTAACTTAACTTAACTTAACTTAACATAACTTGGCGTAACTTAACTTAACTTAACGCACGTAACGTAACTTAACTTAACTTAACTTAACTTAACGAAGCTTAACTTAACTTTAACTTAACGTGGCAACGCAACTTAACTGGCATTAACTTAGCTTAATGGCGTGGCGTGGCGTGGCGTAACATCTAACTTAACTTAACTTAACTTAACGTAACATAATTTTAACTTAAACGTAACGCTAACTTAACTTCTTAACTTAACTTAACTCTATCTCAACTTAACTTAACTTGTAATCAACTTAACTTAACGTAACTTAACTTAACTTAACTTAACTTAACTTAACTTAACATAACTTAACTTAACATAACTTAACTTAACTTAACTTAACTTAACTTAACTTAACTTAACTTAACTTAACTTAACTTAACGTAACGTAACTTAACTTAACTTAACTTAACTTAACTTAACTTAACTTAACATAACATAACTTAACTTAACTTAACTTAACTTAACTTAACTTAACTTAACTTAACTTAACTTAACTTAACTTAACGGTTAACTAACGTAACTTAACTTAACTTCACGAACGCAACTTAACAGGTTGGCAACTTAACTTAACGTAACATAACTTAACTGGCGTAACTTAACAGCTAACTAACGCATCTCAGCAACAGCAACTTAACTTAACTTAACGCACTTAACATTAACTTAACTTAACTTAACTTAACTTGACGGCGATTAACGGCTTAACTTAAACGTAACGAACTAACTTAACGTAACTTAACTTATTTTAACTTAACTTAACTTAACTTAACTCAACTTGGCAACTTAAGCATAACTTAACTTAAGCTTAACTTAACTGGCTTAAAGCTTAACTTAACTTAAACGTAACATAACTTAACTTAAATTTTAATAACTAACTAACTTAACTAACCTAACTTAACTTAACTTAATTAACTTAACGTAACATAACGGCTTAACTTAACTAGCTTAACTTAACTTAACGCCGCTTAACTTAACAACTAACCAACGAACTTAACTTAACTTAACTTAACTTATCTCAACTTAACTTAACTTAACTTAACTTAACATAACTTAACTTAACATAACTTAACTTAACTTAACTTAACTTGACTTAACTTGACTTAACGTAATTAACTTAACTTAACAGCTAATCAACTTAACAGCTAACTTAACTTAACTTAGCTTAACGTAACTCAACAACTTAACTTAACGCAAACATAACTTAACTAACTTAACTTAACTTAGCTTAACTAACTTAACTTAACTTAACTTAACGTGGCAACTTAACTTAACCTTAACTTAACTTAACATTCTAACAGCAGCAACTTAACTTAATCAACTTAACTTAACTTAACTTAATAACTTAACTTCTAACTTAACAACTTAACTTAACTTAACGTAACATAACTTAACTTAGCTTAACTTGGCTTAACGTAACATAACTTAACTTACTTAACGTAACTTAACATAACTTAACTTAAACTTAACTTAACTTAACTTAACTTATCTCAACTTAACTTGACAACTTAACTTAACTTAACTCAACTTAACATAATTTAACTTAACTTAACTTAACTAACTTAATCCCTTAACTTGATTTAACTTAACGCACTTAACATGGCAACTTAACTTCCTTAACTTAACTTAACTCAACTTAAGCAGAACTTAACTTAACTTAACTTAGCTTAACGTAGCAACCTGGCAACTTAGCTTAACTTAACTTAAACGTAACATAACTTAACTTAACTTAACTTAACTTAAGCTTAACTAACTTAACTTAACTTAACTTAACTTGGCAACTTAACTTAACGCACGTGTATAACTTAACTTAAACGTAAGCGTGGCGTAATGACTTCGCCCAACTTATCTCAACTTAACTTAACTTATAGCATGAAAACACCCCAACTGGCGAAACGTTATAAATGACTTTATTGTTTTTGCAACTCGCAGCGAATGTGCTAGGTGATATGCATTTACACGATGACCACATGCAAATTCAAATCTACTCTATTTATATAATTTTGTTATTATTTTCTTAAATATATAAATTAGAGTTGTAATGTGAATATTTTAATTTTGTAATATTGATGCTAATCATTTTAATGAATGATATTATATTATTAAATTAATATTTCAAATAATAATTTAATAATAAAATATCAAAACATTAAAATGATATTATAATTTTTATTTATTTACAAAAACAAATATTTCTTAAAACAAATATGAATTCGGCGAAGAAATTAATACATTACAAAAACAAATATTTCAAAATATTAAAATGATTATAATATTTCCTATATATATATATATAGGAAATATTATAGGAAATCATTTTAATGAATGATATTTTATTATTAAAGTAATATTTGAAATGTTAATTTAATAATATAATATCAATAATTAAAATAATTAGCTTAACATCAATATAATTATTAAAAAATTAAAATATTCATATTAATTATATATTTAAGAAAATAATAACAAAAATTATATATAAATAGAGGAAATTTGATTTAAATTAATAACGTGAAATTATATAAATAGAAGAAATTTCATTTTATTAGTAATAAACTATTAAGTTGTTGTTATTTTCTTAAAAAATGACTTTTTAAACGAAGACTATTTACCAAAAACGAATAAAGTATTTGAAATTATAAAATATAATTTCGAGTCAAATAATAATAATTCCTTAAAAATTTAAAACTCCCTCCACCGCCAACCCCAAAATCCCCAAATATTTATATTACCGCCAAAAACAATCTTTCCAAAAAATAATAATAAACCAACCCTTTTTTTTCTTTTTTTTAAATGCTGGGAGTGAACAAGATATCCACCGCCAAAATCAAAAAAACGATCTCAAAAACCCTTCTCTTCTTGGTCAGCCTCTTCGATCATTTCTCTCCCTTCCTTCTACTCGCATCCTCCATGGCCTCCACCCAAAAGCGATCCAACTTCATATTTCAGCCCTTCTGCTGCCTCCTCCTCCTTTCACAACCCTGTCGCCCATTCACGCAAAATGACTTCAATTTGCTTCTACCTAATCTATTCCATCTAGCCGTCATCACTGTTCTTTCAGATCCTGAATCACTTTAACTCATATGTGAATATTTTAATTTTTGTAATTATATTGATGTTAATCATTTTAATGAATGATATTTTATTATTAAATTAATATTTCAAATATTAATTTAATAATAAAATATCATTCATTAAAATGATTATAATATTCTCTATATATAATTGTGGAAGTTATATATTCACTTAAAATAATTTTGAATAATTTTTTTATTTTTTACTTAAAAATAATTGTGGTAGTTAATCTTTTGATTTTTAAATAAATTGGATTTGGTAATTTAATAATATTATATTATAAAATATAATAATATTTAACTAGTTTTACACCTCGTACGTAGGAACGTTCTCAACACTTTTTTTTATTAAATTAATTTCAAACAAAAAATAAAAACTATAAATTAAAAGTATAAATTTAGAAAATATTGAAACAAATTAAAATTATTTATTTTGATCTCGCTCTCTCCCCGCACCACGGATTTTCCCCAAATTCCCTCCATATATATAATTTTTCCCAAAAGCAAACACACAATCTTTCTAAACTCACAACCCTGGCCCTCCTCAAATCCCAAATTCCTCCGCTCTGTCTTTAATCTGCGGCCGTTCACTATCCTCCAAATGCTGGATGTCCCGACCAGTTAACCCCTCTAAGATCCACCGCCCGCAAAATTTAGCTCTGGGCGTTGCCGTCCCCCGAATTCTTTCTCCAAACTCCACTTTCCTCTCCCCAAAAACCCCAATCGATCTCTATCTCTCCCACCTCTACTCATCGCCGCATGCCTCGGCCTCAATTTGCAGACCTTTAACAAGTGGTTAAGACTGCTGAACTCAAGAAGACCACTTCACATCCCATCTCCCTCGTCAGCATGGTCGTTGAGCCTAAATAAAAGCCGAGTTTGAGAATTGTTGGTTTTTAAAGAACCATCCCAGAACATTCACTTTCAAAATGTGAGATTGGTGATATGCAAAATGTGGTATAAATAAGATTCCCTGTGGTTTCTATCCATTTATACCTCCAGAGGTGAGCCAC
>CM028378.1:81540252-81575553 GCA_013146195.2 Codonopsis lanceolata | reverse complement strand
TCGGCCAGTGCGTGCAATCTGGTCACAAAATCCATGGTGATATGCTCCCATTTCCACTCTCCGATCTCAAGTGGTCAGAATAAACCGGCGCGGGTCTCACGGTGTTCGAGCTTTCACTGTTGACATGTCAAGCATCTAGATACATACTCTGCAATCTCTTCATTCCATTCCACAAAGCTTCTTTCAAGTCCACATACATTTTAGTACTCACGGATGTATAATGTATTTGGCACTTATGAGCTCGTCAGAACCATACGCTTAACCCCATCGGTAGCGGAGCATAAACTCTACCCGAAAAGTCAAAATCCCATCGGTGTTCATAGCAAACTCCATTGTCTTACCATCACCCAAATCATCAATAATTTTCCTCAACTCGGATCGTGCTTTGAGCTTCCTTAATCAACCCAAACAAAGCGGGCGTAGTACCTTGCTAAGCTTAAAGACAACACTATGCTCTCTCATGGCAATGGCCGGACTCCATTCGCGGACATCCTCGAGCATCTTCCATTCTCTCATCATCAAGCAAGACATGTACACTTTCCTACTCAAAGCATCGGAAACAACGTTAGCCTTCCCCGGATGATACAAGATAGTACATCGTGATCCTTAAGCTTCTCCATCCATCGTCTACGTCGCATGTTCAACTCCTTCTGCGAAAAGAGATACTTTGAACTCTTGTGATCAGTATATATCTCAAACTTAGCTCCATAAAGATAATGCTTCCACTTATGAAGTGCAAATATGATGGCGGCCAACTCGAGATCATGTGTCGGATAATTACGCTCATGAGGTGATAGCTTCCTCGAAGCATAGGCAATAACTCTCCCATTACGCATAAGCAACGAAGCCTTCTAGTGAGCGTCTATAGATAACAAAGTTCTCAGAGCCATTTGGCAATGCTAAGATAGGAGTTGTAGTCAACCTTCTCTTCAATTCTCGAAAACTAGCCTCGCACTTATCACTCCATACAAAAGAAGAATTCTTACGTGTCAATTTAGTCATCGGATCGATCTTGAAAACCCCTCAATAAACCTACGGTAATAACCTGCCAAGCCCAAGAAACTACGGACTTGGTCACCGTACTAGGCGTCTTCCACTTAGTAATTGCCTCAACCTTGGATGGATCCTTTGCTATACCATCACTAGACACCACGTGTCCTAGAAAAGCAACTTGTTCCAACCGAGAAAGCACATTCTTGAACCGCAAAAGCTTCTTCTCACCAAGATCGAAAGAACTCTCTCAAGTAAATCTCATGCTCCTCGTGACTTGAGTACACGAGGATATCATCAATAAACACAACCACAAAGCAATCAAGATATTCATGAAACACCCTATTCATTAAATCCATAAGCTGCTGAGGTGCATTCGTCAAACCAAAAGGCATAACCACGAACTCATAATGGCCATAACGTGTAATGCGAAAGGCTGTCTTTGGAACATCCTCCTCTCGAACTCTCAACTGATAATAGCCACTCCTCAAGTCAAACTTGGAATAAACAACCGAGCCTCGAAGTTGATCAAAGATCATCAATGTGTGGCAAAGGATACCTATTCTTGATAGTAACTGGTTCAAGCGTCGATAGTCTATGCAAAGTCGTAAACTACCATCCTTCTTTCTCACGAATAACAGAGTGCACCCACGGTGACACTCGGTTTAATGAACTCTCATCGAGAAGTTCTTGCAAGCTGCTCTTTCAATTCTCTCAACTCATTTGGAGCCATTCTATAAGGCGCTCTAGATATAGGCGAAGTACACGGCAAAAGCTCAATGCAAAACTCTAACTCTCGGTCGGGAGGCAAAGCATAATCGGTAGAAAAGACATCGGAAAATTCACTAACTATCGGAACATCTTCTAATTTAGCAGTCGAGACACTAGTATCAAGCACACAAGCTAAATACCCGTACAACCGAGATAAGAGTTGTCTAGCACGTAGCGAGAAATAACATGTATACCTTTCATAGCAAGATCACCCATAAACACGAACTCCGGAATACCGGGCATGGAAAATGTGACTCTCTTACGACGGCAATCTACTAAAGCATGATTCGCACAAAGCCAATCCATACCAAGAATCACATCAAAGTATCGAATAGGCAATACTACCAAGTCAGCATACAAGACTCGATCATTAACAAGCACGTCACAATCTCTATAACTTGAGCGCCAACAAGCATTCACCCAATGGTGTAGACACCTCAAGCACGTAAGGCAAGCGGCGAGGCAATACACATAAATGCTCATGAAATGCGATGCGACATAAGAATGAGTAGAACCGGGATCAATAAGAACTCGAGCTCTATGACCGACAAGAAGAGAATACCTCCGATCACATGTGTAGACTCGGGAACACCTTCTTTGATCAGTGCGAACACGAGCTCTTGAGCGAACTGCTTAGGGGCGCCCATCATTATCTCTTTTGGATCGGATTGCGAGCAGCGAACCTCTGAGGCGAGTCATTCTCGACTTAGGACAATCTCTGAGCTGATGACTAGGATCTCCACAAAGAAGACAAGAGCCAAGCCTAGATCTGCACTGCTCGCTAGAATGCCCAATCTTATGGCAATAAGAACAAGTCAAGGTCCACTACCACGAGTCGGTGCTCATTTGCTCTGGGGAGTAAAAGCACTACTACCACGACTCATTGTCATTGTCGCCTAAAGCGTCACAGGCGCTGTCGTCTATTCGATTATTAAACGGCGATTGCCACGATGGCGGATCGATTTCAGTGACTCGACCTCTCCCGAATCTTGTGAGGTCACTGCGAGCTAGCTGGCTGGCGAGAAGACTTACATGCGTTCCTCAATGTCTCGCTCTATCTCAAAAGCACGATCTCTGGCGCTCTGTAATCCTCCAGCTGAAGAGATAACAAGCTGTCTTCCTAAGCTTCAGTCTTGACCCTTACAAACTTATGAGTCACATTGTCTCTCATCCGGCACGGATGTGCACAATAACGGGATAATTCGGTGAACTTAGCGAGTCTTGGGCTACGAGACATGGTTCCTGCTCCAAATCACTGGAACTCTTTCTCTCGTGTCGTCTAACCACAACGAGGCACGTAAGAAGCCTAAACTCCATCTCAAAGTTAGGCCATACTTGAGCCACTGATTCAACTCCCAACTAGCCTTTTCATGGAAACCTCCCACCAATGATTGGCGGCTCCTCTAAGCTTATACAGCTAACACGACCTTCTCCTCAAATCGCAGTCGAACTACAAAGATCTTCTTCACGTCCTCTAGCCATAACTTCGGCCATACTAGCATCCGATTCTCCTTCAAATGATGGAGGCTTCATTTTCAAGAACCTCTCAAGATAGTATTATTTCTCACCTTGCTTGGTATAACTTCATTCCTTGGTGGCGATACTCTCGCATTCGATTACGGCGGTGGCGGTGGAGGAACATTCCGACCGACCTATCGAGCCATTTCGGTCATAAACTACGTCATGCGGCGATACAAATATGCCATCGAGCATTCATGCCCTCTTGGATTCGGTGGTGGAGGTGGCAACTCCCCTCGGGTTCATCGGGGAACTCTCACAGGTCTGCGCCTCTACCTCGGCTACACACGATGCGCTCTAGGATTCACCATCAAGCACCTATAAGAATTCACTCGACGTTAGAATATCACACAAGAAATAACCCACCTAGGCCATGGAACCTATCCTGACCAATAGCTAACGAGAGCTAACCAATAACAAAAGCTAACGAGAGCTCTGATACCAACTGTGGCGACCCCGACCCCGGACCCGAGATGGAACCGCGGACCGGAGCGCCAAACAAGACAAGACAAGAAAGGAAGAACATGCAAGGACTCAAAATATTTTAAAACTGACGTGACGCAACATTTCGATGCATAAGAGAACTTCGACACAAAAGGTCGGCATTTTCAAAATCATTTCACGATAAAAGCAGTTAAACATTTAATCCAAGTCTTCGGCGACACTACAGCCGGAACCCAAGCTAAGCAGTAAATGTGACAAGGAAATAAATAAGAGCTAATGGGATGCTCAGCGGAAGTCTAAACGTAGTGAACACTAACAAGATATACAAGGCACGGCTAACACAATTGCCGGCATCAAGAGAAGATAATTACTACAAGAGTTAATAATACAGTAGTCAACAGGAATACACGAGTACAAGTCTATACAATCCCAAGCATAGTCTAGATGACTAGCTTATACCCATCGTCCTTGCAAAATACAAAAGAAGAGAAGAGGACTTCTAAGACCACCTCTTATTTGCAAAGGCGATCAAAAGAGAACTAAAGTATCGAGGCTGCGATCCTCAACGGAAGGTCGACCTGCTAGGATCTAAAAAAGTACAGGGGAACGGGTAAGTCATAATGACTCGTAAGCTATCAATCATGCATGACATGGCAATATGCAACACGTTAGGCAAGACAATATTACAAGCATGTAGATCAAGTATATGAGTTGCACATTATTGCACATAGTCACATAATATGAGGATATAGAGCTGGGCCGCTTCGTAGACCTGCAAAACAGACACCTTCATGACGTGCATGAATCGATGGGTGTGATGATACATCGATCTTCCGAGGATATTCTCGGGATAAACATGAAGTCAATCTCAATGGTCGCGTATTGGTTGGCCAAGAGAGCTCTTCCCCACCTTGTGGCCGGTAGAGGGTGTGTGACACGATCAAGTACGCCAGCTGGACTCATGCAATGCCAAGTAGTATTTACTCAACAATGGTTAGTATGGAACGAGTCCGACAAGAGCGTCCTCGTTCGAGACAAGTATATAATCTCATCAATAAACAAGCAAGATTGAGCTCGACAAGAGCGAACTCAATATATCAAGTATGCATTTATTATGTCATAAAGATACAAGCATGATAGTCAATCCATTTCAAGAGTCTAGAATTAGTTTTCTAGTGTAACATATGTAATAACGTCGTAGGGATCGATCATTGAGCCGGTATTGTTCAATAGCTCACTATTGTCGACTCCGTTGAGTCATTTCTATAAATCCAAGCTTGTAGAGTTAAAATACTATTTGCATTTCCAACTCTTTTCTAAGTTATCGCATTGATTTATCTAGGTCATTAATCCACATAACAATCATAGCCAAGAATAAATTCAAGTCCCCAATTTATGGAACCCTAGAATCACGTTTTTCCCAAATAATGGTCGAAAGTCTATGACCCAAGAATAATAGTTATTTCTAACGTAGAGAAGAACACTTTTACTTCTAGGCTTAGTGTCCAAATCACGACATTTACATTCATGGTCTATAATTCCCAAATAATCATACTCTCTAAGACGTATCATTTTCATGGTAGAGAACAAGGAGGGCATGATTTAGACATGAGAGAAGGGAAGCAAGAAGAGGTAGCATGTTATCTCTAACATGGACCTAAGGGAAATTGATAGCTTACCTCAAGCCAAGCAAAAGACGAAGCAAGAAAAACTGTCGGTGTCGATCGCTCGTCTCGACGGCGGCTACGCAACGGCGATCTCGGAATTGTTAGCGGGTCTTGAAATCTCTTGGAATCAAACCCTCACGCACGTATCTCACCAAGACTCTCACGCACAAGTTCGCCCGAGACCAGAGGAGACGAGGCGGAAGAAATGAGTCGTAACAGGGTGGTCTCCAACTGATGTAGTGTAGATCAGCTTGATTAAATGATAATGGAATCCACATGTCACTTGATGAATGGTAGAAATAGGTTTAGCAATCTTAATTAGGCTTAGATTAGGCTAATAAGACTCTAATACAAGTGGTTTAAGTCACTAATGGTAGAGGTTTAGTAAGGGTAAGATCGTAATCAGCCAAATGTTGCAGAAAATCACGTTTTGCTGGAAATCTGCTCTGTTCGGTTGTGATGGCCGAACTTCCATCATTTTGTTCGGTTATGGTGGCCGAACAAAGCCCAAAATGTTCGGTTGGCATGGTGGAACGATTCCTCAGGCCATACGTTAGGTCAAACAGGTCCAGATTTGCACGTATAACGCGTATAAGGCATATACAACTCGAAGAAGCATTAGAATGAGTATCAAGGGTCTTAAAAACAATGATAAATGTCTCTCAAGGTCTTGGCTAAGTCCAAATATCAAAGCCCGAGAAAGAACAAGTCGATCTAGAGCATGCAAGGCAATAGGCGTTCGATATGACAATTACGGTTCGATCAAGGAATGCAATCGAGTCAATCATGTTAGGGATACTATTAGCATGTTAAAAACATATTCTAATCATGTTAAACATGTATGGAAGACAAGTAATACAAGTAGGTTTCAGGTTCTCACAACATTATTCACGTAAGTGCGGAATAAATCATACAAGTAGGATATTATATAGGCCCGACCGCTACGTAGCTCCTGCAATAAACTGTGTTAACTAATTCGTGCCATCGATGTTTTGTGAATTCCTCGACTTGTATCGAGAACCGCCTCGATTTAATTAGCAAGCCAATGAAGCACTTATTGATACGGCATAGGGGCTACTTCCCCACTGCGGCCCACAGTGGAGGCGTGTGTGTGGTCCCGGGTGCGGCGATCCATAGCGAGCACGAATCTCACAATTCGTGGAGGCGATGCATCGTCCCACCCTGACGTATAAAGCAAACCAAATAATGCCAGCTGGACTCAATGTGATGCACAAGTAGATATTTACTCGTCATAAACAAATAAGGATCGAATTCGACAAGAGCGAACTCATCCGACCAAGTAGGTTATTAGTCTCTACCATAAATCATATCAAGGCAATTAATTGCTTAAAAGCCAACAATCACAACAACTTGATTGCACATAAATAGGTTCAACTTTATATTGAATAAACTCAATCAAAACGGTGTCCAAACTTTGTAGGGATTGAAAGTGGTGTTCAACATGTTCAAATCTTCCCTAGAGTCGACTCCGTTGAGTCTTCACTACACATTCCCAATTTTGGGGGATTTGAAGCTATGTGCTTCATAAACCAACCTAGGCCATTACTAAGTTCAACTAGGTTATAAATTCTCCAAGGCATTACAATGTAGTTCATATTCATCATATAGTCCAATTTAGTGGATAGAGCACATAACAACATACCAACATATCATGAAGGCTATAATTAGGGTACTCTCATATGGCACCACTTCAAGCAACACATATAATTAATGTTTTTAACATGTTCATAGTCCTAAATATACAAGATGAAAGAGTATTACAATCTTTAATAACCATAAAAGCATCCTACACATGCTCCTACTAAGTTCACATTTCCAAATCACAAGATGAAGGTATATAAAGCAAGCATGTGTACTCATTGACCTCAAAAATCATAGGTTTTGTTTCCTTAGAGTCAATGAGAATTAGAACAAAGAAGAAGAGGAGTAACTTACATGTATACTACACTCAAGAAATCAAATGAAAATATTAATCGGTTGGAAATGCTCCTTTCTACAAGCTCTTCACTTCTATGGAGGTGGCTTGAGCAATGGGAGGAAGAACCATGGAAGACCAAGGGAGAAGCTTCAGAAAGCCATGGAGGAACCTTGGGGATTTGGAGAGTGAGGGAGGGAAAGTGAGGTCAAACTTCAGGTTTGTGGTGTTTAAAGGGTAGGAAACTTAGTGGGACAAGTGTCACTATCATGTGGTTGAATAAAATCTGATTTGGGGCTTGTTTAATCCACTAAAGCACTCTTAAAACAAGTTAATGATGTTAGGATATATGTAATGAGGGTTAGGGAGGTTTAGGTGGGGTTTAAAAAGGGTTTTGGATAGGGGTTTAAGTGCAAAATTCGAAAAACAGCAAAACAGAGCACCCCAGCCTCGGGGGACCATGCGGCCGCATGGTCCCTCATAGCATGTGACCGCATGCTCACTGAAGGCTCAACACTCCATTTTCTAGTTACCTTGCGAAGGAAAGGTCATTCCACCTTGCAGCCGCAAGCCCGGCAGACCCCAAAAAACTCAAAATGCAACATAAAAGACCCCCAAACACAGCCAAATCAATGAGGCTTCAACCCCCAACAAAAATGAGTCTAAAACTCATCACAAACACCCTCAAACAACACCCGAACAATCCGAACGAAAGAGGGAAAGAAGGAGAACTAAACAAGCAATTCAATCGACGATTCAACAAGCATACAAACAAGATCCTAAGCATGTTATGAGCATTATGAATGACTTATAAATGATTCCAAAACACATTTAGACTAAGTAAACATGCTCACAAGCAATATGAATGCATGAATGCAAGCAATGAATGGCTAGGGTGCCACATCCCCCATAATTGAATTTTAAAACATTACTTCCTCCTTTTCTGAATTCTGATCATGGCAAGGAAGGATACATGCAAAAAAAACCTAGATTTTCACAGAGGTAAAATAGCACAAAACAAGGGATTTCGATCACCAAAATTTTGTCCTGGTTACTAAGAGTGAGCCTTGCTCTACATAGTGATTGGATTAAGCATATGCATTTTATTGCAAGCTCATTTTTTATGTACTAATTATTGATGGTAGAGCTCCACTTCCATTAAACTACATTCAATTCAGTTGATTTTGTTTATATAGACTATGGAAGGGGTAGTTGTGCAGTATTCCTATGTATTAATGGCACTCCTAAAAACTCACCAATTAAATGTGTATGTTGTACTATCCATCACACTGTGTACTAATGGTATTACGAAAAATACAAATTGGTACAGTACATGCATTAATGTCTCAACTCTAAAACCCTAAGGATATTATAGGCATTATAATTTCAATTTATATAGACTAGTGAAGGGGTAGTTGTGCATTATTCATATGTATTAATGGCACTCCGAAAAACTCACCAATTAAATGTGTATGTTGTACTATCCATCACACTGTGCATTAATGGTATTCCGAAAAATACAAATTGGTACAGTACAGACATGAATGTCTCAACTCTAAAACCCTAAGGATATTATAGGCATTATAATTTCAATTTATATAGACTAGGGAAGGGGTGGTTGTGCATTATTCCTATGTATTAATGGCACTCCGAAAAACTCACCAATTAAATGTGTATGTTGTACTATCCATCACACTGTGTATTAATGGTATTCCGAAAAATACAAATTAGTACAGTACAGGCATGAATGTCTCAACTCTAAAACCCTAAGGATATTATAGGCATTATAATTTCAATTTATATAGAATAGGGAAGGGGTAGTTGTGCATTATTCCTATGTATTGATGGCACTCCGAAAAACTCACCAATTAAATGTGTATGTTGTACTATCCATCACACTGTGTATTAATGGTATTCCGAAAAATACAAATTGGTACAGTACAGGCATGAATGTCTCAACTCTAAAACCCTAAGGATATTATAGGCATTAATTTCAATTTATATACACTAGTGAAGTGGTAGTTGTGCATTATTCCTATGTATTAATGGCACTCCGAAAAACTCACCAATTAAATGTGGATGCTGTGCTATCTATCACACTGTGTATTAATTGTATTCCGAAAAATACAAATTTGTACAGTACAGGCATGAATGTCTCAACTCTAAAACCCTAAGGATATTATAGGCATTATAATTGTGAGACCCCGAATCCTTATGTACTTGCTCGGATGAATTTACATTCATAATAACCATGTTTACAAGTTTAAATGAGGCCACGACATTCATAGTAGTTGTCGTCGTAAGTTTGATTCCCCGATTCGCGATTTTAGTTATCGTGTTGTCGTATTACTCGGTTAGTATTATTTTGATCCTAGGTTTGGCCCTGGATGACTAGGGGGACCTTGGGGATTAACTTGATATTATTTTGGTTTGGTTGTGTTTAAGTTTGAACACGCACGTGTTTCATTTCCGGTGTGACTTGTGTATTCGCCTCGGACACGATAGGGTTGTAGTAATTTGGTCATAGTTTTATGTAGACAATTCGGAATTGAGATCTGTTTGATGCGTTAGAAGCTAGACTTCAAAATATTTCTAACCATATCTATTGTGTAATTTTGGGAGTTGTATTTCAGTACATACACATTTTTAAAGTTGACTGAATCTGTTATTCTCGGCATTTCCAAAAATTTGAGTTTTGCCTTGTTTATTGGATTTACATGGAGACCCTTAATGAATTTCACTAAATCTGACTTGAGACCTTAATTAGACATTAATTAGAGTGGATTAAGCCTAAGTTAAAATTTTAGCACTAAGTCCTCAATTAGGGACTTAATCTCACTTAAAAATTGACATATAAGGGCTTGACACTTGTTTTCCACTCACTCCCTAACCTTTGTGACTTGAAACATCTGATTTTCTCCACTCATTACACCTCCTACCTTAGATATTTTCAGCCACCATTGATGAGAGCTTGAGTGTGGGAGATTCTTAGTGAGATTAGTGTGTGTTTTGTGATTTCCCGAAGATCCGGCCACCCGATTTTGGATTCGAGACCACCCAATCATAGCTATCGACGAGGAGACTACTAATCCTTGGTTTGTTTTCATTTTCTCCAGATTTTAATGGGCTTAAGGTAAGCTGCAAATTTCCAGAATTTTGTATGCTAGATTGTTTGTCATGCTAATCTTCATTAAAGTTGCTTAGATCATGCTAAGGAAGAGTTTTATCAAGTTTATAAAATGTTTTGATGCTTCTATGAAATCTGGAAATTTTTCCATGGATCTTGACTTGATTATTTTGGTCTTGGGTTTAGTTCGAAATATGTTTAGGCTTTGATTTGGAATCATTGTTGTTCATGAACTTGTTGGAAAACAAACAATACAAATTCAGTCTCTGTTTTGGGCAAATTTTGGGAAGTTACTGCTACTAATCTACTAAAGGTAATTTTATAAAAATATAGTATGTTATACCTATACATGTTAGGTAACTCTCTCTAAAGTTTCATAAATTTTGGAGTTAAGGAAGTATTTTTCATCAGTCACAAATCGTGGCTGTTCCAGTAAGTTGTTATCAGAAAGTCAATCTGTTAACGTGATATTGAGGTGACCATATTTCGATGAATACATGTCTGAATTGAGTAGGTTAAAATTCTAAGTTGTATTTTGGAGAGTCTAGTTTCTGGAAATGTAATATTTATGATATTTGGATTTATGAGGAATATTTGGTGAATTTTCTATGATAGACACTCAGTGTAAATCATAGAAGAGAATCAGATTTGTGTCTTGAACTTGAGAGGACCATGACATGATGAATACAAGTCCGATTGGAGTGTTTTAAAATGGTAAACTCTAGCTAAAAGAGTCTAGTTTTTGTAAATGTAAGATATGTGTCATTTGGATCAATGAGGAATTTTTGGTGAAGTTTGTATGATAGACATGCAGTACAGACCACAACAGAAAATCCGATTTCTGACATGAACTTGGAGGGGCAGTATTTTGATGAATACAAGTCATAATGGAGTAATTTAAAAGTCTTAAGTATAGTCTCAAGAGTCTAGTTTCAGACTAGGCAATAATCCCCGAATTTGGAGTGGTGAGCAATTCATGGTTGAATTTACAAGTTGACTAAGTAGAATGAGTCACAACAGAGAACCAGATTTTTAACATGAGCTTGAGGTGACTGTATCCTAAAGAATACAAGTCTGAATGGAGTTCTTTAAAGTGATAAATTATAATTCCAAGAGTCTAGTTTCTGAATATATAAAATTCATGACATTTGGTCGGCTTTTGGTCGGCTTGTGGTCGTAATATTAAATAAATAAAAATTAATATTTTTATTAAAATTATCGGGGTATTACAAGTCGTGTCTCACATCATGGAATAACTTCTATCTCACAACAACCACAACCAACTATTGTAATTCAGACTCATGCTGCTGACACAGTCTCTCCAATGACACAATCTTTCGACTGACAGCCTCTTATTGACAGTCTACCAACTGAAGCTCAACTAGCTGATGTTCTACCAACTGATTCTTTAACTACCAAATCACTGAGCTGAATGACAAACTACTGAAGTTGTTGTCGAACAAAATGGAATTATTACAAATGGTTCTGCTGTTAGGATGCCAACTGATCCCATCTCTAGAGACTAAAGTTGCTGCTGATATTCTTCATTCTTCATTACCTACATCCAATAGTTCTAATCAAATACTCTCATCCCACTAGGAAGAAGAGATTATTTCTTGATGAATCCTCTACTTCTGTGCCAACACATATTCACCAAAATCCTTAATCTGTTGAACCTGCCCCTTCACCTGCTTCACCTCAACCTCTTCAGCCTCTACCATACTTGAAGTTTCAGAAGCCATGCAGGATGAAGAAGACATAAATTAGAAGATCTAAGGAAGTAGAAGATCTAAGCATAAGAGAAATAGTTTACTGAAGTTACTGATGTTGAAAAACTTCACCTTGCTGATGTGAAACTATCCTCAAGTGAGCCAAGAATATTCCACATGTATTCTCTTAGAGAATCTGACCAAATCAGTTAGATCTATCAGATGCCCATTAACTGAAGATGCTGAAAAGAAGAAAAACCGAAGACAATAGCGGGATCTACAATAAAATCATCTATCAACATCTACCATGTAGAAACCACTATAGTTTTTAAAGGAATTTTTTTTTCAAAAGGAAGAATCGGTCACCCCACTATGCTATACGTAAGTCAAAAAGCACTCAGGAAGAGATTGGGCTAATCAATGGCAAAATGATGATTACAATTGAAAAACCTCTCAAACCTTTGTAAGACCAGTCCATCATTTTTATCTTGATTATATATATTCAATCAACAATGGATAAGGTAAGCCTTCTATCAGACATAAATAACCCAGATATGTCTTCTACTTATTATAAATGATTTTTTTTGGCATTCTTGAAAATTTTCAAACTGAATTACTACACATGAGGATTTATTAGATTTATAAATTTGGTAAAATATTTTACTAACTCTCCCCATGAATGAATTTGCTCAAAAAAACTTTTTAAATTCCTTGAATTTAAGGAGACATTTTCAGATTTTAAAAAGAGCAGTTCTATTCATCATCCTTAATTCATATCAAAATGTTTTCACATCTCTTTATGTAAAGATTTGAATGAAAAACGTCTTCCTGAATTCCCTCATTACTGAATCTAATGGTATTCATCTCTCTATTCAAAATATCTCATCATATCAAGATTGATTACATGTTTCATAATACATTTTATCTTAATCAATCTTATTATATTCATCTCATTAAAACTTCACAAAAACTAATATTTGAATGTTAAGCTCTTATCTAGTTTATCTCAAGTATTTTAATCTCTTATACCATGATAAACTCACTTATTCAATCTATTCACGCATGGTAACTTTTGCTAGTTATTAACTTAGATTCAACCTGGTGATAAATACTCCAAAATTTTGATTTCATATCCTATCTTATTATCAATCTCAGTTTGACCTAAGAGTCGTATATTTTGATACCGATAAACGTCATTTCGTAAAAAGGTGTATAAAGTCGGATGCTGGATATGCCATGAATCATGTTGAGCAATATGAACGATATAGATAGAATTTGTTCCTCCTAGATAAGTGAGATTTAAGTAAATCATGGTTATGCTCAAATAAATTAATATGAGATATTGAGTTTATTTGTTTATTATATAAGTCTTCGGATATCAAGTAATCTAGATTAAACTATGACAAGGATGACACGTTCCATGCCTTATGTTTAATCAAATATTAGGACAAATGGACAAAAATTATTTTGGTCACAATCAGTTATTTGTAATATATATATATATATATATATATATATATATATATATATATATATATATATATATATATTATATGTGTGTGTGGCAAATGTAGATTTCTCCCTCCAAAATCTCACTTTTAAATTAACTTTTGAGTTACTATTTTACTCTTTCTCTTTCCTATCTTCTCTGGATGTATTTCTCTTTCTCTCTCTCGTCTCCTCCATATTTTCTCTCCCATCACCACCATCTCCTCTCTTTTAATTATGTTGAATCATTTTTCTCTCTTTAAACATAAAAAATAGTAACTAAAACAAAAATAATAGTTTCGGAGTCAAGAAAAAAAAAAGAGGTTAGTAAAAAAAAATTATAGAACAAGCCACTATAAAAATAAAAGTTACAGAATCAACAAAAGAAAAATCTATATATATATATATATATATATATATATATATATATATATATATATATATATATAATGGCAATGGTAGATTTCTTCGTCCAAATTCTCACTTTTTAATTATTAACTTTTGAGTTACCATTTCACTATTTCTCTTTCCTATCTTCTCTGGTTGTATTTTTTTCTCTCTCGCCCGTCTCCTCTATATTTTCTCTCTCATCACCACCATCTCCTCTCTTTTAATTATGTTTAAACATATTTCTCTCTTTAAACATAAAAATAGTAACTAAAATAAAAATAATAGTTTCGGAGTCAAGAAAACAAAAATATAAGAGGTTAGTAAAATAAAAATAATTTATAGAACAAGTCACTATAAAAATAAAAGTTACAAAATCAACAAAACAAAAATAATTTAATGCGGATGTTAGTAATATAAAATAATTTACGGAACAAAAGTTTAAAACAAATTCTTAAAAATATATATGTAAAACAAAAATACGTTGGTAAAATAAAAATATTTGATGGAACAAAAATAATAGTTACAAAGTTAATAAAAACAAAAACAATTTAAACGGAGGTTACTAAAATAATAAAAATAATTTATGGAACAAAATTTTAAAAAAAATTCTTAAAAATAGCTATGTAAAACAAAAATGCATTAGTTAAATAAAAATATTTGATGGAACAAAAAGAATAGTTACGGAAGTCAATAAAACAAAAATAATTTAAAATGAGGTTAGTAAAATTATAAAAATAATTTACGGAACAAAAGTTTAAAACAAAATTTTAAAAATAGTTATGTAAAACAAAAATACGTTAGTAAAATAAAATTATTTGATGGAACAAAAATAATAGTTACAGAGTCAATAAAACAAAACAATTTAAACCGAGGTTGGCAAAATAATAATAAAAAATTACGGAACAAATTTTTTTTGTAAAACTAATTGTTAAAAATAAAACAAAAAAATAGTTAAGAAGTCAATAAAACAAAAAATATATAATGGAAGTTATTAAAATCAAAATAATTTACAAAACAAAAATAATAGTTAACGGTAAAAAATAATTTCGTTATTTTGATTTTAGCTTATTTTCTTCTCAAAAAAAATTTTATTCATAAAATACAAATATAATTTAATAAAAGTAATCATTTAAAAGGAAGAACTTTGCAGGGCGGAAAAAATTAAATTTTGTTCGAAAACATTAATTATACAAAGTTTTTGAATAGTATAAAGTGTTCGGGGTTGTCAAACCATGAATTGACACTTAAAATTAGTGTTCCAGTAATGCTATTGAGAAACATTGACCATGGTGGAAGGTTGTGCAATAGCACAAGACTAATCATCATAAATCTTGGGGATCACATTGTTGAAACAAATTTTTTGAAAGGAAGCAATGTTGGAGAAAATGTTTTTATCCCAAAATTGTCATTAACTCTATTCGATGTAAAACTGTCTTTCAAGTTTCAAATAAGACAATTTACATTTATTTGTATCATATGCAATGACAATTAACAAGTGTCAAAATCAATAATTGCATGTAGATCTCTTTTTGAAGAAAAAAAAATCAGTATTTAGCCATAGACAGTTATATGTTGTAATTTCTAGAGTAGCAAATTATTTTTGTTTGAAGATATTGATATGCGATTAAGATTAAAAACCAACTAATAAGACAACAAATGTTGTGTATAAGGAAATTTTTTAAAATCTATAATGATTAGTGATATACTCATGTGTAATTATTAATAAACTGATCTTCCTTGTTTTTTTTTATGTACGATTTAGTTGACGTGCGTTTAACGCACGAGTTAAAAAAATGAGTTACTAATAATTCCTATTACTTAGGTAACAATGATGTATTGCTAGATGTCACTCATTGTTTATAATTAAATACATATTTGATATAATAATTAATTATTGCCAAAGTAATTTTGGAACCTATTAGGTGACACACTTAAAATAAATTGGACTGAAATTTATTTGAGTCGTTAATTAGATTAATGAACTCATGAAATAAAATAAAATAAAGACCATAACATAGTCCTAGTTAGACTAGGACTACATTATGGCCGACCACTCATTCTCTTTCCTATATATATAGGAAGTCATTTGATGATAAAAAAATGAGTGTTGAACATACAAAAGAGATTTAGAGTTTTGTGAAATACTAAATTAATAGAGTGAAAATTTAGGAACCAATTTTTTGTTTGACGAATGATTTTCTACTTTGATTCAACAATTATCTAATACATAATTTTTGAATTAATTATATCTAATTAATTCGTGTTGATACCATAGAGAAGTCGTGCAAATCGTTTATTGCGATGATAATGATTCAAGCGTGATTCTTTCGAAGATTGATCACTCTAATATTCGAGTAAGTATTATAAATCTAATTTATATTAATTTGTATAGATCTTAGGTTTTGAAATTAAATTATTAATCTGCCTAGTTAATTAAAATCCAGCAACAAGATCTCTCTTAGGTCAGATTCTAGTGCGATGTCGGTGGGTGGAGAGAGATTGCGACCAATTTCTTATTGTTTGGAGCTACTGCTAGGCTAAGACGTGGTGAGATGGTGACCAGCCCGGCCGGAGAAAGAGAAGATGCCCAATGAGAGATGACTCGAAAGTGACCGATGACTGGGGTTTTGATGGATGGTGACGGCTAGTACTTCGTCGGATATGGGAGGGGATGAATCATTGGGAGATCAATAAGCGAGGCTAAAGATGGAGTTTCTTGGCCCATGTGCCTCATCCCTTTTGGGGTAGAAGGCCCAGGGTCTGTTTTTCAAACCATAGGAGATTGCTTGTACATTGTGATATAAGTTAGGTTTGAGAAAATTTCATTTTAACACTTATTAAATGTATGTGGGAGGCACATGACATGAGGTACTTAACGAAATTTCTCTAACAGCATCCATAAAAAAAATTAAGGGACTAACTAAGAATTACTCGAAGTCAAGGAACCAATGGTGTGATTAATTTTTTTTCTCAAAAAAACAATTTTTTTGGAACAGATTAACGAAGGAAAGTAGGATGAGGAAAATTTAAACCAAAACAATTTTTTGAAATAGATTTAAAATGAAAGTATGATATTATATAGGAACGAGGGTGCATTAAAAATATGATAAATTATATTTTTCTATAAAAAAAATTAGAGCATCATTAATACAAATGTGAATGTAAAAAAAAATAGTCTATCATCTAGGATTTACACCATCTTTGAAGAAAAAAAGTTCTTGGGTTGTGGATATTACTTGTCAACTAAATTTTTATACATATTCAACAAGGGATGTTAATTTTTCACATTCTAGTTAAGAATGTGAATACATCACTGTAACTATTTTTCTTTTTAAGAACTCATTTTATAGGTTGTTTCCTCTTTTTTCATTTTTTTCATTTTCAACATTTCTAGCCTTACAACTATGGGTGCGATCATACCAGTCTTACAACTATGGTTACAACTTTTCAACATTTTTTGAATATGAGCAAAATTATCTTTTTCGAAACAAATTTGTATTTTTTCAAAGGTTTGGTTGTAGAAAAAGTTACAGTATTAGTTGTCAGATAACATTTTCGTGTAATATTTTTGACAATTCATTTTAATGGTTGGATGTATGCTACATAAAGATCAAATCTACAGTTTTATTGGAGAAGTCTCTTTTAATTAAATGTGAATAAATTATGGGTAATGTTTGGGCTACTCTCATTTTTGCACCAAAATATGAGTATTTTGTAATGTGACATACTCTCATTGGTTGTATATTTTGTGAGTCCCAGCACTCTAGCCAATGAGAGTGTGCCACATCACAAAGTATTTATATTTTAGTGTAAAATGAGAGTGACCCTAGTATTACCCTAATTATATACACCACATGTAATCAAATCAACGGTTGCATTGTGGATGACCTTTGGAAGCAAACATTTTTCTTTCATTAAATGGTTTTTAAAAGAAAGATAACTCTTTCACATTTATTATTATATTTTAACGTCATTATTATTTTTGCTTTGCATTATAATAAAATATTACTAAATCGTTCCTATGAATTTATTGAGTGGACCACTGGTTGTTGGTTGTGATTTAATGTTCTTGATCAAGTCGCTCTGCGGCCTACGGGACTCCAACAAGCCCATAATTGCTCATTTTGCCAAAAAAAAAAACACTAATGTCCAGCAACTGTTAGTTGAGTGTATGAATCAATTGGATTGTTGAAACCGAAATGGTGGATAGGGATTATTGATTGAAAATAACACTTTTTTCTTTTAGGAGGAAATGAACCCTGCGGCTGCCATAATTTTTCAAAACTTTGAAGTAAAAACTTGGGCAAAATCGTTTTATAGATTCCAATCAGTAGGATCGATTTCCAAATAGGAAGAAAAAGGTAAAACACACAAATGGGCCACCAAACATTTCCACTTTTTGTAATTTGGTCACCAAAAGTTTAAAATATTTATTTGGACTATCCAACTTTAATTATGTTGCAAGCAAACATATTTTCTAACGGGTGTTAGAAAATGATGTTAGCTTTATGTAATTTTCCTATTTTACCCTCGTAAAACTTAATTTGTGTGATTTTAAAAACCCAAAGGAATCCAATAGAAAAAAGAAATTGCACATGTCTTTGGTATAAAGAGTAAGGGTCATATTGTACATATACTCCATCTTCAACATGATGCTTCTGCACCAGCTACTTCTTCTGTTACTTGTAGTAGTGGTGGTACCGGTGGTGGTGCAGTATTTGCAAGGACTTTGCAACCTTTTGACAATTCCATATCTAACTCCAATTCTAATTCCACAATCGCCTTCAAATCCCCAGGTAAAGAAAAAGCTCTTTTCTTTTTTCAAGTCAAACCTAACCCAACTTACTTTCACCTTCCACAAACAATCGCAGTTTTTAATTTCCTGGACTCTATTTAATGTTGTGTGTGTGGGTGCAGGGATGTCGACGGACTTTGGGGTTTCCTTTTACAGTAACACAGTGGAAGGAGCTTGAAAGACAAGCAATGATCTACAAGTACATGGTGGCCTCTGTTCATGTTCCCTATGATCTTCTTTTACCCATTTATGCAAATCCTGCTTCCCACCCACCCAGTAATTATTTCCTCCTCTTACCTCTTTTTTTTTTTTGGCGTGGGTTTTTAACTAATTTTTCGGCGAGATCTAAAATTGATCGTGTTGAATACAGTTGTGGGCAGTGGTTCAATATTTAACCAACTGAGATATTCAACAAAGCAAGATCCAGAGCCAGGGAGGTTCAAGAGAACTGATGGGAAGAAATGGAGGGTCACAAACTTCTTTTAAGCAATATATAACTAGTGGCGATTAAGAATGGTGCGTCACACCACCTTGATCGAGATCTAGATCGTCGTTGTTACTACTAACGGATAACAAGGATGAGGAAGAAGAAGACGAGGAAGAAGGGGAATTGGAAGACGAAACGGAATAGGCTGGTAAACAGGTCGCGGGACTTGTCGGAGGCGCCGCCGGTGCAAGAAGAATCATCGTCAATGTCTATGTCGCCGTCGGGGGACGCCATAGATCTAGGTTCTGGGTAGATTTTCGTGTTCAGATCTAGCCTCAACGAAGACATCATATGAATACTAAATGGGGAAACGTTAAAGGTAAGAAGATTGAGATGGGGATTTGAGGAAATTTTGACTAAAAATTGGATCTGATTATATGATATGAAAATTGGATCTTAATATTTTGGATAGTTTATATGATATGAAAAGTGGATCTGATTAGATTGTGGGAATTGTGGAAATAAATTCCATGAATTCAAGGTTGAAAATGACACTACCATTTTCAAACTCAAATAAGAAAATGAGAGGGGGCGGTGCTGAATTTATTATTATTTTTTTGGAAAAGATGAAGATCAACATTGTTCGTAACCCCCAAAGTTCTATTATTTATAGTTGGACCCCTTTATGATTATAATTGTTTCTCCTTTGTATTTTTGTTTGGGAAAATAGATATTTGACATAACTTAACGTTCATCTAAAAAATGGGCTCACTTGCAACATGACTAAAGTTGGATAACCCTAATAGATGTTTCAAACTTTCGGTGGCCGAATTACAAAAAATTGAAAAAGTTTGGTGGCCCATTTGTGTGTTTTACCGAAAAAAAATGATTTTTATTGGGCATGAGGAACTTATTTGTAAAAACCACAGGTTATCTATTAAAAAAACGAGACAATATGTGAGAGGAAAGTGGATTGGAAGCGAGTAACTGAAGCAACTCAACCCATTTAAAATGGTTACTACGTACTCTCTTCGATTCCAAACAAAATTTTTCATTTGGTCAAAGTGATCAACCACAATCATTTTTAGACTTAGGGCTTTTGTCATTTGGTCAAAGTTGTTCAGAGCATCCCCATTGTTTAAAAATAGGCTCTTCTTATTAAGAAGAGAAAAGTGAATAACTGGAGGTTCCTTCTTAGCAATGCCATGTAGGAGAGAGAAGATTTTTTGTTCTTGGTGAAGAAGAAAAAAAAAGAATCTTCTTAACTATTTGTGTGTGACCGACCAGTTTGGGGGGGGGGTTATTTTTTTATTTTTTGTGTAAGAAGATTATACAATGAGAAGATATATTATAAAGTAGGTAAGAAGATATATTCTAAAGTAGGTGACAGTGCGACCCAACTAAAAAGATGTGTAGAAAGATTTAATATTGTAGATGCTCTCACAAGTAGTATATTATTACTATGTAGAAATTAAACTCCACTCATAGAACAACAATAGATCATATTTGATCCTCATATATTATTAAACTCATTAAAAATGAATATAAAAGTTTATTTGATACCCATAAGCTACCCAAATAAAAAATTCATACAACAACTTGACACAAACCTGAATAATTTTTCATACCTTACTATCTGTATCCTCAATAACTTCAAAATTTGAAAAAATTCATTTGGTGTCCAAATGAATCAAACCAAATATTTTTTTATGTATAAAAATGTGTATTTTTTTAAAAATTTGAATTGCGAAAAGAACAAAAAAAAAAGAAAAAGGAAAAAGAATTCATGGGAGCCATGCTTATTTGAGTGAGTGAGAGAGTGATATGGCCGACAAAATATGGAGTTTCTTTCGGAAAAGTCGGTGTAATACCTCAATCCCAAATCGGGTAGATGTGAGACTTATATTTGATTTATAAGGTAGTCATGTGCTACAACTGGGTACTAATATCATCCATGGACTTTTGGGTCGGCTTGTGGTGGGCCTGATGACTCAAAGTGTTGCGTGCTCAGTAGGCCAGTGTATGCGCTACACATAGTTGATCGGGCTCTCGGGCTCAAGTCATTACAAATGGTATCAGAACGGGTCCCGGTCGAAAATGTGGGAACAAAGTGCTGTGTGAGGGGCCAAAGTGCTACACCGCAGAAGTGGGAGCCACCTCTTGATCACCGTACGAGCCACTTCTTGAATCCTGCATCGTCCGAGGTACGATTCGACCTTGACGAGGACGTCAAGGATTTGAGTGGGAGAGATTGTAATACCCCAATCTCACATCGGGTAGATGTGAGACTTATGTTTGATTTATAAGGTAGCCATGTGTTACTACTGAGCACGCAGCACCTTGGGTCATCAGCCCACCACAAGCCGACCCAAAAGTCCATGGATGATGTTGGTGCCCAGATGTAGTGTGTGGCCACCTTATAAATCGAACACAATTCCCACACCTACCCGATATGGGACGGGGTATTACAGTCGGTCTCTGAGAGACGGAAATGGAGGAAATCTTGATTTCCTTTTGATTGTTCTGTGATCAGTGATCCTCCATTGTTTGCCAAAAACCCCTCTTTTGATTGGTCTCATGAGAAGTTATTTATAAGAGCATCACCATTGTTGTTTTTTTTTTGTATTCTTAGCATTATTCTTAGCTAAGAATACCAAATAACAACAATGAGAGAGCTTCTTGATTTTATTCTTAGGAGGAAAGAGAAAAAAAAATCTTATCTAAAAAATTTTAGAAAAAACTTCTTAACTTTTCCTAGCCTCATGTGTGAGTGAGGGGGGGGGGAAATGAAAATATTTTTTTATTGCGATGCGTTAAATTTAATTTTTTATGTAAGATGATATGTAAGAATATTATATAATGAGGAGATCTATTCTTAAATGTGTTAAGAAGAGAAAAATATGTAAATAGCAATGAAACCTAACTAAGAAATTGTGTAAGAATTTTAAACAATGCGGATACTCTAAAAGTTCAACTTACAAATTAAAAAATTTCGTTCGAGAATTAATGAGAAAAGTGATGATATATAAATTTATTAAGGTAAATAAAACAACAAAACAGTTGACTGTTAAAATAAAAACGAACATACAACGGCCAAAAAACAGTTACCTTAAATTTATTATTAAGATAATTATCATTATCATTTATCTATACGTCATTCAAGGAGTCGAAAAATTTTGCCAAGGCAACTCGTGACGACCCGCCTTCCCCAACCGCAGCTTTGGCAGCATCTCTCATTTCCATAACTCGGTCTCTCACGGCTTTCCCACTCTCCCCTTCCATCAACTCAGTTACTCGTTTCCCCAACTCGTCCGAGCTCACAAACCTATCCTTTTCGGATTCATTAACTGACAACGCCACCTTCAATTCCCCCACCAAATCCACCCTAGTCTTCCTTTGCTCAGCATACAACGGCCACGCCAACATAGGCACTCCCGCCAAAACTGCCTCCAAAACCGAGTTCCACCCGCAATGAGTTACGAACCCACCCACCGAGTCGTGACTCAGTATATCCACCTGTGGGGCCCACGACTTCAATACAAGCCCCTTCTCCTTTGTTCTCTCCAAGAAACCTTCTGGTAGCAAAGCGTCCAGATCCGGCTCCGTTGGTGCTAAGTTGGGCTTCGTTTTATCCTTTGGGGGTGGATTTCGCACCACCCATAAGAATCTACAACCACTATTTTCCAACCCAATTGCCATTTCCTTCAACTGTTGTTCACTAAACAAACCCATACTCCCGAAGCACAAGAACACAACGCTTTGACTCGGCTGCGAGTTGAGCCAACTTAAGCACTCGTGTTCACTCCGATCTTTGTCGTCACTTGCTATCAACGGTCCGATTCCAAAAAACGGCGGAGTCGGGGGGCCGTTGGGAACGCATGCTCCTTCCTGAATTGCCTTAATAGCTCTGGGCTCAAAGGCATCGAACGTGTTCGTTAATAAACCAGCACATTTGCTCATGTTGATTGCCGTGCTAATGAAGTGGTTATAAGCATTCGTGTTTCTATCAAATAAAGCTTCGGGCATATCTAAGCTATAGACGGGTGGCATGCCAGGGAAATCGATGTAATCGTTGATATCTTTGATGCTTTTGGGTATAGTTTCATGGAGAGTGGGTAAATATAAGAAGCCAACAAGGCTGGAAGCGCCGGAGGTGAAGAAGAAGTAGGTGGAGATATCAAGGCTTGTGGAGACTTGGAAGGCGGCGTTACAGAAGAAATCGAGAACAACAGCTTTGACCGTTGAGGTTTGCGAGAGTGTTTGGAGTGTTGTGTGGAAATTGGGGTTTTGGAGACGAGGTATTTCGAAAGATAGTTCTACGAAGTTAGAGTAGTTTTGTGGGGGATCGACGGTGGGGAGGTGGTAGAAAGAGAGGGAAGGGGTGGTGGCAGAGACACGATCGATGTAAGGGGCGGTGGCACCAGTTATGTATGGTGCGGTAGTGAGGAGGACGATTACGGAGAGGGAAGGTTTGTGGGTGAGGATTAGCTTTCCCAACTCCACCATCGAAACTAGGTGGCCGATTCCAGCAGAAGGATATAACACAATGGCGTCCTCCATGTCCACGGTGGTAGAGAGCTACAAGCTAGTGTGAGAGAAATAATTGAGAAGACACTTGTAGTTGGTGGTAGAGAGCTACAAGCTAGTGTGAGAGAAATAATTGAGAAGACACTTGTGGTAGAGAGCTACAAGCTAGTGTGAGAGAAATAATTGAGAAGACACTAGTGTGAGTGTGAGAGAAATAATTACACTTGTCGTAGAGAGACAAGCTAGTGTGTACGTGTAGTTGTAGATGGTGATGATAATTATGTAGTTGACGAGAAATAAGAAAAAGAAATGATATGAGGAGTCGGAGCTATTTGATGATTAAGTTTGGTAATTGATGCTACACAATTTGATCTTGGGCCGTTCCTTACGGTTTGTAGGATATTTGAGCTTATGTAAAGGTATGATCTTGTTTAGGCCTGTCAAAAGAAATACACCTTAATAGGAATGCAAGGCATGACCTCGCGAAACCCCTTAGGCGTGAGATCAGTAATTATTAAGCTTGTAGAAAGCAAATTGACAGGATTTCGGTGTGTAAGAATATGCGTACCTTTCAGATGTAACTTGTGAGGTATATATAGCCCATTCTGGAGTGAAATCCGGGCTGAGTAATTATGATGGAGAGAATTTATGACTTTATGACCATAAATGCGGGTTGATCGCGTAATTGACGAAATCATGTCTTGAATCTCGGGCTTGGGAGTTATCTGCCAGTTAGGCTCGGGATAGATATCAGATTCATTCGAGCAGCCCTGCTCCCTGCTCGCTGATTGGTAGATAGGTTCCTGCTCGGGATAGATGTAAGGTGTTTACCATGCGGTTATCCTGTCCGGGTGACCTCTTTTCTGGTCTCTAACATGCACGTGATTGTCACGTGGTGGAACATGTGCTTGGCTCGTGACCAGGATTTGGGCCGAGCTCATCAGTGGCCCCCTGCTCCCTGTTCGGCGAGTATTTATGCTCGGTGCGGGGAGCATGGTAGGACTGTGTGAAGGCTTGAATTGGGGAGCAAAACACTTGTTTATTTTGTTGTGGCCAAAGTGAGGGGAGTTGCTTTGTTGGTGACAGGTGAGGTATTCAAAACGTCGGTTGCAGGAAGCTAAAAGGTTTTTCTGAAGTGACAGCGGCTTGGTTCAGTCATGATGAGTTGCGTGTTTTCGAGGCGGGCATTAATGGCAGGCTCGATCAGGTGCTTCGCAGCCGCCATTGTTTGAATTTGGGGAGGATGTGGGCGCGTGATTTGAGCGCCTTTTCCCCCAAATTGTGCCTATAAAAGGGGAAACCCTAATCTTTTGTCTTTTTTACTACCTTCTAGTCTTCAAGTGCTCTATCTTCCGCGTTCTTCCTATTGATTTCTCCGGTGGTGATTCTTCCATTAACAAGAAATTGCCTCTGCCATTCTGGATCAGTTCAACATTTCGGCCTCCAACAAATTGATCCATGTTCAACGCACAAGTAAGTTTGTTTTGGCCTTAATTCCCCTCTCCTGTTTCTGCACAAATTTTACTTTAAATTTCTGGTTTTCTGTATGTTCTTCATGTTCATGCTTTCTGGGTAGGTTCTTAGGACTTTGCGTCTATATCTGGGTAGTTTACATGGAGATCGAGGAGAGATCTTTAGGAATCATAAGTTTTCTGGGGCTTAATCAAGATATTCCTCGATCTATTGTAGGATGTCTTCCCCTTTTCGACTGTTTGACGAAAACTCTGATCATGAGCAAGAAGCTTATGATTATGACCATGGTGCCCAGGAGCATCATGCACCAACAGATTCTGAGCGAACGGGATCTGATGTACATATTCCTGAAGGAAAGAATACCTAGGAAGCGAGCAGTCGAATTCCCCTTGAAATGATTGTGAATGACGTGACCACTGACCAGGATGAGGTGGATGAGGCGAGCTCGAGTGGGATTCCCAGTGATGAGGAACTAGCTGGTCGACCTCGAGCTGGGAGGAGACACCGTAATGAGGATTACTATAACCTGAGCTCGTTTGCTCACTAGGAGTCAATTGACTCAGTTGTAGAGGTTGGGAACTGGTTCAGCTCGATTGGGATTTCCGAGAAGGACTATCGAGGAGTTCCCTATGAATCCGAGATGACTCCTGCCCAGATGAGGAGTAAGACGAAAAGAGTGGTCTTTTTCTACGATTTCTTTCGTGTCGGGATGCGTTTTCTGTTGGATCCTTTTATTGTCAAGTTCCTAAGGGAGACCAACGCTGTTTCGTGTGACCTCCCACTTACCACGATGTTGATCGTGATCGATTTTAGCGCGACCTGCCGGCTGATTGGCTTTTAACCGGAGATGACCATACTCTGAAAGCTTTTTCAGTTCACTAAAGATAAAAGATCAGACAGGATTACTGGTCGCTCAAAGGCTGGAGCTTTGAAGCTGTTTGCTGAGTTTCCCCACAAAGTTGATAAGTGGGATAAGAGGATTATTGTTGTGGAATCTCGGGTTGGGTGGCCATTTGCCCCGACCCCTTACAAGATGAAGACTCCAACTTATGACCGACATGCCACCTTCACAGGAGAGGACAGATGTATGGCAATGTTGCGGGGAGCGCTGGGAGTGACCGAGCAAGGTCAACAGTGGCTAATTGATTGGAAAACAATCGTGCAGGATGTATGAATCTTACTGTAGACACCCCAATTTCGTACCCCTGATATGTGACTCTGACATGTGATATCAAGAACTGCATAAACTTAGCAAATGTCAAGTTACAGGAGTCAAAAATGGGAAAGGCAAAACAGGATGCGCAAAACAATAAAATGCAAGGGGTGAAAGTGACAATTTTGAAACTCAAATAGTGCTGGCACGCCAGGCATCCGGGCGCCGCTTGCTGGCACTCGCTGCACAAAATTCAAGGCCGGTGTACAAGTTTTATCAACACGCCGAAGGGATTTTAATCCCTGATGTGTCCCTTCGTCCACCTATAAATAAGTGTGCCGGCTCACTTCAAGATGGAAGAGCGATCATGAAGAAACTCGATAATTTTTTCTCTGCTTTTATAAGAGCGAGATAGGAGTATTTAGCCCATAAAGCTTTGAAACCCCGTCCAAACTCCGCCAAAACAAAAATCCATCGGTTAAAAGCGATCCCTAGCCTTTTAGTTAGGTATCCACCTTACTTCCCTGGCCTAAAAACCATAAAGTAAGTCGTTACTCTGTCTGAGTAATATGCCGAAAAACACCCAAAATAAGCCATTGTTCTGCCCAACCAAAAAGGCCAAAACAACCACAAATAAGCCATCATTTTGCCCGAGTGAACAAGCCAAAACCATCAGAAATAAGCAGTCACTCTACCCAAATCACAACAACAACAACACAACAACAACAAAAAAGACTCTCTCTAGCGAGCACATCGAAGCACTCCCGCCTAAAAGGTAATAGCCTTTAAGGGCGTTATTTTTTTATAAAGTCTTTATTTAAATCCGGCCCAATGTAGCGAATATATGCCGTTGTGCTGCCCGGATTTAGTTAGGAAATATTATGTAAAAAAGTCATTATAATGGCCAAATATTTTTAAATATATTTGTAATTATTGTAAGGAAATGGATGTAAGTCCGTAAATAATGTAGGCACGGATGTATTTGCTTTATTTTCATATCTTTAAATGCTTTATTTATTTGCTAGATAAATATAACAAAAAGCATACTTTAGCCAAAAACCACTTTTGAGACCGAAAGGGCAAGTTGGGTGTCTAGCACCTTCCCAACTCGTAACTTAGCCTCCAAACCCGTTTTACAATCTCTGGTTTTTTTTTTTGGTTTTGCTTTATTTTTGCCTTAAAATAAAGATGGCGACTCTATAAAACATTTTGGATCCAGTAGGGCCTCGCAACACTCCTTTCTTGCACTTTTCCGTTTTTCCCTAAAAAATGGAGAATGAGAATGAAAGGGTGATGTATTCCCATATCCTGGTATCCCCTAAACAAGGGATAACTTAATGCGGGAAACCCAAAGCTCCTATAGTGATCCAAAATAGGCCATAAGGCTATTTTTATAAAATCCATAGTGGGGGCGTCGCAACATCCTTTTTTGCACTTTTCCATTTTGCCCTAAAAAAGGGAAAATGAGAATGAAAGGGTGATGCATTCCCATATCCTGGTATCACCTAAACAAGAGATAACTTGATGTGGGAAACCCAAAAGTTCTTATATTAGATCAAAAATCCACTAAAGGCAACCGAGGCGTATTCCAATGCGCTATCTTAGACAGCACTCATCTCGTACTTTTAATTTCGTTCTCCCCTAAACAAGGGAGGATGGAATGAGAGTAGTGGTGTCCCGCATCCGCACGTACGCGCACCCCTATCCAAGGGCGCACAGGGCGCGGGCGCATTTCTCGGGAACCCACAGTGGCGACCAGGATATGGGAATGCATCACCCTTTCATTCTCATTTTCCCTTTTTTAGGGGAAAACGGAAAAGTGCAAAAAAGGATGTTGCGACGCCTCCACTATGGATTTTATGAAAATATCCTTATGGCCTATTTCGGATCACTATGGGAGCTTTGGGTTTCCCGCATCAAGTTATCCCTTGTTTAGGGTATACCAGGATATGAGAATACATCACCCTTTCATTCTCATTCTCCCTTTTTTAGGGAAAACGTAAAAGTGCAAGAAAGGAGTGTTGCGAGGCCCCACTGGATCCAAAATGTTTTATAGAGTCGCCATATTTATTTTAAGGCAAAAATAAAGCATAACTAAAAAAAAATTCAGAGATTGTAAAACGGGTTCGGAGGCTAAGTTACGAGTTGGGAAGGTGCTAGGCACCCAACTCGCCCTTTCGGTCTCAAAAGTGATTTTTGGCTAAAGTATACTTTTTGTTATATTTATCTAGCAAATAAATAAAGCATTTAAAGACATGAAAATAAAGCAAATACATCCGTGGCTACATTATTTACGGACTTGCAGCCATTTCCTTACAATAATTACAAATATATTTAAAAATATTTGACCATTATAATGGCTCTTTTACATAATATTTCCTAACTAAATCCGGACAGCACAACGGCTTATATTCGCTACATTGGGCCGGATTTAAAGAAAGACTTTATAAAAAAAAAATAACGCTCTTAAAGGTTATTACCTTTTAGAGCGGGATGTGCTCGCTCTGTCCTTCTGGGAGAGAGAGTCTTTTTTGTTGTTGTTGTGTTGTTGTTGTTGTGATTTGGGCAGAGTGACTGCTTATTTCTGATGGTTTTGGCTCGTTCACTCGGACAGAATGACGACTTATTTGTGGTTGTTTTGGCCTTTTTGGTTGGGCGGAACAACGACTTATTTTGGGTGTTTTTCGGCCTATTACTCGGGCAGAGTAACGGCTTACTTTATGGTTTTTGGGCCGGGGATGTAAGGTGGATACCTAACTAAAAGGCTAGGGATCGCTTTTAACCGATGGATTCTTGTTTTGGCGGAGTTTGGACGGGGTTTCAAAGCTTTATGGGCTAAACACTCCCTATCTCACTTCTCTCACTATATCTCAGCGTTATAAGAACGCATAGAAAAAATTATCAGAGTTTCTTCGTGATCACTCTTCCGTCTTCAGAAGTGAGCCCAACACACTTATTTATAGGTGGGACGAAGAGACACATCCGGGATTAAAAATCCTTTTAGCGTGTTGATAAAACTTGTACACTAGCCTTCGAATTTTGTACAATGCGTTAACTGGGAGTGCCACTGTAGCAATCATGGCGCGGACTTAAGCTCCCCTTGGTGCGGCGCCAGATGTGCCTTTTGGCCGCGCCAAGGCACTATTTGAGTTTCAAAATTGTCACTTTCACCCCTTGCATTTTATTGTTTTGCACATCCTGCTTTGACTTTCACATTTTTGACTCCTGTAACTTGACATTTGTTAAGTTTAAGCAGTTCTTTATATCACATGTCAGAGTCACATATCAGGGGTACGAAATTGGGGTGTCTACAGAGCCTCTCAACGATGGAGTCTACGGGTAACCCGAGGCTTACTGAGTAGACGAACATCGTTGATAAACAATAGACTCTCCAATTTCGTTCAATTAATATAGGAGAGAAATGCAATAGGTAACAGTTATAATGCAACAGTTTATCATGCTAACCAAACTCCATAGCCTAGACATATTTAGTTGGTTATAACAGGTCATCGTAATTTTTAAGCAGATGTGCAATGAAATGCTCTAATGGTCGGACCTACTAGTGTAGGCTGCCTACGTATCCCTTAATAAAGGATCTCAGACCAAAACGTAGTTCAGGCCAAAACAAGTTGAACAACCAACGAGGATGTCATGTTTTTCGGGTCAAAAACCCGTCCAAGAACACAACCGGAAAAAGATTTTTATGTTTTTGAAAGTCAGATTCAACCGCCAAACCACAAATACGGTATGAAGATTTTTAAGTTTTTCGAAAACCATATTTCAACTGGGCAAAACATGTTATCGAAATACGTTAAGAGAAAATTTCAAAAATTGTGCTTGACCGGTCAATACCTTGTCGTCAAACACAAATAAAAAAATTTCAAATTTTTCGAAAACTGCACTTGACTGATCAAAATCTGACGCCAAGCACGGCAAAAAAAGATTTCTTCAAATTTTTCAAAAACTATATCAAACCGATAAAAATCTGTCGCTAGATACGACAAAAAAGATTTTTCTTTTTCCCTTCCTTTCTTCTCTCTCTCTCTCTCTCTCTCTGTTTTTTTTTCTTTTTCAATATTCCTCTTTTTTTTTAATATTCCTCTTCTTTTTTTCAATATTTTTTTCATATTCCTCTTTTTTTTGTTTTTGTTTTAATAGCACAACTTGAAAAATATTTTTCTTTTATTTATTTATTTGAAGTTAGGATAAGAATATCTTACCTTTCTTACCTTTTCGTGCTTGGGCGGCTGCTGCGGATTCAACTGATTTGCCATTTCTGCCACTTTCGCTTCTTCAAGCTAGGGACTTCTTTTTTTCTTTTCTTTTTTCCTTCCTTATTTTACTTCTTTTTACTTTTCTTTTTCTTTATTTCTCCTTTTCTCACAATTCTTTATTTCTTTTTCTTTTCTTTTCTTTTCTTTTTTTCTTTCTTTTTTTTATAATTCTTACATTCACCGCCTGAATTTTCCTTTTTTGCACTTTTCTGTTTTCTCCTTCAAAAGGGAAAATGGGAATGAAAGGATGATGCATTCCCAAATCCTAGCATCCCCTAAACAAGGGATAACTTGATACGGGAAACCCAAAGTTCCCATATTGGATTAAAAATCCATTAAAGTCAACTGAGGCCCATTCCAACTCGCTATTTTAGACAGTACTCCTCTCGCACTTTTAATTTCGTTTTCCCCTAAACAAGGGAGGATGGAATGAGAGCAGTGGTGTCCCGCATCCGCACGTACGCGCACCCCTATCCATTGGCGCGCGGGGTGCGGGCGCACGCGCCGGGCGACCCACACTTACGCCTGGCCGAGATGTACCCTGCTTCCGTGGAGGGTGTGGAGCCTTTGATCGCCATAACACCCGAGCTAGTCCATCCTTTTTGGGGGACTTGTCATGACCACAAGTTCCCCAGTGAGTGCGAGTTATGCGGTCTGGGGGGAGATTGTACTCCTCGATTTGATTTTGATGATGCTGGTATTTACTCTTTATTATTTTGATTATGAGTCTTGTAGAAAATATGTCGTGACGTTTTCTAACTTGTTTTCTTTTTGCTGGCAGTGGTGAAGGATATATTGAGGCAGAGAAAGATCGAGTTCAAGGCGAGGTCCGTTGCTCGCCACAGTGAATTGATAGGCCGCGAGCAGCCTGCTTCTGCCTTTCTACCCAAGGCTCCTTTTACTAAAAGGAGCAGGAAACCATCTCGGGCTTCCTGCTTCCTCCACCGAACCGAAATCTCCTTCCACAATGGCGCCAACCACCGAGCAGTCCTCTCGGAAGAGACCAGCTGTGTCTGATTCCCGAGTGGGAGGTCGGAACACCCAACCACGAACATGGGAGGATGAACCCCAAGAAACAATTCAAGCAGGGTCTGGTCCCTTGCCCTCTCTTACTAGTCCAGCGCTTCCGGTCACGGGGCTGCTACCTCCTCCTCCTCGACGTGAAGAGCCACCACGGAGTGGTACACCTAATTGGTTGAAAGCCAACTTTGTGACGCCCATATCTCGAGAAGGGGTTAGGGAACTAGTGAACGAAGCTTCTTTGTCGCTCCCTCTCAAGGAATCAATATTCGTGATCTGGGAACCATGAGCCAAGCCATGAGGATTTCAAGAGGGTCGTCCAGCCCGATGTTATTCACGGTGATGCTGAAACTCCGAACAGTGTCCTACTCGGTGAGATTGGCCTGCTAGTCAGCGAGGTATGTTATGCCCGTTATTTCATGAAGATAAATGTTGTTGATGATGTATATTTCCTGCTCATTTGTGTTTTTGTTATTTTGCAGTTCACCTCCAAGGTTACCCTTTTAGACAAACGTGCAGACGAATATAAGGATAAGGTTGGGGCCTTGTTTGAGCAGAAGAGGAAGTCTGATGAGGCTGTCTGCTCCTACAAGGAGGATTTGTTGGCTAAGGACAATGAGGTCCTTGCCAAAGTTGCCGAGCTGACGAAGCTCGAGGAAGAAATAATCCGCCTAAAGGCCCAAGTGGAATTTTCCTAGAAAGGGGAAGTGGCCGCTCAGAAAACCTTGAGTGAGGAGAGGAAAAAGGTCGAGGATGCTCAGGTCGCGGCCGAGCAAAAAGAGAGAGCTTGGCAGGCCAGGGTGGTACGGGAAGTTGCTACCGCCAAAACTGCTGCCATAGAGGACTTCAAGCAGCCAACCGAGCTCGATCAGCTTGTTGATGCAAAAGTGGTACCCTATTATTCTCAAGGGTGTAACCATGTTCACCGCATGCTGGCGAGCAGTGAGCTTTCAGGCATCACGCCTGAAATGATGGCGCAGTGGGGGGTGGCCTCACCTTGGTGTGTTGCGGCTCGGAAGGGTCATGCTTTGGTCCCTACAATGAAGATGAACTGGGGATCATTGCGAACAACGACCGGGAGAGCGATGAGCCGGAATGGATCCCTCCAACTCCGCTAGCCAATAACGTGGTTGATCAGATGAATGCCATTTTTGAGCGTGAGGCCAACGACGACAAGGATGAGGATCCTGCTCCCCAGCCTGCTGGCCTTGTGATAGTAGATGTCGAAGAGAATCAGGTTGCTCCTACCCCCTCCTCCTGATCGAAGCACAGAGCAGCTGCCTCCTCCTCCTCCTCTTCCTCCCAACTTGCAATCCGAAATGGATAGAATATTTGCCGAGCTGGATACGTCGGGAACATCCACCGAGCAAGGAGGGAGTTAGATAGCTTATAATAGGTCTTGTAATGATTTTTCCTCTACTGTAATTTGACTGATAATGAAATGAGAACTTTCTAGTTTACAACTGTGTGTGAATGTTCATTGCTACTTGTTTATTTTTATTTTTTACCCTTAGGTAAAAACAAACAGTTTTATCGGGCAGGGCCCATTCTACTAATTTGGCAGACATCCAAATAATTGCCTTCTGCTCGATTTATCGGGCAGAATTGGTTTGGCTGCGTTAACTGGGCAGGGCCCTCGGTTTATTAAACCGTTAACTAATTATTTAGGCTGGATATCTATTCGAACGGGATTTTCTCCCTTTGTTGCCAAGGCGAACAAAGCCATCAAATAATATCGGACAGCGGGCTGTCCCCCTTCTCATGTCGAGGCATTCAAACTAAATACAAACCGGGCAGGGCCCCACTTTGCTCGATTTATCGAGCAAAGTTATGTCTATAGTAGTTTGAGAGGATTTTTATTTTTGTCGGACAGAATTCAAAACTTTTCAACCACCAAAGAAATAATTTAAGTAACTTTGACCAAGAACATTCAAAATCCCTTATTGCAAATATAAAAGAACAAAGTAACTGTCAAATTAATACTGTATTAATGATAGTATTTCTTTAAATGATCAGAATGTCAGGGATGCTTCAAATGTTTGCCCTCTTGATTTTGTAAGGTATAAGTACCTTCTCTAATGACTCCTGTAATCTTAAATGGTCCCTCCCAGTTAGGTGACAATTTTCCTCGTTCTGGTCACTGTCCTGTAACCTCGATTTTCCTAAGGACCCAATCTCCGACTTGAAATGCTCTTCCCCGAACCTTCCTATCGTGATGAGCTTTAGCTTTTTGTTTGTAGTTAACCATTCGGATGCGAGCTTCGAGTATGCGTTCTTCTAGAAGGTCAAGGTCGACTGCCCGGGCAATTTGATTATCCTGCTCGTTATAATAAGCCACTCTGTAACTGGGAAAAGCTGTTTTTGTTAGGATTACAACCTCAGAGCCGTATGTGAGAGAAAAAGGTGTTTCGCTTGTTGATCCCCTTACTTTTGTCCTGATCGACCATAATTCAACTGGTAACTCATCTGCCCACTTCCCTGCTCGATCGTCCAAATTCCGTTTGAGAGCGTGCATGATTTGTTTGTTCGCGGCTTCTACTTGTCCGTTGCTCTGTGGATATGCAACTGAAGACTACCAATGCTTAACATACATCCTGTTACATTCTGTTGTAAATTTGTCCGAGAACTGTGTGCCATGATCAGAAACAATAGCTCTGGATAACCCAAAACGACACCAAATATGGTCATGCACGAAGTTGATGATGTTGTTCTCAGTGATGGTTGCTAATGGTTTTCCTTCAATCCATTTGGTAAAGTAATCAATTGCCACTACTGCATATTTGAACTGAGATCGTGCCAAAGGAAAAGGTCCGATTAGGTCGGTTCCCCACATGTCGAATGTCCAGGCAGCAACTACGAGGGTCTATTCGGTGGACGACAGTCTGGGTATATCTATAAATCTTTGACACTTGTCACATTTTTGCACATACAAGGCTGCATCTCTTCTCAGCGTGATCCAGTAGTATCCTGCGAACAGAATCTTTTGTGCCAAGGTTCGGGCCCCTGGATGACCCCCACATTCTCCCTAATGAACCTCAAACAAAAGCTCTTGGGTCATTTCTGGTCGAACACAGCGAAGCATCGGCCTCACCTTTGATCGCTTGTACAATACTCCTCTAACCACCGAGTATCGATGCACTGTTTCGAATAACTCTCTCGGTTCTTGCTCTTCTCGCAAAATGCCCCGCTCGATGAAATCTGAACTCGCTGATCCAAAGATCCGCTCACGGCCGATGTCCATTATCCATTCCTTGTCAATAGAAGGTGCATCTAGATGATCAACCATAACCGATGGTCTTAACGCTGAGAGCCTCGCTCTTTCCGCCATCTTGGAAAGGTAGTCCGCTTCTCTCATATTGTCTCGACCGGTCGATTCTAATGATTTCCCAGAACTTGAAATCCTTCAAAATTTCTTTGACTAATTCACAATATTTGATCAAGGTAGGATTATGGACCGCATATTCCCCTTGTACTTGGTTCACCACCAACTGTGAATCCAAGTACACTGTACCAGAGTCAATGTCCATATCCAACGCGAGCTCAAGTCCGAAATCATGGATTCGCATGGCTTGATTATTAGAGGCCACAGAAT
>CM028378.1:81486359-81540152 GCA_013146195.2 Codonopsis lanceolata | reverse complement strand
GTACATCCTTCCTCTTCACGGCCCGTCTTCGCCCATTCACGGCGGCCGACTTCAATTGCTCTGCCGCGACCATCTATCTCCATCAGCCGTCGTCTCCCTTTCTCAGTTGTAGATCCGGAAATCACCAACTCATAATGTGAATATTTTAATTTTTGTAATTATATTGATGCTAATCATTTTAATGAATGATATTTTATTATTAAATTAATATTTCAAATATTAATTTAATAATAAAATATCATTCATTAAAATGATTATAATATTCCTATATATAATTGTGGAAGTTATATAAAATATTCACTTAAAAATAATTTTGAATAATTTTTTTAATTTTTTACTTAAAAATAATTGTGGTAGTTAATCTTTTGATTTTTAAAATAAATTGGATTTGGTAATTTAATAATATTATATTATAAAATATAATAATATTTAACTAGTTTTACACCGTACGTAGAACGCGCTCACACTTTGTTTTTATTAAATTAATTTCAAACAAAATAAAAACTATAAATTAAAAGTATAAATTTAGAAAATATTGAAACAAATTAAAATTATTTATTTTGATCTCCGCTCTCTCTCCCGACCACACGGATTTTCCCCAAATTCCCTCCATATATATAATTTTCCCAAAAGCAAACACACAATCTTTCTAAACTCACAACCCTCCACCTGGCGCTCCTCTAAATCCCCCAAAATTCCTGCGTCTAATCGGCGGCGTTCACTCTCCTCCGGCACTGCGATGTCCGACCAGTCAACCCCTCTAAGATCCACCGCAGTGCGTAGGCAGCTAGCACGTGGCGCGCGTTCCGCTCGCCTCTTCTCCAAACTCCACTTTCCTCTCCCAAAACCCTCAATCGATCTCTCATCTCTCTCCACTCTACCTCATCGCCGCCGCCCTCGCCAGGCACCAAAGCGGCTAAGAAGAAGACTCGGCCTCGTCATCTCTGCTCACGTAACTCCTTGATTTGACCAACGGTGGGGGAGCTGCGATGGTTTCGGCAACCGGTCAAAGCCGATGGGTCGTTGAGCCTTTTGGAGATTATCAAGAATTATGGATTGCAGAATTGTTGGTTTTTTTGCACAATTCCATCTGGAACATGTCACTTTCAAAATGTGGATTGCAGATATGTGAAATGGTATAATAAGATTCCCTGTGGTTTCTATCCATTTATACCTCCGGAGGTGAGCCACTGCATTGAAACTATCGGTTGTTTATTGTGCGGAGCATCACGGGCGAGAATGCGGGCTGTCGGTATTTTGGCCGAACGTATGAGTGGGTTGGAATAAGCCGTCAGCCAAATATATTGGGCAAAGTATGTTGTTCTCAATGTTAACCACAGTCCAATTCCATGCTTTGCTTTAAGATCCTTATATATTTACTTACGTTGTTGTACCATGGTCAAGAATGTGCCATTTATTTGCAATTATATCCTCGAAAATCTTGTGAAGAAAATTTACCTAGAAGGATTTAATATGGTTAAGCCTGATGTGGATTTTTGGTGTCGAAAAAACAAGACAACAAGGCTAAATGAAAGGAAAACTTGACTCGGAAGAAGTGGGGTGGAGGAGAAAATACAAATGAGATTTTGCTGAGGATTCATTTTAATGATAAATTGATTAATTTGGTTTTGTTGTTCACATCTGGGACTGTTGTGGATAATAAGTGGTGCCTTGGCTATTTCATTCTTAAATTTTCAATTTGGTATTTGTCCTAGTAGAAGCATGATTGCATTTTTAGCCTATGTAGGTGATAAACTGATAATCTCCATAATTCTTGGTTAGTAGATTGGTATACTGTGATTATACCTGTACAAATTGATGATATCTTTTGATTTAAAGGTTAAAAGTTTCTGGTGAATTGTTGGCTGGTAATAGTTTGGTAACTGATTTTTCAAGTTTCTTTATATATTTTCTTGCTGTTTATTATTTGTCTCTTTTTACGTTCTTTGTGTTACACTTTCTTTGTCGGCATAAATTTAACCGATGTTGGTCGGTAAATCGTAATATTTGGGATAATGTACAAATCGGATGTATCATTACTTTAAGGGTGGCTTCAATTTTGAGCATTGTTATGAAGTCTATGGTTGAACAAAAAGTTAATGGGGGACACTTTGGCTTTTTACCCTGAAGATTAAGGCATTAGGCTAACCCATTCTATATCATTCATGATTGATTGATTTTAGGTTATACAATATTCTGCCATGCCCATGTTTTGTGGATTTGCATAAATTTGGTTATGTCTGCACATGGATACAAAATCTCCTATTTAATTTAATTTTTTTTTACAATTTTTCTGGATCTCATTTTACTAAATCACAAAGATTTCTTATTATATTCGGGAAATTATTCATCAATTTGGACTTCAAATTCGCAGCTTAAGGAGCTTTCTTGATGTCATGAATTGCACATTTTGCTTCATATACCTTATTACATTTTTTTTTTTAGCCATTTTTTTTTTTTTCGACCATTTTTAGATTTTTCATGCATTTCATTGTTATTAGATTAATGAACTTCATATATAATGCTTTGCATCTTCATTATTTTTGGGGAAAACTCGCATCTTCATGTTTTTGGCAAAAGCCATATTTACTTTAAGAAGAAAGTTAGAAAGTTTTCCTTTAATTGGTGTGACACAACCAAACAAACACATATGACGTAAGCATATTCGTACAAACACACATACCCACACATAATCATACACATACGATACACACACGCACTCTGAAACAAATTGTCATTTAGTGGAGTGTTCTAATCTTTCTCATTAAACCTAAACCACAACTCTAAACACTAACTTAACCGTAATCCCTAAACCTAAACATAAACCTAAACCATAAACCATAAACCTAAATCGTAACACTAACCTCAAACCTAAACCATAACACTAACCCTAAACCTAACCCCACCCCTACCCCCATCCCCACCCCCATCCCCATCCCCAACCCCCAACCCCACCCCCATCCCCAACCCCAACCCCCAACCCCAACCCCACCCCAACCCCACCCCCACCCCTAAACCCCAACCCCAACCCTAAACCCTAAAACCTAAACCTAAACCTAAACCTAAACCATAAACTTAATTCATAACACTAACCTTAAACCTAAACCATAACACTAACCCTAAACTTAACCCTAAACCTAAACCCAACGCCAACGCCAACTCCAACCCCACCCCCCCACCCCCACCCCCAACCCCACCCCAACGCCAACCTCAACCCCAACCCCACCCCTATCCCTATCCCCAACCCAACCCCACCCCTATCCCCAACCCCAACCCCAACCCCACCCCCAACCTCAACCCCAACCCTAAACCCTAAAACCTAAACCTAAACCTAAACTTAAACCTAAACCTAAACTTAAACCTAAACCTAAACCTAAACTTAAACCTAAACCTAAACCTAAACCTAAACCTAAACCTAAACCATAAACTTAATTCATAACACTAACCTTAAACCTAAACCATAACACTAACCCTAAACTTAACCCTAAACCTAAACCTAACGCCAACCCCCACCCCCACCCCCAACCCCCCCCCCACCCCCCACCCCCCACCCTCACCCCCACCCCAACGCCAACCTCAACCCCAACCCCACCCCTATCCCTATCCCCAACCCCAACCCCAACCCTATCCCTAACCCCAACCCCAACCCAACCCAACCCAACCCCACCCCACCCCCACCCCCACCCCAACCCCAACCCAACCCCAATCCTAAACCCTAACCCTAACCCTAACCCTAAAACGTAAACCTTAAATCTTAAACCTTAAACCTAAACCTAAAACTAAACCTAACCCTAACAACCCCACCCCAACCATAAACCCCAACCTTAAAACGTAAACCTTAAACCTTAAACCTTAAACCTTAGACCTAAACCTAAACCTAAACCTAATTCGTAACACTAACCTTAAACCTAAACCATAACACTAACACTAACCCTAAACTTTACCCTAAACCCAACCCCCACCCCCCACCTCCACCCTACCCCCACCCCACCCCCACCCCCAACCCCACTCCCACTAACCTTAAACCTAAACCATAACACTAACCCTAAACTTAACCCTAACCCAACCGCCCCACCCCCAACCCGTCCCCATCCCCAACCCCACCCCCACCCCTATCCCCGCCCCTACCCCCAACCCCACCCCAACCTTAAACCTAAAGGTCTTAATATTTTTTTATTTTTATTAAATGTTGTTTGTAGTTAAAATGTTATAATTCTATTTTTATATTGTAGATGAAATATACATGTTAGTTTGTATGGTACGTATGCTAGTGTAAATTTAGTGTATTAATGTTTAAACATCGATTTATGTACGTTTGTTAGCTGGGTAGCCATGTTGATGCTATGAAATCCATGGTTGTAGTTTAATTGACTTTGAAACAAAAAAAGATAACTGTATGTACATTTAGGTGGGTGTTAGTGTAAATAGTAAGAAATAAACGGGTGTTAGTGTAAATTTAGTGTATTAATGCTTAAACATCGATTTATGTACGTTTGTTAGCTGGGTAGCCATGTTGATGCTATGAAATCCATGGTTGTAGTTTAATTGACTTTGAAACCAAAAAAGATAATTGTATGTACGTTAAGGGGTGTTAGTGTAAATGGTAAGAATTAAAGGGGTGTTAGTATAAATTTAGTGTATTAATGCTTAAACATCGGTTTATGTACGTTTGTTAGCTGGGTAGCCATGTTGATGCTATGAAATCCATGGTTTTAGTTTACTTGACTTTGAAACCGAACAACATAACTGTATGTACGTTTAGGGGGTGTTAGTGTAAATAGTAAGAAATAAACGGGTGTTAGTGTAAATTTAGTGTATTAATGTTTAAACATCGATTTATGTATGTCTGTTAGATGGGTAGCCATGTTGATGCTATGAAATCCATGGTGAACAACATAACTGTTTGTACATTTAGGGGGTGTTAGTGTAAATAGTAAGAAATAAACGGGTGTTAGTGTAAATTTAGTGTATAAATGTTTAAACATCAATTTATGTATGTTTGTTAGCTGGGTAGCCATGTTGATGCTATGAAATCCATGGTTGTAGTTTAGTTGACTTTGAAACCAAAAAAAATAACTGTATGTACGTTTAGGGGGTGTTAGTGTAAATGGTAAGAAACAAAGGGGGTGTTAGTGTAAATTTAGTGTATTAATGTTTAAACATCGATTTATGTACGCTTGTTAGCTAGGTAGCCATGTTGATGCTATGAAATCCATGGTTGTAGTTTAATTGATTTTGAAACCGAACAACATAACTGTATGTACGTTGGGGGACTTTGAAACCGAACGTGCTTACTTTCAAGCAACATTCATTCCATTTCTTCTCTTTCCATTCCTCTGGTTTAATACTCATATTGGGGGTGGGGAAAATAGGGTTGGACCATTTTTGTTATTATTGTTAACTAATTGATTTTGGATAACTTGTACATGTTTAGGTTCATTCAACAAAAAAAGCAAAGAAATGATGATTATGCCATAAATGTATTCCTATGGTAAGCTTCTAAAGCTTCTTGTTTGATCATATGAAAACAATGACTTACTTTTTCTTGTTGATTTTTAATCAAAATAGTAATTTTACTTGGACAGGTTTTCTAGCTGATTGCCGTGAAGATGAAGTTTTTCTTGATCCTCATGTCGTAGGATTTTTTTAATTTTATTTTTAGGTTTTTTTATTAGATATGGTTTACATGGATTGGTACAAGTTTAAATTTACAAGTTAACTCTAGAAACAAGTTTTTGGTATTAATTGTTATGTATAATTTACATGGATTGTTGTAATAATATTTACAGTTTGATGTTTTAAAATTGGTTTTATATTATTGTTTATTTTGTATCTTCAGTTTTGTATTAATTGTTATATTAGTAGGTACAAAAATTCATAATAATAGTATTTTTGGGGTTTTTTTAAAATTTTTTACATTATTAGCGACGAATTTTCCGTCTGAAATTCCATTTTATTAATTTTTAAAGCCTTTAGCGACGAATTTTCCGTGAAATTCAAATTTAATTAATTTTTCAAAGCCTTTAGCGACGGAATTTTCCGTCACTGAAATTCAAATTTAATTAATTTTTAAACGCCTTTAGCGACGGAATTTTCCGTCGCTGAAATTCAATTTTAATTAATTTTTAAAATCCTTTAGCGACGGAATTTTCCGTCGCTGAAATTCAATTTTAATTAATTTTTAAAATCCTTTAGCGACGGAATTTTCCGTCGCTGAAATTCAATTTTAATTAATTTTTAAACGCCTTTAGCGACGAAAATTTCCATCGCTGAAATTCAATTTTTAATTAATTTTTAAAAGCCTTTAGCGATGGAAATTTCCGTCGCTGAAATTCAATTTTAATTAATTTTTAAAAGCCTTTAGCGACGGAAATTTCCGTCGCTAAAGGCTACCTTTAGCGACGAATTAGTCAAGTCGGCATCGGTAGCGACGGAATAGCGACGGAAAAATTCCGTCGCTGGGGGCCTTTAGCGACGGAATTTTGCCTTTAGCGACGGAAAAAATCTGTGCTTGGCTCGTGACCAGGATTTGGGCCGAGCTCATCAGTGGCCCCCTGCTCCCTGTTCGGCGAGTATTTATGCTCGGTGCGAGGAGAATGGTAGGACTGTGTGAAGGTTTGAATTGGGGAGCAAAACACTTGTTTATTTTTGTTGTGGCCAAAGTGAGGAGAGTTGCTTTGTTGGTGACAGGTGAGGTATTCAAAACGCCGGTTCCAGGAAGCTAAAAGGTTTTTCTGGAGTGACAGCGACTTGGTTCAGTAATGATGAGTTGCGTGCTTTCGAGGCGGGCATTAATGGCGAGCTTGATCGGGTGCTTCGCAGCCGCCATTGTTTGAATTTGGGGAGGTTGTGGGCCCGTGATTTGAGCGCCTTTTCCCCCAAATTGTGCCTATAAAAGGGGAAACCCTAATCTTTTGTCTTTTTTTTACTACCTTCTAGTCTTCAAGTGCTCTATCTTCCGCGTTCTTCCTATTGATTTCTCCGGTGGTGATTCTTCCAGTTAACAAGAAATTCGTCTCCTACCATTCTGGATCAGTTCAACATTTCGGCCTCCAGCAAATTGATCCATGTTCAACGCACAAGTAAGTTTGTTTTGGCCTTAATTCCCCTCTCCTGTTTCTGCACAAATTTTACTTTATATTTCTGGTTTTCTGTATGTTCTTCATGTTCATGCTTTTTGGGTAGGTTCTTAGGACTTTGCGTCTATATATGGGTAGTTTACAGGGAGATCGAGGAGAGATCTTCAAGGAATCATAAGTTTTCTGGGGCTTAATCAAGATATTCCTCGATCTATTGTAGGATGTCTTCCCCTTTTCGACTGTTTGACGAAAACTCTGATCATGAGCAATAAGCTTATGATTATGACCATGGTGCCCAGGAGCATCATGCACCAACAGATTCTGAGCAAACGGGATCTGATGTACATATTCTTGAGGGAAGGAATACCTAGAAATCGAGCAGTCGAATTCCCCTTGAAATGATTGTGAATGACGTGACCACTGACCAGGATGAGGTGGATGAGGTGAGCTCGAGTGGGATTCCCAGTGATGAGGAACTGGCTGGTCGACCTCGAGCTGGGAGGAGACACCGTAAAGAGGATTACTATAACCTGAGCTCGTTTGCTCACTGTGAGTCAATTGACTCAGTTGTAGAGGTTGGGAACTGGTTCAACTCGATTGGGATTTCCGAGAAGGACTATCGAGGAGTTCCCTATGAATCCGAGATGACTCCTGCCCAGATGAGGAGTAAGACTAAAAGAGTTGTCTTTTTCTACGATTTCTTTCGTGTCAGGATGCGTTTTCCATTGGATCCTTTTATTGTCAAGTTCCTAAGGGAGACCAACGTCGTTTCGTGTGACCTCCCACTTACCACGATGCTGATCGTGATCGCTTTTAGCGCGAACTGCCAGCTGATTGGCTTTTAACCGGAGATGACCATACTCTGAAAGCTTTTTCAGTTCACTAAAGATAAAAGATCAGGCAGATTACTGGTCGCTCAAAGGCTGGAGCTTTGAAGCTGTTTGCTGAGTTTCCCCTACAAAGTTGATAAGTGGGATAAGAGGATTATTGTTGTGGAATCCCGGGTTGGGTGGTCATTTGCCCCAACCCCTTACAAGATGAAGCCTCCAACTTATGACCGACATGCCACCTTCACTGGAGAGGACATGTGTATGGCAATGTTGCGGGGAGCGCTGGGAGTGACCGAACAGGGTCAACAGTGGCTAATTGATTGGAAAACAATCGTGCAGGATGTACGAATCTTACTGTAGACACCCCAATTTCGTACCCCTGATATGTGACTCTGACATGTGATATCAAGAACTGCTTAAACTTAACAAATATCAAGTTACAGGAGTCAAAAATGCGAAAGGCAAAGCATGATGCGCAAAATTCGAAGGCTGGTGTACAAGTTTTATCAACACGCTGAAGGGATTTTTAATCCCGGATGTGTCCCTTCGTCCACCTATAAATAAGTGTGCTAGGCTCACTTCTGAAGACGGAAGATCGATCATGAAGAAACTCTAATAATTTTTCTCTGCGTTCTTATAACGCTGAGATATAGTGAGAGAAGTGAGATAGGGAGTATTTAGCCCATAAAGCTTTGAAACCGCGTCCAAACTCCGCCAAAACAAAAATCCACCGGTTAAAAGCGATCCCTAGCCTTTTAGTTAGGTATCCACCTTACTTTCCCGGCCCAAAAACCATAAAGTAAGTCGTTACTCTGTCTGAGTAATAGGCCGAAAAACACCCAAAATAAGTCGTTGTTCCGCCCAACCAAAAAGGCCAAAACAACCACAAATAAGCCGTCATTCTGCCTGAGTGAACGAGCCAAAACCATCAGAAATAAGCAGTCACTCTACCCAAATCACAACAACAATAACACAACAACAACAAAAAAGACTCTCTCTCCCAGAAGGACAGAGCGAACACATCCCGCTCTAAAAGGTAATAGCCTTTAAGGGCGTTATTTTTTTATAAAGTCTTTCTTTAAATCCGGTCCAATGTAGCGAATATAAGCCGTTGTGCTGCCCGGATTTAGTTAGGAAATATTATGTAAAAGAGTCATTATAATGGCCAAATATTTTTAAATATATTTGTAATTATTGTAAGGAAATGGCTGTAAGTCCGTAAATAATGTAGCCACGGATGTATTTGCTTTATTTTCATATCTTTAAATGCTTTATTTATTTGCTAGATAAATATAACAAAAAACATACTTTAGCCAAAAACCACTTTTGAGACCGAAAGGGCGAGTTGGGTGCCTAGCACCTTCCCAACTCGTAACTTAGCCTCCGAACCCGTTTTACAATCTCTGTTTTTTTTTTTGGTTTTGCTTTATTTTTGCCTTAAAATAAAGATGGCGACTCTATAAAACATTTTGGATCCAATGGGGCCTCACAACACTCATTTATTGCACTTTTCCGTTTTTCCCTAAAAAATGGAGAATTAGAATGAAAGGGTGATGTATTCCCATATCCTGTATCCCTTAAACAAGGGATAACTTAATGCGGGAAACCCAAAGCTCCCATAGTGATCCGAAATAGGCCATAAGGCTATTTTTATAAAATCCATAGTGGGGGCGTCGCAACATCCTTTTTTGCACTTTTTCGTTTTGCCCTAAAAAAGGGAAAATGAGAATGAAAGGGTGATGCATTCCCATATCCTGGTATCACCTAAACAAGGGATAACTTGATGTGGGAAATCCAAAAGTTCTCATATTAGATCAAAAATCCACTAAAGGCAACCGATGCGTATTCCAATGCGCTATCTTAGACAGCACTCCTCTCGTACTTTTAATTTCGTTCTCCCCTAAACAAGGGAGGATGGAATGAGAGCAGTGGTGTCCCGCATCCGCACGTACGCGCACCCCTATCCAAGGGCGCGCGGGGCGCGGGCGCATTTCTTGGGAACCCACAGTGGCGACCAGGATATGGGAATGCATCACCCTTTCATTCCCATTTTCCCTTTTTTAGGGAAACGGAAAAGTGTAAAAAAGGATGTTGCGACGCCTCCACTATGGATTTTATGAAAATAGTCTTATGGCCTATTTCGAATCACTATGGGAGCTTTGGGTTTCCCGCATTAAGTTATCCCTTGTTTAGGGTATACCAGGATATAAGAATACATCACCCTTTCATTCCCATTCTCCATTTTTTAGGGGAAAACGGAAAAGTGCAAGAAAGGAGTGTTGCGAGGCCCCACTGGATCCAAACTGTTTTATAGAGTCGCCATCTTTATTTTAAGGTAAAAATAAAGCATAACTAAAAAAAAAAACCAGAGATTGTAAAACGGGTTCGGAGGCTAAGTTACGAGTTGGGAAGGTGCTAGGCACCCAACTCGTCCTTTCGGTCTCAAAAGTAGTTTTTGGCTAAAGTATACTTTTTGTTATATTTATCTAGCAAATAAATAAAGCATTTAAAGACATGAAAATAAAGCAAATACATCCGTGGCTACATTATTTACGGACTTGCAGCCATTTCCTTACAATAATTACAAATATATTTAAAAATATTTGGCCATTATAATGGCTCTTTTACATAATATTTCCTAACTAAATCCGGGCAGCACAACGGCTTATATTCGCTACATTGGGCTGGATTTAAAGAAAGACTTTATAAAAAAAATAACGCCCTTAAAGGTTATTACCTTTTAGAGCGGGATGTGCTCGCTCTGTCCTTCTGGAGAGAGAGTCTTTTTTGTTGTTGTTGTGTTGTTGTTGTTGTGATTTGGGCAGAGTGACTGCTTATTTCTAATGGTTTTGCTCGTTCACTCGGGCAGAATGACGGCTTATTTGTGGTTGTTTTGGCCTTTTTGGTTGGGCGGAACAACGACTTATTTTGGTTGTTTTTCGGCCCATTACTCGGGCAGAGTAACAGCTTACTTTATGGTTTTTGGGCCGGGGAAGTAAGGTGGATACCTAACTAAAAGGCTAGGGATCTCTTTTAACCGATGGATTTTTGTTTTGGCGGAGTTTGGACGGGGTTTCAAAGCTTTATGGGCTAAACACTCCCTATCTCACTTCTCTCACTATATCTCAGCGTTATAAGAACGCAGAAAAAAATTATCAGAGTTTCTTCGTGATCACTCTTCTGTCTTCAGAAGTGAGCCCAACACACTTATTTATAGGTGGGACGAAGGGACACATCCGGGATTAAAAATCCTTTCAGCGTGTTGATAAAACTTGTACACTAGCCTTTGAATTTTGTACAATGCGTTAACTGGGAGTGCCACTATAGCAAGCATGGCGCAGACTTAAGCTCCCCTTGGTGCGGCGCCAAATGTGCCTTTTGGCCGCGTCAAGGCACTATTTGAGTTTCAAAATTGTCACTTTCACCCCTTGCATTTTACTGTTTTGCGCATCCTGCTTTGCCTTTCGCATTTTTGACTCCTGTAACTTGATATTTGTTAAGTTTAAGCAGTTCTTGATATCACATGTCAGAGTCACATATTAGGGGTACGAAATTGGGGTGTCTACAGAGCCTCTCAACGATGGAGTCTACGGGTAACCCGAGGCTTACTGAGTAGACGAACATCGTTGATAAACAATAGACTCTCGAATTTCGTTCAATTAATATAGGAGAGAAATGCAATAGGTAACAGTTATAATGCAACCGTTTATCATGCTAACCAAACTCCATAGCCTAGACATATTTAGTTGGTTATAACAGGTCATCGTAATTTTTAAGCAGATATGCAATGAAATGCTCTAATGGTCGGACCTACTAGTGTAGGCTGCCTACGTATCCCTTAATAAAGGATCTCAGACTAAAACGTAGTTCAGGCCAAAACAAGTCGAACAACCAACGAGGATGTCATGTTCTTCGGGTCAAAAACCCGTCCAAGAACACAACCGGAAAAAGATTTTTATGTTTTTTGAAAAGCCGTATTCAATTGGCCAAAACCGGCTGTCAAATACGGTATGAAGATTTTTAAGTTTTTCGAAAACCATATTTCAACTGGGCAAAACGTGTTATCGAAATACGTTAAGAGAAATTTTTAAAAATTGTGCTTGACCGGTCAATACCTTGTCGTCAAACACAAATAAGAAAATTTTCAAAATTTTCGAAAACTGCACTTGACCGATCAAAATCTATCTCCAAGCACGACAAAAAAAGCTTTCTTCAAATTTTTCAAAAACTGTATCAAACCGATAAAAATCTGTCGCCAGATACGACAAAAAAGATTTTTCTTTTTCCCTTCCCTTCTTTTCTCTCTCTCTCTCTCTCTCTTTTTTTTTCTTTTTCAATATTCCTCTTTTTTTTTTTGAATATTCCTCTTCTTTTTTTTCAATATTTTTTTCTTCATATTCCTCTTTTTTTGTTTTTGTTTTAATAGCACAACTTGAAAAAGATTTTCTTTTATTTATTTATTTGAAGTTAGGATAAGAATATCTTACCTTTCTTACCTTTTCGCGCTTGGGTGGCTGCTGCGGATTCAACCGATTTTGTCATTTCTGCCACTTTCGCTTCTTCAAGCTAGGGACTTCTTTTTTTCTTTTCTTTTTTCTTCCTTTTTTTACTTTTTTTTACTTCTTTTCTTTTTCTTTATTTCTCCTTTTCTCACAATTCTTTATTTCTTTTTTTTTTCTTTTCTTTTCTTTTATTTTATTTTCTTTTCTTTTTTTCTTTCTTTTTTTTATAATTCTTACCTTCGCCGCCTGAATTTTCCTTTTTTGCACTTTTCCGTTTTCTCCTTCAAAAAGGGAAAATGGGAATGAAAGGATGATGCATTCCCATATCCTAGCATCCCCTAAACAAGGGATAACTTGATACGGGAAACCCAAAGTTCCCATATTGGATAAAAATCCATTAAAGTCAACCGAGGCGCATTCCAACTCGCTATTTTAGATAGTACTCCTCTCGCACTTTTAATTTTGTTTTCCCCTAAACAAGGGAGGATGGAATGAGAGCAGTGGTGTCTCGCATCCGCACGTATGCGCACCCCTATCCAACGGCGCGCGGGGTACGGCCGCACGCGCCGGGTGACCCACACTTACGCCTGGCCGAGATGTACCCTACTTCCGTGGAAGGTGTGGAGCCTTTGATCGCCATAACACCCGAGCTAGTCCATCCTTTTTGGGGGACTTGTCATGACCACAAGTTCCCTAGTGAGTGCGAGTTATGTGGTCTGGGGAGATTGTACTCCTCGATTTGATTTTGATGATGCTGGTATTTACTCTTTATTATTTTGATTATGAGTCTTGTAGAAAATATGCCGTGACGTTTTCTAACTTGTTTTCTTTTTGCTGGCAGTGGTAAAGGATATATTGAGGCGGAGAAAGATCGAGTTCAAGGCAAGGTCCGTTGCTTGCCACAGTGAATTGATAGGCCGCGAGCAGCCTGCTTCTGCCTTTCTACCCAAGGCTCCTTTTACTAAAAGGAGCAGGAAATCATCTCGGGCTCCTGCTTCCTCCACCAAACCGAAATCTCCTTCCACAACGGCGCCAACCAAGAGACTCTCGTGTCGATTCCCGAGTGGGAGGTCGGAACACCCAACCGCGAACAGGGGAGGATGAACCCCAAGAAACAATTTAAGCAGGGTCTGGTCCCTTGCCCTCTCTTACTAGTCCAGCGCTTCCGATCACGGGGCTGCTACCTCCTTCTCCTCGACGTGAAGAGCCACCACGGAGTGGTACACCTAATTGGTTGAAAGCCAACTTTGTGACGCCCATATCTCGAGAAGGGGTTAGGGCACTAGGGAACGAGCTTGCTGTCGTTCCCCCTCTCGAAGGAATCAATATTCGTGATCGGGGAACCATGAGCGCTGTTTGCGGGTAGAGGATTCTGAAGAGGGTCGTCCAACCCTATGTTATTCACGGTGATGTTGAAACTCCGAACAGTGTCCTACTCGGTGAGATTGGCCTGCTAGTCAGCGAGGTATGTTATGCCCGTTATTTCATGAAGATAACTGTTGTTGACGATGTATATTTCCTGCTCATTTGTGTTTTTGTTATTTTGCAGTTCACCTCCAAGGTTACCCTTCTAGACAAACGTGCAGACGAATATAAGGATAAGGCTGGGGCCTTGTTTGAGCAGAAGAGGAAGTTTGATGAGGCTGTCCGCTCCTACAAGGAGGATTTGTCGGCTAAGGACAATGAGGTCCTTGCCAAAGTTGCCGAGCTGACGAAGCTCGAGGAAGAAATAATCCGCCTAAAGGCCCAGTGGAATTTACCCAGAAAGGGGAAGTGGCCACTCAGAAAACCTTGAGCGAGGAGAGGAAAAAGGTCGAGGATGCTCAGGTCGCGGCCGAGCAAAAAGAGAGAGCTTGGCAGGCCAGGCTGGTACGGGAAGTTGCTACCGCCAAAACTGCTGCCATAGAGGACTTCAAGCAGCCAGCCGAGCTCGATCAGCTTGTTGATGCAAAACTGGTACCCTATTATTCTCAAGGGTGTAACCATGTTCACCGCATGCTGGCGAGCAGCGAGCTTCCAGGCATCACGCCTGAAATGATGGCGTAGTGGGGGGGTGGCCTCACTTTGGTGTGCTGCGGCTCGGAAGGGTCATGCTTTGGTCCCTACAATGAAGATGAACTAGGGATTATTGCGAACAACGACCGGGAGAGAGATGAGCCGGAATGGATCTGTGGCGACCCGACCCGGATCCCAAGACGAAATCCCAAGGTCGTGCCGCCGGAAGACAAATAACAACAAACAAGTAGCAAGTGATGGGTAGGGCCATAACGGCGACACGCCAACGACTCAAAACATACGCGGAAGCAAAATATAATATAACAGTGGCGCCCGAGCTAACAAGTTCAAACTAAAAACAACCAAAGAGATAATTAATCTCTCGGTCCAAAAATTCGACTCGCGTGCCGCAACATTGGGCACGTAGGACAAACTCCCTGTTATGCAATTTAAATATAGCACAATATAAACCAAGTCATCGGCGAAGCTACGGCCGGAACCCATCATTAAACTAAGTCTAAGACTCTAGTCTAACAACTCAACGGCTAAAAACATGCCGGAGTACAAACATAGTACTTTGCTATAATGAAAGCATATTAAAACATGATCACCAAGTTTACCAAGCGCGACTAACACAAGTCGGCTACCAACAATACAAGTACCAACAACAAGATAGCATATGGAATCATAACCATAAATATACATCAAGCACGACTTCTACTTGTCGGCTACCAAAAGAATAGGCTAACAACACAATTACAATATTACAATCACATTAAGGTTTGCTACCCAATCATGAAGTTTACATAACTTCATCTTCCCAACGACCTCACCAAAAACAAAATAAACATCTAAGTAGCAACCTGCCAAAAGTAATCCTTGTCAACGTAACCTTCTTGATTTACTTGGATCCGCTCGCACGGCTCGGATCTAGGGAAAAACAACCAACAAATAAAAGTAAGTCACAAAGACTTAGTAAGTTACTAACCGTAACTTCCTACCATGGCATAATACTCAATCAAAATTACATCATGCTATCGTCATGAAATAACCTTATATAAAATCATGTATGGCATCCATGCTCAGCATTAAATACATATGTTATCATTATAGTATAACATCTCACCAAAAATCCATGTCAAGGCATACTAGGCTTAACAATAATGATTTATGCCTTTAGCATAATACAACATTTAAATAATGTTCATGTGATAGCATTTATGCTTAACAACATTAATCAATATGTTATCTATCAAGTATAACATGTAAGAAACCAAAACAAACATCATATCATATCCGATTCACCAAGCACGTTATTCACATAAGCACTTGTGAAACAATTCATATATAAGGGATATGATACCATTACCAAATTCCTCCGCGCGTGTCGCTCCTGCAAAAACACGTGCAAAACCCTTATGTGCCCTCGATATCTCTCGTAGATATCGGCGTCCCGAGCATCTCCGCTCGAGTTCCATAGTTATCAAAGTCATGTGTATTACTACAACTAAGATAAACTACTTCCCACCGTGACCATCGATGGAGGGTGTGTGCAACCTCGACGGCGATCCATCGCGATCACGAATCTCACAATTCGTGAAGACGATGTATCGTCCCACCAAAGACTCAACAGACTGACGCCAGCTGGACTCAAAACCCAAGCACAAGTAATATATACTCATATGCTCACAACAAGTAGGTAAACACTCTACCATCAAACTAGTCATGCTTTTCATCCACAACTAGCATAAATATCATAACAGAGAATCATATAAGCTCTCAAAATCAAGTGTGCTTCACACACTTCAAAACTTCTTGGAGGCTCGACCTCCATGAATTCTACCCAAAATTCCGTAGGACTTAAGATTATAGTTCCTAGGATTCATACTAACCCAAAGGTTGACTCCGTTGAGTCCAATCTAAACTTTCCGAAAATTCAAGGAATAGAAGCATAGGCTTCAACATCCCCCTATGTTCATAACTATCGCCAAGGCCATAATCCCAATGTTCAATAAACTCATATAAACCCAACTAAATAATTAACAATGCAACTTAGAACAAATTAGCCATCTTGTGCATAAATTCATTCAAGTCACCATACCAATCATAATCTTCAAATCATGATTAAATTATACAACATGGTTTAATATACTCTATTAAACATGTATAATTCAATAACTAGGCTTACAATCATGTTTAACAAGCCAAAACACAATTTGGGGAAAATCCCCTTCCAAGCATCTTTGTCATTCAAGCTCAATACACATAATCAATTCATATAGCAAAGTTTAATAGACTATTTGGCATATGAATTTCATACAAATCAAGTCTCACATAGGTTCAACTAACTCTAACATCAATTTGAAAACCTAGGGTTCATGGCATCTTCTACAAACCCTAACAATGGCTTCCATTGACCTCACATAGCACAAATGGTTGTTTCCCTAGGGTCAATGGAGCCCAAAAGAAAAGGAAGAGAGGTAGAAACTTACCCAAAATCAGCCTCACAAACTGTCAAACCCGAACCTAGAGAAGAAGTCGTTCTCCTCACTCTTTCTTCAAGTTCACGTGTAGGAAGGGGGAAAGAAAGACCCAAGGCTGTGGCTTCCAAGCTCAAGCCCTTCAAGAATCCAAGAATCGCACTCCCAAGCTCCCTCTCAAGTCACCTTGACTATTCGCAGAAGACGCAAAGGGGAAGTCGTAAACTGTCTTGGCCGAACAATGAGAAAGAATGCGGCTGCTTTGATTTTATATGGGGGATTAATTCTCCTTAATCACTCACTAATCAACCCCTAATCTCTCTAATAGGTGTTTAGGACATGTTTAGGCTAAGTAGGAGGGTTTAAGTTAGGATTAAAATGGGTTTAATTGGGTCAAAAATTGGACAGTGCGTAAATAAGTTGCAAAATCCCGTAATTCTGCCCAGGACCCCTTGCGGTCGCTTCCCTTATGCATGATGCGAGCGCATCATGCTGTACTCCAGCTTCCCACTTTTTCTTGTTTCCTTGCTCGGTCTCGAACTCTCCCGCATGCATTCTCGAGTCCTTCCAAGCCAAAATTGGTCTACAACTCAACCTTAATAACCTCCAATCCATAACCAAAACAATCAAGTCTCAAACCTCAACAAAACAAGGCCAAGAACTCAGGCAAAACTCTCCCGAACGACAACCGAAAAAGTCAAACGGAGAAGGGTAAACGCTAGAATCAAACTAGCAACCAAACCGACGATGCAACAAGCATCTAACCAACATCCAAGGCATGTAAATGATGTTTTGAATGCCCTCTAACAATTATCCATGTGATAACAACATAAATCACAAACCCGAGATTCAAAGCATCTCGCGAAAGAAAAATGCATACGTGCATCTCAAACAACGTCAACGAACATGCTATTGACTCCAAACATATACGGGAGCTAAATGAACATATTTATGATGATTATAAGTGTATGAATCCATGCATATCACAAGCAAGCAACATTTTAGGGTTTTACAGGATCCCTCCAACTCCGCTGGCCAATAACGTGGTTGATCAGATGAATGCCATTTTTGAGCGTGAGGCCAACGATGACAAGGATGAGGATCCTGCTCCCCAGTCTGCCGACCCTGTGATAGTAGATGTCGAAGAGAATCAGGCTGCTCCTACCCCCTCCTCCTGATCGAAGCACGGAGCAGCTGCCTCCTCATCCTCCTCTTCCTCCCAACTTGCAATCCGAAATGGATAGAATATTTGCTGAGCTGGATACGTCGGGAACATCCACCGAGCAAGGAGGGAGTTAGATAGCTTATAATAGGTCTTGTAATGATTTTTCCTCTGCTGTAATTTGACTGATAAAGAAATGAGAACTTTCTAGGTTACAACTGTGTGTGAATGTTCATTGCTATTTGTTTATTTTTATTTTTTACCCTTAGGTAAAAACAAACAATGTTATCGGGCAGGGCCCATTCTGCTAATTTGGCAGACATCCAAATAATTGCCTTCTGCTCGATTTATCGGGTAGAATTGGTTTGGCCGCGTTAACTGGGCAGGGCCCTCGGTTTATTAAACCGTTAACTAATTATTTAGGCTGGATATCTATTCGAACGGGATTTTCTCCCTTTGTTGCCGAGGCGAACAAATCCATCAAATAATATCGGGCAGCGGGTTGTCCCCCTTCTCATGTCGAGGCATTCAAACTAAATACAAACCGGGCAGGGCCCCACTTTGCTCGATTTATCGAGCAAAGTTATGTCTATAGTAGTTTGAGAGGATTTTTATTTTTGTCGGACAGAATTCAAAACTTTTCAACCACCAAAGAAATAATTTAAGTAAGTTTGACCAAGAACATTCAAAATCCCTTATTGCAAATATAAAAGAACAAAGTAACTGTCAAATTAATACTATATTAATGATAGTATTTCTTTAAATGATCAGAATGTCAGGGATGCTTCAAATGTTTGCCCTCTTGATTTTGTAAGGTATAAGTACCTTCTGTAATGACTCATGTAATCTTAAATGGTCCCTCCTAGTTAGGTGACAATTTTCCTCGTTCTGGTCGCTGTCCTGTAACCTCGATTTTCCTAAGGACCCAATCTCCGACTTGAAATGCTCTTCCCCGAACCTTCCTATCGTGATGAGCTTTAGCTTTTTGTTTGTAGTTAACCATTTGGATGCGAGCTTCGAGTATGCGTTCTTCTAGAAGGTCAAGGTCGACTGCCCGGGCAATTTGATTATCATGCTCATTATAATAAGCCACTCTGTAACTGGGAAGAGCTGTTTCTGTTAGGATTACAGCCTCAGAGCCGTATGTGAGAGCAAAAGGTGTTTCACCTGTTGATCCCCTTATTGTTGTCCTGATCGACCATAATACAACTGGTAACTCATCTGCCCACTTCCCTGCTCGATCGTCCAAATTCCGTTTGAGAGCGTGCAGGATTTGTTTGTTCGCGGCTTCTACTTGTCCGTTGCTCTGTGGATATGCAACTGAAGACTGCCAATGCTTAACATACATCCTGTTACATTATGTTGTAAATTTGTCCGAGAGCTGTGTGCCATGATCAGAAACAATAGCTCTAGATAACCCAAAACGACACCAAATATGGTCATGCACGAAGTTGATGATGTTGTTCTCAGTGATGGTTGCTAATGGTTTTGCTTCAATCCATTTGGTGAAGTAATCAATTGCCACTACTGCAGATTTGAACTGAGATCGTGCCAAAGGAAAAGGTCTGATTAGGTCGATTCCCCACATGTCGAATGGCCAGGCAGCAACTACGGGGGTCTATTCGGTGGACGACAGTCTGGGTATATCTGCAAATCTTTGACACTTGTCACATTTTTGCACATACAAGGCTGCATCTCTTCTTAGTGTGATCCAGTAGTATCTTGCGAACAGAATCTTTTGTGCCAAGGTTCGGGCCCCTGGATGACCCCCACATTCTCCATAATGAACCTCAAACAAAAGCTCTTGGGTCATTTCTGGTCGAACACAGCTAAACATCGGCCTCACCTTTGATCGCTTGTACAATACTCCTCCAACCACCGAGTATCGACAGACCTGGTTTCGAATAACTCTTACTCGGTTCTTGTCTTCTGGCAAAATGCCCTGCTCGATGAAATCCTTGAACTCGTCAATCCATCATCTGTTCGCCGGCTCGATGTCCATTATCCATTCCTTGTCAATAGAAGGTGCATCTAGATGATCAACCATAACCGATGGTCTTAACGCGGAGAGCTCGTCTTCTGCCATCTTGGAAAGGTAGTCTGCTCTCATATTATCTGACCGGTCGATTCTAATGATTTCCCAGAACTTGAAATCCTTCAAAATTTCTTTGACTAATTCACAATATTTGATCAAGGTAGTATTATGGACCGCATATTCCCCTTGTACTTGGTTCACCACCAACTGTGAATCCGAGTACACTGTAATAGAGTCAATGTCTATATCCAACGCGAGCTCAAGTCTGGCAATCATGGATTCGTACTCGGCTTGATTATTGGAGGCCACGAATTTGAATCGAAGAGCCATCTCGAACTCATCGGCTTGGTCGGGTGTAACCAGTAAGATGCCTGCTCCGCTTCCGGCTTTGCTCACTGCACCATCCACGAATAACTCCCAGCAATGGGCTGGCTTGATCTTAACTGTTTTCTCTTGTTCGTCAGGTAAATTTTTGATTGGGACGAATTCTTCTTCATGGTTGGAAAAACTTGTTTCCACCAGGAAGTTGGCCAATGCCTGTGCCTTGATTGCCCTTCTTGGTTGATAATCGATGTGAAACTTTGTGAGCTCGATGGACCAGCCAAGCATTCTTCCCGAAAAATCGGGCTTGTGCAATATTTTTCGTAATGGTGAGTCAGTGTATACAATTATCACATGTGCAGAAAAGTAGGCTTGTAATTTTCGAGCAGTAATGACAAGAGAGTAGGCCAACTTTTCTATATTAAAATATCGGCTCTCTACAGGAGTGAGAGCTTTAGACACATAATACACAGGTTTTTGGACATTTGACTCCTCCCTAACCAAAACGGCGGCCACAGCCTGGTCTGTGGCAGCCAAGTACAAGCATAAATTCTCTCCCGTTTTCGGGCTGCTCATTAGAGGTGGTTCGTCGAGATATTTCTTAAGCTGCTTGAATGCTTCTGCACATTCCCCATTCCACTCAAATTTTTTGTTGCCACGGAGAACTTTGAAGAAAGGCAAACATCGCTCAGCTGAACGAGAGATAAAACGATCAAGGGCAATGATGGTCTCATTTAAGCGCTATACGTCCTTAATGCATCTAGGTTGCTTCATGTCGAGCAGAGCTGAATCTTCTTCGGATTTGCTTCGATTCCCCTCTTGTTGACCATGAAACCCAAGAATTTTCCAGCCTGCACTCCGAACACACATTTGCTCGGGTTTAGCTTCATGTTGTGCTTTCTCAGATTGGCGAAAGTTTCCTCAAAGTCTTTGCTGTGGTCTTTCCCTTTCGTTTTGATGACCATGTCATCAATGTATGCCTCCATGTTTCGACCAATTTGTCGGCAAAAAACTTTGTTGACCATACGCTGATAGGTAGCCCCAGCGTTCTTCAACCCAAAGGGCATCATTTTATAACAGTAGAGACCGCCAGCTGCCCGAAATGCGGTCAAAGCCTTGTCCTGCTCGCACATTTTCACTTGATGGTACCCTGAGTACGCATCCAAGAAACTGAGCATCTCGAACCTAACAATAGCATCGACCATCCTATCAATGCGAGGATGAGGGTAGCTGTCTTTAGGACAGGCCTTATTGAGATCTATGAAATCAACACACATCCTCCACTTATCATTGCTCTTTTTTACCATTACCACATTGGCAAGCCAAGACGGGTAATGAATTTCTTCAATGATGTCGGCTTTCAGCAGTTTCTCCACTTCTATCTTTATTGCTTCATTTTTCTCCATGGAGAATTGTCAAGGTCATTGCTGAATTGGTCGGTATGTTGGATCCACATTTAGCCGATGAAGGGCTACCTCCTCGCTTATGCCCCTCATATCTTCCACCTTCCATGAAAACACATCAAGACTTGATTTTAACTGCTCAATCAACCGTGTTCGCTCCTCGGGGGAAAGTGTTGTCCCAATTTTGATCTTCTGCTCTGGAAAAGCAAGGTTGATGACGATTTCTTCGAGCTCATCCTCAGCTCGAAAATCTGGCTCCTCTACAAACCTGCAGTGTGTCCATTTCAATTTTTTCGTCCTTTGCCCGCTTTCGACGAGCAGGCTTTGGCATTTCTTCAACGGCCTTTTTCTTCATACCCTTAGGTTCGTCAATCTCCATACCCTCTGGTTGCGAGCATTCCCCTTCTGAAATTACTGCTATACTGACAGGGGCTTTCTCTGGAACAATGATTTCTTCATTGGGAATGGAGAGCGCAACTTTCTGCTTCTTCTTCTGTGTTTCCCGAACATATTCCCACATTGCTCGGGTTGGCTGTGAAGAATCCAAATGCTAGTGTCTGTATAAAATTTTGCTCGCTGGTTAGGTACTGAGGCTACCATCTGGAAGCGAGCCATGGAAGGGATGCCCATGATGGCATTGTATGGTGATTTTAGATCAATGACGAGGAAAGTTATGACTTCTAGCCTCGTATGCTCCCCATCACCTATGTAAACTTCCAGGTCAACTGTGCCCTTGACACCGACTTTGTGATTTGTAAAACCTTCTAGAGTTCCCAAATAAGGTTTTAAGCGGGCATCAGTGAGACCGATCTCCTTAAACAATTGTAATAGAGCACGTCCCGACATGCTCCCGTATCTATGAGCACTCGATGCATTTGCCAATTGTTAATCACAGCTGATATAACCAAAGGCTGCCCGGAAGTAAGGGTTGTGCTTGCTAGCTCACTGCGAGTGAAGTGGATAGTCTGCTCGTCGAATCGAGTTACTGGTGGCATATTCATCACCTTTGACAGCGAGTAGATGTGTTTTCCCAGCTGAGTTGAGCTAGGCTCTTCCTCAAGAATGACGTTGACAATTCCATGTATCTGAGGGGCATTTCCCCTGTTCCCCGCGTTTCCTCCCCAAGCTGGAGGATCACGATGATTGTTTCCATTGTTGTTTCCTTGCTTGAATCTATCAAGACGTCCTTGATTGATCAAGCGTTGAATTTCCTTTTTGAGGATGAAGCATTCCTCTGTGACATGTCCCACATCGTTGTTATAAGCACAAAATTTTGTGCTATCCCGATATTGAGTTGTATCCGGGTTCATGGGGTAGGGAGCAGGAAGATCATTTTGGATTTGCATCATGATTTCTTCCCTTTAAGTATTCAAGAGAGTAAAATGTTGCTCTCTGAATCGTTGAGTGGAATCAGAAGTCCTGTTCTGATCTCTCTGAAAATTATTGTTGTTTCTCGAGCTAGGAGCTGCTGCTGTTGCCGAGCTATTCTCTGCCTTCTCCTTCCCTGGCCGCCTTCCGCCGAACAATCTCGAGCAAGCATCTCACTCTGAGTGGCTGGTGGATGCATTACCAATTCCTGTTTCAGGCCCCCACTTCGCATGTTATTCAAGAAACAAAGTGTGACCTCTCCTTCGGTCATGCCTGTGACTTGTTCGAGCACTTTAGTGAATCTTTCCACATAACTATGGGAGGATTCATCAACTCCTTGGACCACCTTGCAGAGATCAAAACGACTCTTTGGAAGAGCTCCGGAACCAAACTCTGCTAAGAACTTTTCCCTCAAATCCCTCCATGCTGTTATAGATCCTCTTGGGAAACGTCCCAACCAGCTTTGGGCTTTACCTTGAATAGCCCCTGCAAATGCCTTCATTTTTAAAGATTCGTTGCTAGTCACCAGAACGACCTGTGCTTCAAACGAGCGTAACCAATCTCCTGCCCGGGTTTTTCTCGAGTACTTGTCGAAATTTTGGAAAACAGCCCCCGGAGCTGGAGGTGTGTTTTCGATCCAGTCCGTAAAAGGACTTCCATCTGTTGACCGAACCGTCCCGTCCGGTCGGCGTCCAGCTTCCCATCCATCCATCCTTGCTTGTACTATTGCCAAAACCTCAGCCATTGTCTGAGGTTGAGTTGGTAATATTGCCGCTGGGATTACTGCTGGCTGAGCTACAGCAGCCAAAGGTGCCTCAACCGGCTGAGCTTTTAGCTACTGGGGGACCCTTGGTGGTCTAAAGGCCTCATGGTGGTCTGCTCGCCTGTCGTGCTCGCGACGAGGTGATGTCCGACGAGATCGATGAGAGTAATGGGACCGAGAGTGGTAAGAACGTTCATGTTCGTTTCTCCAACTCCGCCTGCTGGCCGGCTGTGATTCATCAACCATACTGTGCTCTCTGTCCTGGCGTTTATCTCGTCCACGTCTTTCCTCATGGATTTCTACCGCATGAGTACCTTGATTGTGGCTGCCACCACTTTCTGCTCGATTTCGAGCTGGTGCCTGATCGATGGCTAAAGGGAGTCTGTGTGGGGCATGGCCGCCGACACTAGGCACTCTTTCGACCACATGTGGAGCACTGATCGTGGGCACGACTGGCATTAACTGTTCCTCTACGGGAACTGGTGGCTGACCCAACGCGGCCAAGTGTTGGTTCAGAATGAACATCTTACTCAGATACTGAGCCTGATTGCGAAGAGCTTGAGCTTGTGCTTGTTCTTTCAGTGGGACAGGCTTTGCCACCGGATTAAGTCGAGCAGCCTCTCGACGTTGATTCAATTGGTCATGTAACTCGACCGAATTGGCCCTTTGTTGTTGCAACTGATTTCTCAAATCATGCTGAGGTGGATCAGTTGTTGGGACGAAACCAGCCTCACCTATTGGTGCATGTTGTGCTGCTGCCTGGGATCTGGTCATTACCCCGCCTAATGGAGGAAGCCCATTTCGTGGAGGCTGGTCAGACTGGGGAATTCCCTCGGGTCTGTTACTGATTGGGGGCCAATCTCCTTGGTTAACAGACGCATCACCACCAGCATTTCCGCTTGCTCCAACATATCTCTTTTCGTTCTTAGCCATGCTAATAAGATTTGATGAAAATGGATTAAAAAATTTTTTTGAGTTTCCCAGCAATGGAACCAAACTGATGCTACACAATTTGGTCTTGGGCCGTTCCTTGCGGTTTGTAGGATATCTGGGATTATGTAAAGGTATGATCTTGTCTGGACCTGTCAAAAGAAATACACCTTAGTAGGAATGCAAGGCAGGGCCTCGCGAAACTCCTCAGGCGTGAGAGTAAGTATTAAGCTTGTAGAAAGCAAATTGACAGGGTTCCGTGTGTAAGAGTGTGTGTACCTTTCAGATGTAACTTGTGAGGTATATATAGCCCCTTCTGGAGTGAAATACGGGCTGAGTAATTATGATGGAGAGAATTTAGGACTTTATGACCATAAATGCGGGTTGACCGCGTAATTGGCAGAATCATGGCTTGAATCTCGAGCTCGGGAGTTATCTGCCAGTTAGGCTCGGGATAGATATCAGGTTCATTCGAGCAGCCCTGCTCCCTGCTCGTTGATTGGTAGATAGGTTCCTGCTCGGGATAGATGTAAGGTGTTTACCCCGCGGTTATCCTGTCCGGGTGACCTCTTTTCTGGTCTCTAACATGCACGTGCTTGTCACGTGGTGGCACATGTGCTTGGCTCATGACCATGATTTGGGCCGAGCTCATCAGTAACGATTTAAAATCTCATTATTTTAAAAAGAATATGTTTCATTTGGGATAATGTAGATACTTTATTTTTGTACCTCTATTTTTTAATATCCTATAAAATATTATTACAATTAAAAAAAATAAACTAAACGTTATTTTTAAAACATTTCAGGGGGCCAAATTGACAAATGATATTCGAAAAGGCTCAAAAGGACAAAGAATAAAAATCAAGGGGTGAAAGTGTAACAAAAATAGGGGGAAAATGAGCACAAGGCGCGGCACCTTGACGCGGTGCAGCGCCCAATATGGGGTGTGTCACACCCTTTCCCTCCTCTACGGCGCCCTCCATGGCTTTTGGTCAGCTGATTTAGTAACTGATTACGTCAAATTTGCTGAAGAAATATGAGGCGGCTGCCCTCTATGTCACCTAAATAAACCCTACGATGCCGAGGAGTTCATTCCTTGCTCCCAAAGATTACCCCTTCAGCAGAAGAGAGCAACCCCAGTTGCATATAAAAGGAGTGTTTCTCCTCCTTCAGCAAACACCACAATACTTCCTCCATTAGGTTGCCGAACCTCTGCCAATCCCACTCGACAACAACCTATCGTTAATCTACCAAGCTGCTGCCAAAATACTCTCTCTCTCTCTCTCTCAGCAACCCACACTTTATAAACAACTCTCATCCATACACACAACAAACACACACTCTCACCAGCAACATCAACACACACATATATACACACTCACCAACATCAATACACACACGCACCCTGCAACATCAACACACACATATACACACACGCGCCCAGCAATATCAACACACACATCAACACACGAACACAAATACACACACACACACACATTTGAGTAAACTACTTTGACCTATTTTGGGTGGAGCACGCGCGCACACACACACACACACCTGCTTTTGCCTATTCTGGGCAGAACGCACACACGCAAACACACAGAGCAAAAAAAAAGGTTTCATCTCTCGAGATCACACGTGCATCCACCACATTCATAACTAGGAAGCACTTCATAATTTACGAGTTCATCCCAAAGTTGTTTGAGTCGAACGTGGTAAGTAACCATATTTTCGTTCTTTGATTGTTTACAATCCACGAGAGACGATTTGAGTTGTTGAATTATTGGTCCATTCACAACACAAAAACATTCATTCAAGTCTTTCCACTAAAAGTTAGCGCCTTCATAGTATGAAGTAGTTGAACGAAGACTTGGTTCTATCGTTGTAAATTTAGTAGGCAACAAAATAAGGCTAGAGGGGGAGTGAATAGTCTTTTATAAACTTTAAGGGTTATTTTGAACTGAAGGACAATATATAAAAACAATTAAGTAAATGATACAAAAAGATAACTGACCAACACTTAAGTAGATTGAAGCTGCTTAAGTGTGAGAAACAATTATATCAGCTGAAAGACAAATGACAAAGTATTTGGAGTGGTTTATAGTATAAACTGCTACGTCCACTACCAAATTGGTCAAATTTAGATTTTTGAAGTGCACTAAATATATAGAAATTCTAAGTGATCACTAACGGATCTATGTACAACAAAAAACCAGTGTTTGAGGAGTATGATTGAGAAACAATCAAACTCGTGCAACAATCAAGTATTCCTTAAATATTAGGAAGAAGTAAGGATTGTAATAATATGATTCTCTAAACAAGAACTAGAAAAGAATAATATGTGAAAGACTATCTAATAAGTGTTTGAGGACTAGAACGATTAAAAGAAAGAATTGCTTGAAAGATATGTTGAGTGTCCAGTCCTAGGTTGAAGTAAATCAAAGAAGAATATGAGTAATGATGGTTTCAACCGCTCTATCCTCTATCCTCTTATGTACACCTCTATCTTCATTCATTTCTTCAAAACATTTTATAGAGATCTTCAAGTTTGAATCCATTTGAAAGAACATGTTTGAATCTTGAATTTCTTGAAGACAAGATGATGAGAAAATATTTTATTGAATGCACAGAGATCTTGTAGAGTATTTTTTATGATATCTCTAAGTATAAGATAATTAATAGGGTTCAGCAGATAGAAGTTTAGACTTGCTAAAAGCTAAACAATTTTATTTTAATTATCAACTAATTAATGTCTTAACATTAATCTAATCAAACAAGATGCTACAATCTCCTCCTATAGATTTCACTTAAAGTCCTAAGAGACTAGAGTTAATTCAGTAAGAGAGATACAATAAACTCCTCCTATTTACCTTACATGTTGTTTATGACCCCAAAATCTATTTAATGGTTTTAAGTAAATCTTAAATATTCTTGTTTCAACAATCTCCTCCTATTTACTTAAAGTCATTCACCTAAGCAGAGAGCAAGTAACATGTAAGCAAGTAAGCAGTTTCTAAGTTACGAACTTTTAAAAAAATTGTCCCTGCAGCAGGTGTTAGAAACAGTAGTAAATAAGAATGCCAAAAAGGGTAAAATATTAAATTACAGTACGGAAAATATAAGGAGTTTAAGAGAGAGAAATTAAAAACACTGGGTGATCCTTCTGAAGAGTTGTCTTCATCAGCAGCTTCAATATCCTTGGCAGTAGCAACTTCTAATTCAGCAGAAGCAACATCTAATCTTCGTTTAAGTGCTTGGTTATCCTGTTTGTACACAATAGCCCTTGCTATCTGTTTCTTCTCCTCCTTGAATGCTTTAAGAGAAGAGAACTCACTTGCAGCAAATTCAGCTTGAATTGCGGAAGTAATAGTGCTTTGCAGGGTAGGCAGGAGAGCTTCAACCTGCTGTTGTATTTGAGTCATCTGCTGCTTGAGCTCCTTGACATCCTCATTGATATGTACTTGGGTAACACGCATGATTTCTAACTGCTTAGAAAATATAGATTCTTCTAGAAAGTGAACAGCATAAGGAGCAACATGCGTAAAGGTAGAAGGAATGGCAGTAGGATCAGCCTCTGAAGCAGGTGAGATGATCTAGACTTTCTCTCAACCTAACCCTAATTAGGTTTTTGTCTTCGTGGTGGCTATGCCACCGGTGCCGTCGCCGGAGGGCTCTCCGGCCGAGACTCCTCCCCTCCTCCCTCCTCTTCCGACTTCCCACCCTTGCCCAATGGTCAGGCTGCTGCCCCAAATGCTTCATCGGTTCCTTTATCCTTTAAGGCTGCCATGACTTCCCAAGGAGTGCCGTCATGCACAAACCCTAATCTTGTTCCCGCCCTTCATGAGATTCCGCTTCCTCCTAGGCCATCGATCTCCATCCAAGAGGAACCCAGCTGTTTGTTTTCATCCATTGAGATGGATCTTCTTGAAAAGCAGTTCGCCAATACTTTGATCATGAAGTTTTCTGTTGGACGACCTTCCATTAATGTGATTAAAGAACACATCTCCTTGAACTGGCGTCTAACTGGTCCTTTCATTGTAGGTTTATTAGACCCGAGGCATGTCATGATTCATCTTTCTTCGGAGGAAGATATGGTGCGAGCTTTGTCTAAGGAATCACGTATGATTAATACGTGCATGTTTCGTTTGTCTCTTTGGTCGAAAGATTTTGAATTCAAAAAGGATACTCCGTATGTGGCAGTATGGGCTCGATTACCTTATTTGCCTCTTCCCTTCTTTAATCCAGCCAGTTTGAGACGTATTGGTAATTCGGTTGGCAGATTCTTACGTGCGGATGACCGTAGTATGACATTAACTCATCCTATGTATGCTCGCATCTGCTTAGAAATTGATGTATCCCGTCCGATGCCTTCAAGGGTCTGGATTGGGACCTCTAAGGATGTTGGTTTTTGGCAGCCAATTTCTTTTGAAGGAAACAATCTATACTGCGAGGGTTGTGGTCTGTTGGGTCATGTTGAGAATAAATGTCGAAAAAACGTTGGGGCTTACCTAAAGCTGCTAGTTTTGTAAAGGAGACGTTGGTTGTGCCCAAGGATCCTACGATGTCTAAAGACACTAAGGTTCCCATAAGCCATTCAAAACCAGCCCAAGGAAGGTGTTTGTTTAGGGGGTAAGATGATGACGGAACCTACAAAGGAGCCTAAGCGTCATGTTGTTGAGAAGCAATGGGTTCCAATTCGGCCAGTTAATCATACAGAAACAACATCGGTGTCAAACGCTAAAGATGATTTAGGGTGTCCCAAAGAATCAGAGGTTATTGATCTTAGTTCTTCTCTAGCACAGCCTTTTGTGCCCCCTTATATCTGCCGACGGAATAGATCATCAGAAGATGCCGACACAGAATGAGCAGGCTACCCCCATATTGTCTGAGCAAGTTAACGTGATACCAAAGTTTAACTCTGTGGCTAAGAAGCAAACTTCCGGTCCGACATTAGCAAATACTTTTGCAGTTTTGGAGGACTTAGATGATGCTGGTAATCTTCCGCGGGGTGTTTCTAGTAGCGGTTCTAAAGTAGTACCGACTGGAGATGATAAACTTCCAACTCTAAAACATTTGAAGAGGTCTTCTTCGGTGGATGATACTGTGAATTTACCCTCGAACAGTAAGCAAGCGTTTCAGAAACATTGTCGCACTTTATTTGCTAAAAAGAAAAAGGAAGAGTTTATGGCTCGCAATAAACGGGTTACTAGGGCCACAGGAAAGGCCCAACATGACACTTTATAATTTCTTTCCCATGTCGACAATCATTTGGAATGCCCGTGGAGTGGGCAATAAGGATACTGTGGACTATCTTAAGGTTCTTAAATCGCAACACAACCCTATTTTGTGTGTGGTTCTGGAACCAAAAATCCAAGGATATCGCATTGGTAAAGTGGCTAAGTCTCTGAACTATGAATTTTGTTTACATCAAAACCCCACCAATATGCACATTTGGTTATTTTGGAATTCTAATGTAGATGTTCAAGTTCTATCTGTCACTTCTCAGGTTATTAACACTCGGATTTCTGTTGGTGCTACATTTTCAGTTTTGTTTTCCTTTGTGTATGCGAAATGTAATAGGAGGATAGACAGGAGCTTTGGAAGGATTTGTTAGACTTTTCGACGGCCTTAATAGAGCCTTGGCTAGTTGGAGGTGATTTTAATATCATTGCTCATTCGACGGAGAAATTGGGAGGTGCCCCTTGTGACTGACTTTATTAATTTTCTTCAACAGGCGGGCTTGGATGATGCAGGTTTTGAGGGTAGTGTCTTTACTTGGTGTAATAATCAGGATGATAGTGGTCGTATATGGCAGCGTTTGGATAGAATCTTGATGAATGGTTTCTATAAAGCATTGTACCCAAACCTTCGGGTTCAGCATCTTTGCCGTGTTCTTTCTGATCATTCTCCTATTCTGATTGAGTTGTTGAATGTTTCCAAACCGAAAGGAATGTTCCGATTTCAACGCATGTGGCTTGATCATCCTGAGTTTTTACAATTTATTAAGGAGCATTGGATTTTGCCGGTCTCGGGTAGTCCTATGGATATTTTGTGCAAGAAGTTACACTCTCTTCGGAGTAAGCTGAGAATTTGGAACTGGCAGGTTTTTGGCCATGTCCAAAGGAAGTTAGAGTCTCAACAAGATAATATTCTTCGTTTGGAAGTGGCTTTACAGCAAGGTTGGGATGACTTGATTGCTAAGGATTTGTTTGATGCTAAGCAGGATCTGTGTCGTCTTTTAAAATGGGAGGCTGAACTTCTTCAACAAAAATCTAGTCAACTATGGTTGCATGAGGGAGATCACAACACTGCCTTCTTTCATGCCAGCATTCGTGCAAAGTTTAATGCCGTGCGGCTTCGCTTGCCCGATGGTTCTTGGTGTTCTGATAATAAACAGGTGGGGGACATGGCTGTCCAATTCTTTTCTGATTTATTTTCCTCCTCCCGTCCTGCTAGAAATGATGCTCTTTTCCAGGACTTTCCAGTGCATTTGGATAATCAAGATAACTTTTGTTTTCATCGTGTTCCTGATGAAGCTAAAATTTGGGAAAGTGTTAAGAGCTTGAATCCAAATAGTGCTCCAGGGGTTGATGGTTTTACAGGATGGTTTTATCAAGGCTGTTGGGAGATTATCAAGGAGGATGTTATTGCTGCAATTCAGGATTTTTTTCGCGGTAGTCTTCTTCCGAGAGGTATCTCTTCTACCTCCATTGTTCTTATCCCTAAAGTGGCAAAGTCCAACAGGTTTGGGGGATCTTCGTCCAATAAGCCTTTGTAACTTTTCGTGCAAAATCTTATCCCGCATTATGACTTCTCGTCTTGCTAGTCTACTTCCTAAATGTATTTCGTTAGAGCAATCGGGTTTCATTAAAGGCAGATGTATTCAGGAAAATATTGTGTTGGCTCAGGAGTTAATTCATCGTATTGATAAAAAGGTTCATGGCGGCAATGCGGTGTTTAAATTGGATATGTCAAAAGCATATGATCGTATGGAATGGCCCTTTCTGTTACAGGCCCTTAAAGCTTTTGGTTTTGATGATGTCAGTTGTGATTTGATTTATAGGCTGATCAGTAATATTTGGTATTCTCTTCGGATTAATGGTGAAGGTTTTAGTTTTTTCAAGTCTTCTAGGGGTGTTCGCCAAGGTGATCCAATTTCTCCGCTTTTGTTTATTATTGCCAGGATGTCCTTTCCTTTAACATTAATCGGGCGATTCAAAATGGCCATATTCAGCCTTATTCTCATGGCCGTGGTGGGGTGGTCATCTCTCATTTATTGTACGCGGATGACATGTTAATTTTTTGTAATGCCAGTCGGAGGTCTATCCTTGCTCTTAAAAATTTAATCGCTGCTTATGAAGCTACATCTGGGCAGCTTGTTAATGTTGCCAAAAGCTCTTTCTTCCTTTCTTCGAAGTGTGGCCGACGTAAAGCTAGGAATATTGCTTCTTGGACAGGATGTGTTCATTCGGCCCTTCCTTTGAAATACTTGGGTATACCATTGTTTAAAGGTAGGATGAAGAGCAGTTACTTTGAAGATTTGGAATCCAAACTTCTGAAGAGAATAAGTGGTTGGAAGGCTAAGTTGTTATCCTTTGGTGGAAAGTTAGTTCTCCTTAATTCTGCCTTGGCCAGTATCCCAGTTTATACCTTTGCAGCTATTAAGGTTCCTAAGACTGTTATCCATCGTCTTGAGATGTTGATGGCCAATTTTTTGTGGGACGCTTCCGGGGAGCATAGAGCTCATTGGCTTGCTTGGTCGGTGGTTTGTCGGCCTAAGGAGGAAGGTGGCCTTGGTCTATGATCTCTTAGTCAAGTTATGGACTCCTTACATGCAAAATTAGCTTGGAATGTGCTTCAAGGTAAGAGTCTTTGGGCTACCTTTGCTCGCTCCAAATATGGCTGTTTGCATGGTTTTCACTGTCCGACTACAGCTTCGCACATCTGGAAAGTCGTAATGGCTCATCTTCCTTCTCTTCATCAAAGTTCTCAATGGGTTATTGGGCAAGGAAATATTTCGTTTTGGGAGGCAAATTGGTGTGGTGAATCTCTAGGTGGCCCTCGTCCGATTGATCGTAACCTGCTGGTGTCTGATGCTTTATTAATTCTGGACGATATCATTCACTTAGTGCCGGATCGACTCCATTCAGTTGTCAGGCAAGTCTCCATTGCTCCTGGGATTGAGGATAAATTAATTTGCACTTTGACGCGCACGGGAGAATTCTCCACCTCTGCTTACTTTCGTCATTCTAGTACAGCCTCTCAGCGAGTGATTTGGGCTTCAAAAATCTGGTAGTCGTGGCTCCCTCTGAAAGTTAGTGGCTTCTTATGGAAGCTTTTTCATGGGATTCTTCCGGTGGACATGACTCTTCGTAGATGGCACATTTGCATTACTTCTAAATGTGTTTGCTGCCTTTCAAATCCTGACTGTGAATCTTTATCCCACTTGTTTTTATGGTCCGAAGTGGCTGCCCAAGTCTGGAAGAAATTTGGCTTGGCCTTTCATAAAGTCTATAGGTATACTTTTCTCCCTCACTTGTTTGATACTTGGATGAAACATAGTTCTTCTCGTAATCAGCTTGGGGCCTATCAGATTGGTATATTGGCCTTCACCTGTTGGGAATTATGGAAGTCCAGATGTAAGGCGATTTTTGATAATACTCCTATGTCGGCAAATAGAATTTTTCAATGTGTGATTCAAAGTTTACAGGATATGTTTTTTGTTTATCGGGCAAAATCTAGCATGGGGTTTGTGGGTTCTCTTTACATCCAGCAACTTGGTCTAGCGATCTCCCCGACTCCTTTGAAGCGTGGTCAATGGTTGCGTTGGTCTCCTCCTATGAATGCTTCATTTAAGCTCAATACGGATGGTTCTGCTGTCGATGGTAATTGTTCGAGTGGTGGGATCATTCGGGATTCTGATGGAACTTTTGTTCAGGCCTTCTCTAATTTTTATGGATCTGGCACAAATATGATGGCTGAATTTTTTGCTCTTCGTGATGGGTTGCATCTTTGTCGTCATCTGGATTTGGTGTCCGTTGAAGTTGAAACAGACTCCCTTGTGGCAGCTATGGGTATCCTTGATAATTCTAGTTTTCTTTGGAAATATACATATGATCTTCGGTTGTTCAAAAATTTGTTGGGTGATTATCGTTTAACTCATGTTTTTAGAGAAGTAAACCAGGTTGCTGATCGTTTAGCGAATCATGCTTATGGCCATCGTACGTCCCTTAGTTTTATGTGTAAAAGTCATCTTCCTTCTAATGTTCGGCAGGCTCTTTGTCATGATGAGTTGGGTATGTATTCCTATAGGAAATATCTTGGCTTTGTTTCTTTGTTTAGAAGGTAGGCTTTTTCGAGGTAAGGCTCCTATATCCTCCCAGTTATAAGGGAAAGGTTGGTTGTCCCCCTCAGTTCTGTATGTTTTTGTTTTGTTAATAAATTCTCGCAGGGTGCCGTCCATGTTTCTTATAAAAAAAAAGGTGAGATGGATGGTACAGAAGTAATTGCATCAGCTAGAGGAGAAGAGACTTGAGTGATATCATCAAATTCAATCTTCTTTCCAGTTGGTTTAAGAAGAGCTTGAGATATAATTTCTTGTTATTGTTTCTTCCTCTGGAGGGCTAATCAGAGAGAGAGAGAGAACTGGATCAGAGTCCTCATGTTGTTCTTTAGCAATTGGTTTTGCTTTTGTAGCAGCTTCAATATTGTCTTTAATTGTTTCTTCAGTTGTTGAAGAAGGTATAGGAACAGTAGCTTGTGTAATGACATATTCAACTGAATTAGGGATAGGCTCAATAGCTAGTAGGTTCTCAGTTGAATCTTCAACATCTTGTAGCATTTGATCAGTTGGAGAAGATTTTTCTAAAGAGAGGCTTTCTTCACTAGAGAAAGAAGCAGATGGAGTGAGGGGAGCAACATACATTTGTCCTGAAGACTTTGATTCTTCAGTAGCTGTGGAATCGTCTTTTGAAGGAGGCTATGAATCAAGTGGAGCAACTGGAGAGCCAAAGACAATCACTGTAGTGCAAGTGTTTGCTGGAGCTGAAGTTGGGGATGTTTGAACAGATAGAGGAGCTGAAGGTGAACTTTGAATAGGTTCAGAAGTTAGAGGAGTAGAAACATCTAGATGAGGCTGATCTTCAATAGCAGGTAGAGATGGTTAAGCTGAAGAGGCAAACGAAGTTGAAATTGATGGAATAGAAAGGTCTTGAGCGGCAGCTGGAGATAATTGGATTGGCTCAGCAGTTGGCTTAGAAGGTGGAGGAGGCTGAGTAGAAGTGGATGCTCCTCTAGCCCGTGAACTTTTGCTTAGCATTGCCAAGTAGTTGTCATCGGTAATCTTCACAGATCTGTTTATGTACTCCACTGCCTTGGTCTGTATCTACAGAAGCTTAGCCTCATCCATAGCATGTAGAGTTGCAGCTTCTCTAACTCTATTGTATGTCTCAACTGCTGGTCTTCCAGTGATGTAAGGATCATCGGCTCGTATGATGGGAAGACCATATGTATCGTTGAATATTTCCGAGACAATCAAAATAAGATCATCTTGCACAAACATGTCTTGTGCAAGGTAAAAGGCATTCCTGAGCTCACTCAAATGATCGGAAACATTCACTTTGGAAATGTGATAAAGTTTACTGATCTAGATCTGCCAAGGGAAGGAACCAACCACATTGATGCTCTCCATATCACTGTGGGAATAATGGAAAAATGGGTTCCCCAAGTTCTGATAGATAATGGGTCCTCTCTGAATGTATGTCCCACTAGCACGCTAACCAAACTAGTAACAAAAATATCAGATCTTGCTCCTTCATCATAGACAGTAAGGGCATACGACAATACTAGTCGATGTGTCCTAGGGGTGGTCACTCTAATGCTGACTATTGGGCCACTAACCATGCCAGTAGAATTCCAAGTCTTGGACATACCAGCCATTTTAGCTTGTTGCTGGGACACCCTTGGATCCATAGGGTAAAGGGGGTAGCCTCTTCATGACACCAACGTGTCAAATTCATCCACGATGACCATATAGTGATTATTCTGGCTGATAAGATCGTGGAGAACAGAGAAAGAGAGGATATCCCGATCCTCGAGATAGAGCATGAGGACACTGGTATATTTCTCAGTGGCTTCGAGGTTATCCCCCAAGCTGTGGTCAACGCCATTGAATATGGGCGAGAAACTGACATCATAGGAAAGAAAGTCACCTCCCTAGGAAACATGGTCCCTTTAAACATGTTTCGAAAAATGAATTATATGCCTGGTCTGGGTCTCGGCAGAAATTAGCAAGGACTTGTCAATTTAGTCCAAGATAAACTTAAGAAATGTATCCCTCCTTTTGGTCTAGGATACACACCTACTCCAGCTGAAGTAGCCGCAGTCATGAAACAAAAACGTGAGAAAAGAAAGACAGAAAATGAAAAACGTCCTTATAAATATCCCCCTCTCCAACCATATAGAAAAACCTTAAATGGTTACTTTGTAAGGAAAGGGGAAACAGAAGCCTATCTCATGTTTCCTGAACCCTGGCTTGACCAGAATGGGAAAAGATGCCCTGGTTGGGAAATCTTTGAAGATGTCAGTATCCTCACTACCGTCACTATTGAAAATACTTTGTCTATAGACCAAGATGATTATGCTCTGGCCCTATTAGATGATGACAGTCTAGGAGATAGCTTCATGGGAATGATAGACAGAGGCACTGATTATGAAAAGCTCCCTGCTAAGTTTGAGCTTATTACTGATAAGCCTCTGCAGAACTGGTATACTACGACCGGCCCGCTTTTGACGCCCGCAGATCTAGTGGACCGCTTTGGATATTCTATCCCTATTCCTCCCCCTAGCTTTACGGATTGGCCATCTACCGATCCGCTCCCTAAAATTGAGGATCTCAAACCCTAGGTCCTCAATAATGTAAATAACCCTGTACAGTTTGCTATTAATGATAATCTAAATGTCTTTGCTTATTCCTTAGTTGCACCTGCATTAAAAGACACATTAAATAATAATTATAATAATGAGTCATTTGATAAAATGAACCCAAAAGATAAAAATTATTTGCTTGAGTCTGTAAAGTCAGTGGAGCAACAGGAAAAGCCTCATTCATCAGTAACAACTGAAGACTTGTCCACTATCAATCTGGGGCTGAACAATGAAATAAAAGAAATCAAAATCGGCAACTACCTGCAAGGCTCTGAAAAAGTAGCGCTCATTGATCTCCTCAAAGAGTTCGTGGATATATTTGCATGGTCCTACGAAGATATGCCCAGGCTAGACCCAGCCATAGTCGAACACCGGATCCCCATATATCCGGATGCTCGGCCAATCAAGCAAAAGCTCTGCCGGATTAAGCCGGAATGGTCACTACAAGTGAAAGAAGAAATCATGAAGCAGCTGCACGTCAAGTTCATTCGGGTAGTTGAATACTCGATCTGGCTGTCCAATATAGTGACTGTTCCCAAGCCCAACGGGAAGGTCCGGATCTACGTAGATTTCTGCGACCTCAATAAGGCGCCGCCCAAAGATGACTTCCCTCTACCCAGTATTAATATTTTGGTAGACGCCGTCCCTGCTCATAAAATCATATCCTTCGTCGACGGCATGCTGGGCTATAATCAAATCAAAATGGCAACAGAAGACCAGGAGAAGACCTCACTCACTACTCCTTAGGGGACCTACTGCTACAATGTCATGCCATTTGGGCTAAAAAAATGCTGGAGCTACTTATCAAAGGGCTTCCACCACCCTCTTCCACGATATGATCCATAAAGAAGTGGAGGTCTATGTCGATGACATGATCGTGCACTCCAGCGATGCCAGCGGTGCTCATATCAAAGACCTTCGAAAATTCTTCGAAAGGTTAAGGAAGCACCAGATGAAGCTTAACCCCACCAAATGCACATTTGGGGTTACCAAAGGCAAATTCCTGGGATTCATGGTGACCGAGCAGGGCATCGAGATTGAGCCAGCAAAAGTTAAAGCCATCACAGAGATGCCACAGCCAAAAACTCCAACCGAAGTCAAAGGCTTCCTATGCCGATTACAGTACATCAGCCGTTTCATCAGACAGCTGACGTTTATATGTGAGCCCCTCTTCAAACTCCTAAAGAAAAATACTGACCAAGTCTGGGACGAGAGATGCCAGCTAGCCTTCGAAAAAATAAAAGCTTACCTTACCAACCCACCTGTGCTAGCTCCGCCCCATACACATAAACTCTCCTCATATATTTAAGTGTCACAGACACGTCAGTAGGGGCTATGCTCGCCCAAGAAAAAGAAAATTCCTACATTGAAAACGTCATATACTTTTTTTTTTTTTTTTTTTTTTTTTTAAGGAAGCAGGGGCGGCACCCTGCAGAAGTTTATTAAAAAAATAAAGGGAATACAAACTTGAGGGGGACAACCAGCCTTGCCCTTATAAATGGGAGGACAGAGGAGCCTAACCTCGAAAAGGAAATACAAAGCTAAACAGTTAAGAAATTCTAATATAAGAAGTATTACAAGCATCTAAAATGATTAGACCCCGGGAGGACCGAGGAATGTCAGTTATGGAGTGGAAAGTAATACTATCTTGGGAGTCACAAGCTAAGTTAGCAAGAGAATCTGCTACTTTGTTGACCTTGCGGAAGCAATGAGAGAAGATGTAATTACCCTCTGAATGAAAACGGAGGATTTCTCGAATAAGGTAAGAATGCTTCCAGGGGAAACTATTACCCTTAGAAATGCTGTCAAAGATGACCTTAGAGTCAATTTCAATATCAGCATCGTGAAAACCATGGGAATGAATCCACGACATGCCATAGTGGAGGGCACGAATCTCGGCAACTGTGTTAGAGCAATTACCAAAGAAGCAGAATAAGCAAAAGGACACCCCAGAAGAGTCTCGAAGAACGCCGCCTCCGCCACCTAAACCGGGGTTACCTCGCCGTCGAGTTAAGCTTTACTCTACCTCTGTAGAAGGCTTTTTCCAGTCAACGAAGAAATAGTCACCTTCTTACGCCTACCAAAAGAATATAGATCAAGGGATCCGAAGTAAAAAATTGGCGCCTTGTAAGATATCTTGAAGATCCGAGAGACATTTCTAGATATGGCGTAAGAGGGCAAACGCATTCGATCATAGACGCCTTGTTCTGAACTTCCAAAGGTGCCATAAAATGAGGGAAGGAAGCAAGGAGAAAATAGGAGGACGAACCATGAAGCCACCAATTGCCGGATGGAACAATGATGTAAAGGGATGTCGAAAGCGACGTGAAATGACGCCAAACAGTACCAAGCGTAATTGCCTTTGGATAGAAAGACATGCTCAAAAGATTCAATATTGCCCAATAAACAACAATGGCATTTAGAAGCCAAAGAGAAACCCTTACTCCGAATACCTTCATCAATTGGGAGTTTTTTAAGAAGGAGGCGCCACATAAAAATACTAATGTGTTTGGGCAGATATTTGTGCCAAATGAACTTAGCCGAAAGCAGGCTAGATGAAGAGGGAGAAATGATATCCATGGCCGAAGATAAAGAAAACTCTCCAGAATTGTTAGGGGTCCAACATGGCCTGTCATCCTTATCAATTAAAGAAATTTGCTGGTCCAAAATAGTGTGCATGATGGTTGCTGGAAGCGGGGAAGTGCCAGCCGAGAAGCTGTGAATCAGATCACAAACCGAGGAAATAGAGCAATCAGGAGGGCGAGATAATCGGACTGGAAGCCAAGAGTCGAACCAAGGAGAAATGGAACCTCGGCCTACAATCCAGTGTATATAAGGCTCGGCAATGTCTCGAGCTTTGATCATACGCTGCCAAGCATGGGATCCCTTTTGGGTCGAAGAACAAGGATGCTGCCGGGAGCAATATCTGATGTTGAGGAAATTCGACCATAAGTTTTGAACAGAGCGAAATCGCCACCAAATCTTTAAACCATAAGCCTGAACCAATTGAGAAGTGGAGATCAACCCGATTCCCCCCTCGGAGGTAGGACGACAACACTTATCCCATGAAACCCAGTGAGCTTTGTTACGACCATCAATGTGACCCCAAAAAAAATTGGAAAACAGCCTCTCGATGTAAGCTATAACCGAAGCTGGAGGGTCCAAAGAAGCTAGAAGATAGCTGGAGATAGATTGAAGGACACTTCTGATTAGAGTGATCCGCCCAGCCGAGTTGAGAAAGTTGCCCATCCAAGATTCAATACGGTTTTTCAGTTTAATGATAAGGGGGTCAAAAAACGGCTTCTTCTTTCGGCCATAATAGATTGGACACCCAAGATAATAAATCGGGAGAGATCCCTGATTAAACACCAGCAAGGTCTGAATAGAAGATATACGGCTCGCCGTTGTGGAAGGAGCTACAAAAAAACAGCTTTTGGAAGTATTAATCACTTGGCCTGACACAACTTCATAATTCTGGAAGAAAGATTTATGACGAAGAAGAGAATCTTTACTGCCATTACAGAAAATGATTACATCGTCGGCAAAAGCAAGATGCTTGATAGCACGGGCAGCCACTAACCGTAGAAAAATGGAGGAGGGAGAGTGCCGATGAAGATCGTTAAGGCCCCGACTAAAAATTCGCCATAATAATAAACAAACTCGGAGAGAGGGTCCCCTTGCCTTAGACCTCGAGATGAGGGAAAAAGCCGACGTAAGCTCCATTAAATAAACCGAGAACCGCCGGATATAAGCCTCCAAATCAAATCTATAAAAATTTCGTGAAATCCAAACTTCCGGAGAATATTAATGAGAAAGATCCAGGAGACACGATCAAACGCCTTAGCCATATCGAGCTTTACAACCACATTCGAGCCAGACACTTTCTTCCCCAGATGACACATCAATTCCTGCGCCAAGAGAATGTTGTCCTGAATCAGACGGCCTTTAACAAAGGCGCTTTGGTTCTCTGAAATAATATGAGGGAGGATAGCCGCAAGCCTGGAAGAAAGGATTTTGGATATCACTTTCTGGGAAAAATTGCAAAGACTAATAGGGCGAAGATCTTTAAAAGATTTTGGCCTATCAGTCTTCGGAATGGGAATAATCAGAGTGCTAGACCAAGCCCGAGGGAAAGAAAAACCCGAGAAATATTCCAGAATAGCTTGGCTGAAATCATCTCCAATTATAGGCCAACAGGCTGAATAAAATTTCCCATTAAATCCGTCATATACTTCATAAGTAGGAAGCTGCAAGGAAGCGAGCTAAATTATTCAGCACTGGAGAAAAGCTGCACCGGCCTAATATGGGCCACGCAAAGGCTCAAAACCTATCTGCAAGGACGGTCCATCAAGCTCATCTCCAGGATGGACCCTATAAAGTACATCTTCGGCAAGCCATCACTTTCCAGTCGACTGGCTAAGTGGTCATTTCTTCTCAACGAGTTTGACATAACTTATGTCACACTCAAATCTATCAAAGGCAGTGTAATTGTAGACCATTTAGCCGATCTGCCCTTAAAAGCCGAAGATGCAGTCGAGCCTAGTTTCCCAGATGAAGGTGTCCTGGAAATTACTGACCACGACACCAGCTGGCAGATGTTCTTTGAAGGAGCCGCTAATAAAAGAGGTTTCGGCATAGGAATCTTGCTAATCGACCCAGCTGATTCCCATACTCCGTTGGCCATAAGGTTGGAGTTCGAACGCTTAAACAATACAGCTAAATACTAAGCCTGTATTACTGGCCTGGAAGAAGCTCTACAAAAGGGAGCCAAATACTTGGAAGTCTACGGAGACTCCGCTCTGATTATAAATCAAGTCGAAGGGAAGTGGAAGACCCAAGATCCCTGGCTGCAACTTTATCATGCCAAATTAACAGCACTTGCCACCAAATTTGATTCTATCTCGTTTCATTACTTGCCGCGAGATAGAAATCAATTTGCCGATGCATTGGCCACTCTAGCATCACTGGTCCAAATTCCCGCAGTGACCCAAGTCCAGCCATTTGTAGTCGGGAAGAAGGTCACCCCTGCGTACTGCTTCAAAATCAATGCAACCCCTGAAGCAGATCACGAGCCTTGGTACTCTGATATCCTGAATCTGCTTCAGAAAGGAATCTATCCTCCCGGCTTAGATAAAAGAGGGAAAGTCTCCCTGCGGAGATAGGCATCGCAATTTGTGTTTAGCGGTGGCAGCCCATATAAAAGGCATTATCAAGGCCTGAATCTATTATGTGTCGACCAGGCCAAAGCCAAGCAAATCATGGATCAGCTGCATGGTGGTACCTGCGGGCCCCAAATGAATGGCCATATACTATCCAAGAAAGTTATCCAACATGGGTACTATTAGAGTACGCTTGAAACCGATTGTATTCGGTGGGTACGTTTTTTTTTAGGGAAACAGGGACGACACCCTGCTAGATTTTATTAATAAGAGAAAAATAAAACAGGCTTAAGGAAGGCAACCAGCCTGGCCCTTATAAATGGGAGAACAAGGGAGCCTGACCTCGAAGTGGAAATACATAGAGAGGCAAAAATAAAAGAGCCTATACAAACTAAGCCCTACGTCTAATATAAGGGGTGCCAGATTTGTCCAGAGCAATAGAACCACGAATGCAATGAGGCAGGCTGCAAGTATCATGAAATTGAGAAGAGGCAGAAGAGTCACAACCCAAATTGGCGAGAAGATCGGCAACACTATTAGCTTCCCTATAGCAGTGACTAAATTGGAAATCCATATCCCTCTGAATATCTCTAATTTGGTGGAGGATGGCCCAACATTTCCAAGGGTAATTGTGATTAGTTGTAAGATAGCCAACAAGAATCTTGGAATCCAATTCAATAAAAGCTCCCCTAAATCCGACTTCTTTGAGCAACATAACTCCCTCAAGCAAGGCTTTGGCTTCAGCAAATGTGTTTGAGAAATGGCCATAATAAGACGAGAAGGCATAAATAAAGTCCCCAGAGGAATTACGAACAATGCCGCCACCCCCACTAATGCCTGGGTTGCCACGAGAAGCACTGTCTGTATTGAGTTTAACATACGAAGAAGGGGACCGGATCCATTTAATGAGCCGAGATTCTGAAGACCGCGAGGGATGAGAGCATAAATTCTTAGGGCAGAAGGAGGCTTCAGTTAGGGAAAAAAGATCTTGATGAATAGAGACTAAAAGGGAAGATACAGATTGACCATGCCCATCAAAAAATAAGGAGTTTCTGTTCTTCCAGATCTGCCATAAGATCAACGATGGAAGAACGATATGGGCCAGAGAGTGCGTGTGAAAGAGCCACCATGAAAGACAACATTGCTGAATAGAGGAGGTATAATTTTTCACTTGAAACTCAACTCCCAGAACAGACCAAATATGAGCAGCAACAGGATAGAGAAGGAATACATGAGTAAAGGTTTCAACATTTCCTGATGAGCAGCAATAACATTTAGAGACCATTTGGAACCCTCGTTTTAAAAGAGATTCATCAATGGGTAATCTGCGGTGAAAGAGCTTCCACATAAAAACACTGATATGCTTTGGAAGTTTGGAATGCCAATAGAATTTAGCAGATATGATTCTAGGACTTTGAGTCCGAAGGGATTGCCAAGCTGAAGAGATAGAAAATCGGCCAGAGGGAGAGAGCATCCAACAAGCAGTGTCTTGAATCATTGAGATAACAACCTTGGTTGAATCATAGAGAGAGGTCATGAAAGTTGAGCTGGGCAGCAATTGGAGGAACTAAATTGGTTGAATCAACAAAGAGTTCACGCACCGAAGAAACCAAGACATTAAGAGGCTGAGTAATAGGGCCTCCATCCAGCCAGCCGTCAAACCATGGAGAACAATGGCCTCGACCAACTAACCATTTCAAGTGGGTGCGTCATTGCGACAAATGCCGTGTTTTGCAAATCTGCAGCACGTGCCCCCGCACATCTTATATAACTCCACAGCCCCTGGCCCTTCTCAACTTGGGGAATCGACGTCATAGGCCAAATTTACCCAAAAGGATCCAATGGCCACGAATACGTTCTAGTAGCCGTCGATTACTTCACAAAGTGGGTGGAAGCCTCTTCCTATAAAATCCTGAATGCCCGAAAAGTGTCCGAATTCATCCGGACCAACATCATATATCGCTACGGAGTGCCTTTCGAGATAATCTCCGACAACGACACACATTTTGAAGGGGACGTGAATCGTCTGCTCAACGAATTCAAAATCCAAAGGCATAAATCCTCCCCCTATCGACCACAAGCCAACGGTGTTGTTGAAGCAGTCAACAAAACACTGGAAGATATTATCAGAAAAATGGCTGACACAGGAAGAGACTGGCCTGAAAAATTGCCGCTAGCCCTCTAGGGCTATCGCACTTCAGCCCGCACACCCACTGGGGCCACCCCTTACTCTTTGGCATATGGTATGAAGGTAGTACTGCCCATAGAAGTCGAAATTCCATCAATAAGAGTGATGATGGAATCTGGCATATCAGAAATCGATTAGGTCAAAGGGCGATATTAAGAATTAGCCCTAATCGATGAACGACGCTTGCTAGCCCTGGAGCATACCCGGGCATATTAAAGAGTAATAGCTCGAGCCTTCAATAAAAAAGTTAAAGACCGCGACATCCAAGTCGGGGATCTCGTGCTTCGAGAAAAACCCCCTAGTTATGTTGATACTAGGGGAAAATGGAAATCTCCATGGATGGGACCCTATGTTGTCAAAGAAATCCGGTCAGGAGGTGTCGTACTCCTCACGAACCAAGAAAGAGAAGACCTTGTTCAACCCTTCAATCTCGACAAGCTCAAAAGGTATTATGCTTGAGCCAATCTATCTGGCAGGTGCTTCCCTCTCCAGCTCGCTAGGCTGAAAACCCGAAAAGGCGGCCTAGGCAAAAATTAGAGCAATTAAAAAAAACAAAACAAAAAATGAGAGATAAGGGCTCGCTAGGTTGAAAACTCGAAAAGGCGGCCTAGGCAAAAGTTAGAGCAAATAAAAAAATCAGGAGAAAAGGGGAGAGAATGCACTCTCTAAATCCTCAGCATCCTACCTCAAGTCTTCATCATGCAAGGGGCTCGACTGACAAAAGAAAAAGAAAAACCATGACAAAGGCTCGCATTAAAATACTGAAATATAATATTACAGGTCCTAAGGTGCAACTTAGGAGTAATTGCTAAATAAATCTAGGTTATGCATTATTTGCATGTACATATCTATTATTTTACTGCTTCTACCCCCTTGTTCCCCCAACTATTCTTCGTTTGCAGCTTAAGCCCCAAAGTGGTCCATCAGTGCCTGCGGCGTCCGCCCAGCCGGGCCCATATACTCCTTCTGTGAGGCGCAGAAAAAGCTCTAGTCTCACCTGCATGAGAACCCCCGGAAGTGTCCTCTTCCTCATCGTCAGCATCCCCATTTTCCTGAGTAGTTGTATTACTCGGACTGGCCCCATCATTCCTAAGGGCAGTGCCCCATCCAGTCTGAGGGGGAGGGACAACCTCCTCTGGTTCCCAAGGATTATGCTGCCTGCTCACATTGCTCAGTCGAGGGGGCTCGTTGCCATCATTCCTAAAGGCGGTGCCCCATCCAGTCTGAGGGGGAGGGATAGCCATTTCTAGTTCCCAAGGGTTGTGTTGCCTGCTTGCATTGCTCAGTCGAGGGGGCGCATTGCTAGGACCTGTTGTATTTGGACCAGGAGCCGTCTGGGCACCAAGATTGTGAACCCGCCTGAAATCCTCCTGGGGCATGGGGAACAACTAGCCCCGAACTCTCTATGTCCTCGCCTATTTCCATTAGGCGAGCATCTATGCCGCTAGATATGTGACGGCCCAGCAGTCGCCTCAGTCCACGCCTGATTATGCGGGAAGGCACTTCAACAGCCACCATGATCCATGAGAGATACTCATGGGAAAAGAGCATGTAATCAGAAAAGAGATAGGCTGCCTGCAGCCTATCAAAGTCCCGCTTCCACATCTCCTGGATGGTGGTGCCCAGGTCCCTGCTATTATCCAGCTCCAAGGCCACAGGACGGCTCGGGTCAGGGATAAGTTTCTCTCTGCCAAATTGGCGCAAGATCCTATTCGCCCTATAAAAAGAGTTGTGCTCGATGCCCAGCAGGACAACCTGGTTATATCCTGCGGAATACATGATAAAGCGCCGGATCTGCCAGTGGCTGATCACCCATATTATATCCATAGAGCCCCTGCGCAAAAAGCTCTCAGCCCAATCATACTCAGAAAAATTGGCCTGAGGGAAAGGACCGCGAGAGCCATAAAGCCCTAGATCATATCTTGCTCCCAGCAATACTGGGCCCATCACCCAAAGGAAGTGCTCTTCCAGCCACATGTGGATCAGAATGGGGCTGCCGGTAGGGAATAACTCATCACCACCTGCAAAAGCATCCAGGCCCGTTGAAGTCTCTGCCAAAATCACCGGGATAATGTTCACCCGGCGATCCTGAGCCTGCAATACTAGGTCCACAACCCGCACATCGATGTATCTGGGTTGGCCCACCAGCAAGTATCTCCCTACCAGGCAAAGAAAAAATGCTGACAGCCGATGCACAAATAATCTTGGTCATCCTCCCTGAACTCTGTAAAGGCCCCAAGAAGGACGGTCAAATCAAAATTTACTCCATTGTAGAAGCCTGGAGTAGCGAGGCGAGTGGTATGAAAGAGCTCCCTAATTGCCATGTATGAACGCCTTCGATGAGAGGGCACGGCGATAAGACCAGAAGGCGCCATCCCCACCATTGCACAAAACTCCTCAAAAGTGGGGCACATTTCGTTCATGCCAAAATTGAAAAGGTGGTCTTGAGGTGACCAGAACCTGGAGGCTCCCCTCAGCATGTCCCAATTAATGATAATGTTCCTCCAGGACAGCAGGCACCTATATCCAAAAATGTGTTCAAACCAGTCGCGCTCATCTGACCGCAGGGAAAGGATGTAGAAATCCAAAGCATTTTCATAGATTTCTATCTCCAGCGCTGTATGAACTGGTGCGGCCATTTTTGGGAAAAAAAATGCAAAGGATTATCTGATAAACGATGGCAAAGGCTGAGCAAAAGAAAGGCTGAAAGCTTAAGTGAAGAAGGCAGATGGGTTTGTGAAAAATAGGCAATCCCTCGTCTGCCATTTATACTAAAAAAAATGAGAAACTGACGATTTCTGAGCATAGTACTCGAACAGTGCTGAACAGGAACTGCACAGGTGAAACCCCTGGTTCTGCCACAATGCTTCCCTGGCACCACGCCCATAACCCCTATGGGTGGCGTCAGGCTCCTGCTACTACTCCCTCAAAACTGACTGGTATTCTGGTTTTCGGCTCCGACAAATCTCCATTATCTCTGTCTGATCGCGGAGAAAAATGAAAGGGCTACGAACAATAGCTTGGCAACAATTTTATGGCCAAGAATAGGAGGAGGCGGCTGCCTCTTCCTCCCCGCATATCATCAGAAAAGCCCGCTCGAACCCGAAGGTGTATTCTTTTAAAATCTGTTTCTAAGAGAACAGCGTGCCATTACCCTTAGATATCGGTATAGCTTTACTTTGTGCATGCATTTTGAGTCCGTATTTTTAAAATTGTATTGCATTGCATAATAAATATTTGTACAGATTTTGGTACAAAAATAGAAAAAAGAAAGAAAAAAAGAGAGAAGCTAATAAGTGTAGGTATCTAAGAACTAATGTGCGCAAGAAGACTGGCTCCTGCTAATACCACCTCCCATGACTCGAGGGCCCGCTCGTCACTAGTCCTATATACTCATCCTCTGCCCCGAGCACGGCTAGATCCGGCAGCCGCTTCATCGTCGTCATCACCATCCCGACGCCTGGTCTGCCGTACCGCATCGTTCCCCCTGCAGGAAAACTCGTTCACAAGCTTTTAATAAAGCTTGTTAATGCTGAAAAAACCCGCAGCAGCCTTTTGTAGGTAGACACATTCACCTGGAAAAAAAAAGAGACACAAAAAAAAGAGATATATCAGTCTCCAAAATTTATATATGCATCAATAATGAAAAAAAGGGAAAATAAAAAATGATAATGAATGAAAATATATGCATGATGAAAAAAGAGGAGATACAAAAGTGAAATGTGTTCACCGAACGGGCCTGCTTCGGGACTCGACGCGCCTCAGGAATATCAGCATCAGGAAGCACTTCCTCCACCATCCGGCCACCCCAATGATATTGAAAGGTGGAGAAAACATCATCAGGCTCGGTAAATTCCAGATGCTCGTCGAGAGATGGGATGGAAGGCCTTAGCCTGGTAGAAGCGTCTGAAGCCCGTCTGGGTGCAGCATGAACAGGAGGAGGAGGATGGAGCACGGTCCGCAGCCATAGCCCGAAAGTCAATCGGAGGCATAAGAAATTTCGACAGGTATTGATACCTGTTCGGTAAATGATCCGGCTCTATCACCCAGAAAGGAGGCCTAAGATGCACTACTAGAGGTCTCAAAATTGCAGAATGCTGACGGTTGACCCGCTCGCCCATATATAGCGAGTCAACCATAATGGATACCATCGGTATCCGGCACTGGCTCAGCCCTAAAGCCACTGCATAATGTCCCTCCAGTCCATCCCAAGGAAGAAAGTGCACTGTGCCTGCACTTGAACTGGCAATCCGCTCCTGCACTCTATCTTTCTTCGAGCAGTCGTCGTCCTGATCCGGTCAAGCTCTGTTCTCATCCACGAATTCAGTCAAGTAAGGTGGCATGTGGAAACGCTGGCGTAGCCGACCCGGGGTGAAGTGAAAAAATGAAAAAGCCCAGACCTGCAAAAAAAAAAAAGGCGGGGCGGGGGGGAAAGATTCATCAGCAATGGAAATATATATGCTGTAAAAAAAATGAGAGATATATATAAAAAGAAAAAAAAGAAGCAGCAAAAAGCAAGAAAAGGAATATACCTCCCACGCCGGGGCAAACCCATTCAGAGTCAGTGAGTCATTACGGCTGGCACTATCCATCAAGGCATATAGCTCAGCCAGGCCTACCTGCCCCCAGTCATAAACGGCAATCTGATCAAAGTCTACCAAGCAAGCCAAGATAGAGACCCTGAGAGAGGAGGACGAGTTGGCAAAAAGGGATGTGCTAAGAAAGAAATATAAAAACGCCCTGGTGACACGAGCTACGGCCACGCAATCATTTTCACGTCAGGCTAAGAGATCTAATTGCCCTACAACTCCATGGTATAAATAGAGGCCGGTAGCCAAGGCATTAGGACGGCTAGAGACGACTAGAAAGTAGTTTTCTATAGCTTTAGAATAGATTTTAGGTTGTATAACATAATTAGTTGTTGTAATTACAAGTATTAAAGATCAATTCTAGAATTCAATCATCTCCATGTGCTGTTCATCTTCAAGGATGAACTAAATCTTCATTAATCTAGGAGGTGGGAGGTAACTTGTATCGAATTATGCTTTAATCTATATTTTTATTCATTCAATTCTTGTTGATTGTGGTGTTTATCAATCCCTCTATTATTTCACTTTGAACAAATGAATGTAATCGTGAATAATAAAGGCCTAGAGGTGCGGATAACTGCATAATCAATGTGCATATGTCGTACACTAGCTCACCATCACAATAAATTGAACCTATCGATGCACGAGAGTGATAAGTTAGGGTCAGGTTCCATATATGACCTAAGTGACAGTTAGATCATATGTTCTTGTGCCTAGGATATAGAGTGGATGAATTATTTGAAGATGGAGACTGAACGGTAATTCAACAGGCTATATCTATATTTTGTGAATGAACCCAAGAGATTGAATGATAATGTATTAAAATAAGTATAGAGGAGATATAAGTGAAACTCTAATTCTAGATTTCCATTCACCATAAGATCTTCATAAATTGTAATTGCTGTTAATTAGTTAAACAAGAATAGTAATAATTAGTTTAGAATAGAATTAATATAAAAACCGCCCCTTAGATTAATAATTTGCTATCAATAAATTGTGCTATCTGTAATCTTCTTGTCTCTGTGGTTCGACCTTTGCTTCCCAAAACTATTTTCCAATAGTCTTGTCCACTTGCAAGGAAAATAATTAAAATAAGACATCGATCAAGTTTTTGGCGCCGTTGCCGGGGACAAGCTAGTTTACATAGTTAGTTTGTTGGTAGCGTAATTTTTAATTTAATTTTAGTTTTTAGTCTTTATAAAAATAAAAATACAAAAAGATTTTATTTTATTTGTTTTTAATAGTTAGTTGTTTTAAAATTGCTTTATTTATTTTATGCACGGTTGTAGATCTTTGAATCCTAAACTGGTAGAACTAAATCAAGATATAAATAATATTAGAAGGAATCAAGAAGAGCTTGAAAATCTAGCAACCCATCCTGATAATCAAGAACAATTGAATCAAGAGGATCCTCTGGTTGATCCTCCAATGGATAATATTAATCAAAATCCTGAAAATCCGGTTCGCCCGGTTAATGTGAATCAAAGAGAAGAAGAACCTGCGAGAAGAAATATGGAAGTAGTCATAAATCAAAGAACTATTAATGATTTCAGTAGACCTTCACTAAATGTAGTAACATCATGTCTAGTCTTACCAGAAGCAGTAAGGAATTTCGAATTAAAAGGCCATTATTTTAATGCTATACCTTTTTTTCATGGAATGCCTTCTGAAGATCATGTAAGTTTCCTAAGAGATTATGAATATATGATGAGTACTTTTCCTTTAGGAGGGTTAACTGAAGACCAAGTAAAAATGAAATACTTTCCAAGTGCATTAAAAGATTTGGCAAAGAGATGGTTTATGAATCTAACACCTAGTAGTGTTTTTACTTGGGCTCAACTTTATGATTTGTTTATGAGTAAATACTATAAGCATGCATCCCTTACTGAATATAGAAAACAAATCATGTCATTCCAAAATGAACCAGGTGAAACATTCCATGAATCTTGGGATAGATTTAAAAATGTGCTTATTATGTGCCCTCATCATAATCTGGCTCAACATGTGTTAGTACTTCAATTTTATCATGGTCTTTTGCCGGGTCTACAAACTATGGTTGATAGTGCAGCTGGTGGTTCTATCAATAAAATGACACCAGATGCATTAGAGGAATTATTTGAGATGTTAAGTATAAATTCTCAACAGAAAAGTGCAAGAGGTAAAAGTAGAAGTTTATATCAAGTTCAAGAAAAATCAGATACTCAAGCTCAATTTGAAAATTGGCCAATTCAAGAAGCATGTGCTCTATGTGGATTATATTCTCATGCTACTAATTTTTGTCCATCAAGTGCTATGTATGTTGAACAGGCTAATGCCGTGAACGTATACCCTCAAAGACCAAGGAATGATCCCTACTCAAACACATATAATCCTGGTTGGAGGAATCATCCTTGTTTCTCTTGGGGAGGAAATAAACCTTTACAACCTCAACAATTCCAGCCTCACCAACCACAACCTCAACAATTCCCAAATCAAGGTCAACTAAGAATTGAAGAAGTTCCAAAATCAGATGGAACAAGCAAAGGTCAAGCGATCTTTGTAAAATATTTGCTTGAAGAAGTAGAAAATTTGAAGAAGCAAATTGCAAATTCTGATACTGAGAAAAGAGAAGAAGGGAAGTTCCCTAGTCAAACCGAGCAAGCAAAATCTATCACTACTTTGCGAAGCGGTAGAGTAATAGGAGAAGAGGTAAGTGATCCTATTCAATCTTCTAATGTGCCTGACGAAGTAGATAATTCTAAAAAAGAAGTTGAAAAAGATAATAATGAGAATAATCAAACAATAAATCAAGAAGTAGAAGTAGAAGTTCAAAATAAAGAAAGTCAAGTAGAAGTAGAAAAAGAGATAGAACAAGAAGAAGAGGAACCTTATGTGACACCACCACCATATGTTCCTCCAATTCCGTTCCCAAGAAGACTTATGAAAAAATGAATGAACAAACAATTTTCGGAAATTTATAATATGTTATCCAAAGTGAATGTTAACCTTCCTTTGCTTAACGTTATTAAAAATATTTCAGCATATGCTAAGTTTTTCAAAGATCTTCACTCTAAGAAACACAAATTTGAAAACAATGAGAAAATTATTGTTTCTGAAAACGTAAGTGTTGTTTTACAACCCGAACTTCCCCCTAAGTTGAAAGATCCTGGTAGCTTTAACATTCAAGTCTCTTTAGGTAGCTCTAAAAAGATGAAAGTCATGCTAGATCTAGGAGCAAGTAATAACTTGATGCCTTTTGCGGTCTATAAACAATTGGGGTTTAGGAGAACTAAAACCCACTAATATGTCCTTACAATTAGCTGATCGTTCAATTAAACATCCCTTGGGTATAGTGGAAGGCATCCTAGTTCAGGTTGATAAACTAATCATTCCAGTCGATTTTGTGGTCTTAGAGATGGAAAGGAAAATTTGCACAAATAATGAAGTTCCTATCTTGTTGGGCAGACCTTTTATGGCCACTGCCAATACAATGATAAATGTGAAAAATGGTAAACTTACAATGTCAGTCCTAGGTGAAACTGTCGAAATATTCGTTTTTGATGTCATGAATAGACCTAGTGACATGAATGCATGTTTCTCCATAGATGAAATCGAAAAATTAACAACTCAAACTTTTGAAGAAAATTGTGAAGATGACGACTATGAGAAAGATGTATTTATAGTTTATGATGATAGACCTATACCTCCCATAAAAATTGACATTGATGAGATAGAAAGAGAAATAGAAGAAGAAGAAGAAGAAAGACAAGAAAGAGAGAAATTAGAAGCCGTTAAAAATACAGACAATATAGAAAAAGAATTGAAAACAGAAATTAATCTTGATAAAATAGAAAAAGTAGAGGAAGAAATTAATGAAGAAGAAGTAGAGATTTTAAAATATCTTTTTGAATAAATTGAAGTAGAGGATGAAAGAGTAGAAAATAATGAAGATGTTAAAGAAGAAAATATTGAGGAGGTTAAAGAAGAAGAAATAATTAAACCGGAAAATTCTGAATTTATTCCATCTGTTAAATCTCCTCCTGTAGAAGAATTAAAACCATTACCATCCCACTTAAAATATGCATTTTTAGGGGAAGGTAAAACTTTACCTGTTATAATAGCAACCGATTTAACTGAAGAACAAGAAGCAAGCTTGTTAAAAGTTTTATGGTCACATAGAGAAGCCATAGGATGGTCCTTAGCAGATTTAAAAGGTATCAGTCCGTCTATGTGCATGCATAAAATACATTTAGAAGAAGGTAGTAAACCTTCTAGGGAAAGACAAAGAAGACTTAACCCTCACATGGAAGAAGCCGTGAGAAAAGAAGTCCTTAAGCTTCTAGATGCGGGTATAATCTACCCGATTTCTGATAGTAAATGGGTTAGTCCAGTTCAGGTAGTTCCTAAGAAATCAGGAATTACAGTAGTTAAAATGAAAAAAGATGAATTAGTCCCTACAAGAACTATTACTGGTTATAGAATGTGCATTGATTTAAGAAAACTAAATGCGACAACTAGGAAAGACCACTTTCCTTTGCCATTTATTGATCAGATCCTTGAAAGACTAGCCAGTCATGAATATTATTGTTTTCTGGATTGTTTTTCTGGTTACAACCAAATTCCTGTAGCACCTGAAGACCAAGAGAAAACTACCTTTACATGTCCCTTTGGTACTTTTGCTTTTAGGAAAATGCCCTTTGGACTATGTAATGCACCAGCTACCTTTCAAAGATGCATGATATCTATATTCTCAGATTTAGTAGAAAGATGTGTTGAAGTTTTCATGGATGATTTTTCAGTTTTTGGAAACTCTTTTGATCATTGCCTAGAAAATCTTACATCAGTCTTAAAAAGATGTTGTGAAACAAATTTAACTTTAAGTTGGGAGAAGAGTCAATTCATGGTCAAACATGGAATTGTCTTAGGACATGTTGTGTCTAATAAAGGAATAGAAGTCGATAAGGCGAAAATTGAAGTTATTTCACAACTACCTCCTCCAACTTCTGTTAAAGGTGTTAGAAGTTTTCTAGGAGCATGCAGCTTTAATAGAAGATTTATAAAAGATTTTTCAAAAAATCTATAAAC
>CM028378.1:81438043-81486259 GCA_013146195.2 Codonopsis lanceolata | reverse complement strand
GTAACTACTAAGAACGAGCCAACCTCAGAACTTTGGCCAATACCGAGCCACGGTCATATCTCCTTGTTCTAACATCTGAATTCCATCTCTCTCCCTTTCTCGAGTTACTACCGACCAAACCAACATAAACTCCTTGACAAAGTTTTCCCACACTCGAGGTACTCCGCTACTGCCCAATGATCTCGATTTCAAGCCACCATTTCTACCGCATTCATCCAATCCAAACACAAGCTAAGTAACCATTTCTTCCGACGCACTACCCAAACCGCAAAGATCTTCTCCATGCTTTCTAGCCAATATTTCGCTCTTATAGTATTCTGCTTCCATCGAAACTTTCCGGTTTAAACTTCAAAATTTCGCAAGAATGTAAGAATCATCTTCCTACTCCACACATCCGTTGAGGAGTCACACGCTAGATCGCTAACATTCTCCCTCTGCCGCCACGAAATGTACTCGAACGTATAATAGAACTAGCTCCACGCCAAGTTCCCGACATAGTACGCCTACAAAAGAACACTCACTGCTAATATCTCAACAATAAACCCAACCCAAACAAGGCCAAGGAACCTATCCTGGCGAAATAGCTAACCTATAGCTCGATATACACGATGTACCGAATTCCAATTCCAATGCGGAATCCCAAGGTCGCGTCCAAGACAAGCTAAAAGATGGACAAGCACCCGCTAAGCGTAGGCGAGCGAGTCAAGAGTTGAACCAACAAACTCTAAAACAGAATGAAAGCCATAACGGCAAAACCGAATCCAAAAACTAAAATCTGCGGAAGCAAATCATAAATGGGACCAAAACCTATAGTTTTAAACTAAGGAATACCAAGGCGAGAGACGACTATCTCTCGACAAATCTATTTACTGCTAAGTGACAAAATTGCTAAGACGCATACAACAAACCATCTAAGAACCAAGGCCGGCAAAACAACAAGAATTCCAACCTCGATAAACGACAACTCAATGCATAACATGCCGGAGGAATAAATCAACTAATGAATAAGATATTCAAATTCTAACAACTAAACACAAGTCTCAACGACTAACGCCGTCGAGATGACAATACCAACATTACTAGAATGAGTGAGCTAAAGCATACTTGAATAATAAAAGGGAATAACTTCTAAAGATACAACAAAGCCTTGACCAACGAGTCGCTACCAAAATAATACAATAACATAATACTAACATAACTACCCAAGCAAAGTTTACATAACTTCACGTCCGTGTCTCACAAGATAGTAAATACAATAATACTAATAAACCCAAGCTATCGCCTCGAAGACCACCATTATCGATCAGCCCGCTCAAGCTTCAACGCTGCACTAACGAGCTTATCGCAAAAACTAAGGAAAACAAACACACGAAATGAGTCATAATGACCCAGTAAGTTACTAAATGCAATGTATGGCATAGCATGGCGTGGCATGGCATAATGCACAAGCATATGTAAAATCATGGCATCTTAATCGTATACCGACAATAAACCTGTATTAAGTCATCGAATATCATAAACTTCATAAATCACATAGCACATTATCTTTCACATAAGTGCTCATAGAAAGCCACATAAGGGATAGAGAAGATACCCAAATTGTTCGTTGTGTTGCTCCCGCAATACACAATGTTACCGTTCGTGCCATCGATGATGTTTGTGAATTATCGACTTATACCGAGAATTCTCTCGGTCTAGATAGCAAGCCAATGCGGCACTTAACATGCAAGAAAGGGGCTACAAATATTTCCCACTCATGCATGCCCAAGTGAGGTGTGTAGTCCAAGTGCGGCGATCCATAGCGAGCACGAATCCCATAATTCGTGAAGGCGATGTATCGCCCCACCCCGACTTGAAAACAAAACCATTTAATGCCACTGGACTCAATGCAATGCACAAGTAGATAATTACTCTCATGCTCAAACAAGAACCAAGACCGACCATAGCGGCATACCAAATCAAGTAGGACATAAAGCTCTACACACCAATTTCAACAATGCACATACTTGCACATACTTAACAAATTCAACCAACTTATAAGTTTAGTCAAAGAACCACATAATGAGGTCTACTATAGCCCTCTACTGATTAAACCAAAGACCATTATTTAGTCTAAAAACAATCATAAATCCATACTTAACATTTATCCTCACTTAAAGGTACACCGACTTCAACCCAAGTCCCAACGGTCCTATATGTTCGACTTCTTCAAAGTCAATCTCACGGGTATCAAAACTAAGCCGTAGTTATAACCTCGTAAGTGCTTTCATGTGCACGCGACCAAATTCCCTCAGGGGGAACTCATTCAAATAATCATTTCTTAGGGTAATACGAGATCATAAGTTGATCTCTAATGCTCCGTGCTCTACGAGCACGCTCTAATTAAATTCCCAATAAGCTTCTATGTCATGGAGGTCACCAATGGAACACACCCGAGATGCTCAGTACTGTCGAAACAACCAAACCCAACATCGTAGGATTTCAACCTAAGGCTCACTAACACAATATTGAACCTATAACAACTCTATTGAGTCTAAATATCGCACTTCATTAAATACACCTTTCATACAACCCAAACTTAGCACATCATTCAAGTTATAATAATTCCCCCAAAAGTAATCCGGGCTTGTTTCCCAAGCCTAAAAGCCCAAGAATTCATCATAATCATAATCAATCAAAACCCAAATATCATAGGGATTCAACCCGAGTTCATTAACACTCTAGTGAACTTATTTCGACTTCAGTCTAAATACTAAGTTTCATTCTTAAACCTTTCATCCCTCTCAACATTAACTACTTCAACTAACAATAATTTCTCCAATATTTTGGAATTGACTCTCAAGTCTAAAATCCACAATTAATCCCAACATAGATCAAACCCATTTCATAAATCATACAATTTCAATTAAATGATCCTACTCATACTATCATGTGAGTTCATACATCCAAAGCCCCAATCGTAGGCATAATTCCACAATAAACCCAAATAGCGTAAAGGCATGATTTCTAGCATGCTCAAGCCTAGGAACACAAAATGAAGAGTAATCATACATCAATAAGCATAGGAGTCATCTACAAATACCCCTAACAAGTTCATACTTCAAAAATCCCCAAAATTGGGCAAACATAGCATACAAGTTGTTCATTGCCCACAAATAGCATACAAGTTGTTTTCCTTAGGGCCAATGAACCAAAATCAAAAGAAGGTAACTTACCTAGCTTGAGTGAAAACTCAAGAGAATCCAACCAAACGGTGAAGTCGCTCTTTCGTTGCACTCGCCGAGAATCAAGTTTGGCGATCTAACGGTGGAATCCTTGGGGATCGGAGGAAGAAGATGAAGCTAGGGCTCAAAACTCAAGCCCCCAACTCTCTCTCTCTCTAACTTGAAAGAATAGGATGAACAAATGAAGAGTTTACTGAAAATTTGGCTAAGGTTGTGTATTTATACCTCCAATCAAGAGAAAGGGGCACAAAGGGATTTCTCAAGTGCAATTAGTGAATGTTAGGGAGTAATCAAACACTTAATCAAACTAAATTAACCTCTAATTAGTGTTAGGACTTGATTAGACTAAGTGTGGGTAGTTAGGAAGGGTTTAGAGGGGGTTTAAAGGGGTAGGATAGGCATTTCACGACCTAGCTCAAAACAGGGAAGAAAAATCCCGTAGATTAGCTGCAGTGAGGCGGCGCCTCACCTAGCTCCAGCGCCTCAGTCTCCTCTCGCACAAGGTGCTCTCAAACTTGAGGCGGGCGCCTCACCCATCCATGCCGCCTCGGCTCGAACCTCCAAAACTTGGTCTAAACTTGATCTAAATGATCCCAAACTTATGGGCAACCATTCTAAGGTCTAACCCAACTCAAAACAAGTCTAAAACACACCCGAACAACTCCCGAAACCACTGAGCGAAACTGAAGGTGCAACAACGTGCGCAACCGGACGACGAAGCCTAACTCGAAATCAAACGAGCAATGGAAGGAGACTTTTAAGGCAAGTCTAAGGGCTAATGAAGAAGCTCAAATACTTCTAGAAAGTTGAATAACAACTTAGGGAAATAAGAATCCCAAAGGAGAGGCGATTACGCGACTCGATTTTCGAACTACGCGATAGAGACGAACGCTATCTCCAAAACTTCCAAATCTTCGATAGACTTAAGGAACACCTCCAACTTGAAGTCTAATGTATCTAAACATGTTAATAAATCATCTTAAAGAGGTCTAGGACCTAAACCGAGGTCACGAACCCAAACGCAAGCAACCCCAAGTAAATCAAGGCGCATTCGACTATCGCCGAGTCACGACTTGTGCAACAAGTCAACAACTATATGGAGTCTCTTAATAATGTTTTGGTCTTAATATGGTCTCTCAAACATATCTAGACCCTCTCGCAACCCAAACATACCGTCGACAAGGGAAGAAGTGCAAGTATGGCACGCAAACCGAGATAACGAAGGAGCGGGGCGTCACATAAATTAACGTAACTTAACTTAACTTAACATAACTTAACTTAATGTAGCGTAACTTAACTTAACTTAATGTAACGTAACTTAACTTAACGTAACTTAACTTAATGTAACTTAACTTAACTAAACTTAACTTAACGTAACTTAACTTAACTTAACGTAGCGTAACTTAACTTAACTTAACAAACGTAACTTAAAGATAAAAGCTATAAATTGAAAATATAAATTAAGAAAAGAAATCAAATAAAAATGTTTTATCTATTTGATAAATTAAATTCACAATAAACAAAGACAACAAGATTGTGAAAGACTAAATAATATTATTTAACTAAATTAACTAAATTAAATTGGATTTGATAATTTAATAATATTATATTATGCATTACGCACACACACTTTTTTTATTAAATTAAATTAAAGATAAAAGCTATAAATTGAAAAATATAAATTAAGAAAAAAAATCAAATAAAACTGTTTTATCTATTTAATAAATTAAATCCAAGATAAACAAAGACAACAAGATTGTGAAAGACTAAATAATATTATTTAACTAAATTAACTAAATTAAATTGTATTTGATAATTTAATAATATTATATTATGCATTATGCACACACACTTTTTTTTATTAAATTAAATTAAAGATAAAAGCTATAAATTGAAAATATAAATTAACAAAAAAAATCAAATAAAACCGTTTTATCTATTTAATAAATTAAATTCAAGATAAACAAAGACAATGTAAATTGTATTGTATTTATAAACCCACAACTAAAAACACACAAAAAACCCTAGGTATAAATACAACTATGAACCCTAATCTCAAACATTCTTTCTAATTGGAAAACACCTCAATTTGTTCACGACAATGCATCAAATCATTTAAAATTAATGTGAATATTTAAATTTTTGTAATTATATTGATGTTAATCATTTTAATGAATGATATTATATTATTAAATAATGTTTTGAAATATTTGAGATTTGTTATTTAAAGAGTCCAATTAAAAAATTAAGATATAAAAATGTCATTTTATTACTAATAAACTACTAAAGTTGTCATTTTCTTTTAAAAAATAACTTTCAAACGAAGACTATTTAGCCAAAACGAAGAAAGTATTTAAAATTATAAAAATATAATTTCAAATCAATTTATAATCATGTTCCCGAAAAATTAAAACTCCCTCCGCCGCCAATCCCAAAATTCCCCAAAAATTCATATTACCGCCCAATTTTCCCTCCTTCTTGACATATACAGAATGTTGGTGCCGGAATAAGTTCATGGTCGGTTTTTCATAAAGCAAAAAAAAAGAAGAAAAATACAAGGAAAAGACAGCTGCTGGGACATCTCAATCACCCCTTTCTTTCTCAAACCCGACACCTACTCCATCCCGGCTTCATCTCCCAGATTCGCCGCCTCCATCCCTCTTCCTTCTGACCATCAATCAGTCCAACCCCTTCGTCCCCGCATCCAGTAGCCCCGTCTTCAAACCGCCCTGAATCCCTATTCTCATCGTAATCCTCCACATCACAAGCTCCGGCCGGACTCTCTTCTTCTCGAGCGAATGAACCCTTCATCTATACCGCTCAAACCCAGCCGCAATCTCACTCAATCCAACCGGATCCTCCTTCTTCTCCGACGAATCTCACCCATCCCTCTTCATCTCTTCTTCACCGGCGAATCCATCTCCACCCACAATCCATCGCCAACCGCCACAGCCCCCATTTCAAGCTGTAACCCTCTGCTCCATCAACAACCCAGTTCGAGCCCCTTCTTCTTCTCCGGTGTCCTTCGTCGTCTTCATACCCAGCCGACTTCCGGTGTCGACTCCAAATTCTTCTTCCATCCCGACGCCATCCCATCTCTCTACCCCTTCGCCCAAATCCTCGACATCCAGTCATCCCTTCTAGTTAATTTATAACCATCTCCCACAATCTCTTTCCATTCCGCCATCCATTAACCCCGTATCTTTCACGCACCTCTACCTTTCTCCAAACAGACCAGGTGAATTCCTTCAGTCTCTGAATCCGGCGAATGATCTCCATACCCAGCCGCCGTCAATCTTCATCACAATCACTGCCATTTTCAAGTAAGATTGCTTCAACTTTTCTATTAATAGTTGTAATTTAAAATTTTGCTATGGGAATTTTGCTGAAAATCTATTCATAAGCATGATATGGTTTATTGGCGATTTTGTGAGAATTCAACTGTGGTAGTATTATGCTGAGTTATCTGCTGAAAATTTTGAAATCACTGCTACTCGAAATTTGTTACCCATTTGCGATTCTTGCTATTTGCCAGTCAACTGATGAAGAATTGTGAATCTTCATTTACTAGGTTAATTTATGCTTTTTTTTGGAATTCAATTCAATCGGATTTTTGGTAAATTTGTGACTGTACTGATGATAGATAATAGTATGTTGCTGGAAAATTGCTGAAAAGTGTTGATTATGGATATACTAATTTTGTGTAAGCTGAAGTGCTATAGTGATTGGTTTTATTTCACGATTAATGTGGGAAATTGTTTTTAACCAAATTTTTTTCGAAATATGATGAGAGGGTATAATTCTGTGAGTAATTTACATACTTGCGTCGGATTTGAATTGGTGGTGACCCAATAATCCATGTTGTCTGGTGGACTGAATTTGGATCTTCCTTTGCTCATGTACAAGAGTGCCGAATAATTCTGCTCTTTTTAAGAATGACAAATTTCAATTTCAAGCTTTAAGATTGCTATGGAATCATGAGCTATTGTTAATTATTGTGAATTTGGCAATTGGGTAATTTGATTATTTAGAGAGAGGGTATAAATAAGGGGTGGAATTTTATGTGTAATTGCTGGAAATTTGTCACGTTCATTACGCCTTCTTCAAATTGCCATGTTGTTGACTTATTTTTTTTTACCCCATGTCTATATTTTATTCACATTGAGGACAATGTGAAATTTAAGTTTGGGGGTGAGAATTGTCTTGTGCCTAAATGATGATTTTTTTTAGAAGAGCCGTTTTACATGTATTAGTTAATTTAGTTTTTATTTTCTTTTGTTAGTTTTAGTAGTTAGTTTATGTACGCTTGTTTAGCGGGTAGCCATGTTGATGCTATGAAATCTATGGTTGTAGTTTAATTGACTTTGAAACCAAAAAAGATAACTGTATGTACATTTAGGGGGTGTTAGTGTAAATGGTAAGAAACAAAGGGGGTGTTAGTGTAAATCTAGTGTATTAATGTTTAAATATCGATTTGTGTACGCTTGTTAGCTGGGTAACCATGTTGATGCTATGAAATCCATGGTTTTAGTTTACTTGACTTTGAAATCGAACAACATAACTGTATGTACGTTGGGGGACTTTGAAACCGAACGTGCTTACATTCAAGCAACATTCATTCCATTTCTTCTCTTTCCATTCCTTTGGTTTAATACTCATATTGGGGGTGGGGGAAATAGGGTAGGACCCTAACCTTAAACAATTAATACCAAAAACTTGTTTCTAGAGTTAACTTGGAAATTTAAACTTGTACCAATTTATGTAAACCATATCTAATAAAAAACCTAAAAATAAAATTAAAAAAATCCTACGACATGAGGATCAAGAAAAACTTCATCTTCACGGCGATCAGCTAGAAAACCTGTCCAAGTAAAATTACTATTTTGATTAAAAATCAACAAGAAAAAGCAAGTCATTGTACACTAACCCTAAACTTAACCCTAAATCTAAACCTAACCCCAACCCTAAACCCTAACCCAACCTTAAATCCTAACCCCAACCCTAACCCTAAAACCTAAACCTAATTCGTAACACTAACTTTAAATCTAAACCATAACACTAACCCTAAACTTAACCCTAAATCTAAACCTAACCCCCAACCCCTACCCCCAACCCTAACCCCAAACCTAAACCCCAACCCTAAACCCTAACCCAACCCTAAACCCTAACCCCAACCCTAAATCCTAACCCCAACCCTAACCCTAAAACCTAAACCTAATTCGTAACACTAACTTTAAATCTAAACCATAACACTAACCCTAAACTTAACCCTAAATCTAAACTTAACCCTAAATCTAAACCTAACCCCAACCCCACCCCCACCACAACCCCCACCCCCACCCCCACCCCAACCCCCACCCCAACCCCAACCCCCAACCCCCACCCCCACCCCCAACCCCAACCCTAAACCCTAACCCAACCCTAAACCCTAACCCCAACCCTAAATCCTAACCCCAACCCTAACCCTAAAACCTAAACCTAATTCGTAACACTAACCTTAAATCTAAACCATAACACTAACCCTAAACTTAACCCTAAATCTAAACCTAACCCCCAACCACCCCACCCCTAACCCTAAAACCTAAACCTAAACCATAAACCTAATTCGTAACACTAACCTTAAACCTAAATTAATGACATAACTGTATGTACGTTTAGGGGGTGTTAGTGTAAATAGTAATAAATAAACGGGTGTTAGTGTAAATTTAGTGTATTAACGTTTAAACATCGATTTATGTATGTTTGTTAGCTGGGTAGCCATGTTGATGCTATGAAATTCATGGTTGTAGTTTAATTGACTTTGCAGCCAAAAAAGATAATTGTATGTACGTTTAGGGGGTGTTAGTGTAAATGGTAAGAACTAAAGGGGGTGTTAGTATAAATTTAGTGTATTAATGTTTAAACATCGATTTATGTACGCTTGTTAGTTGGGTAGTCATGTTGATGCTATGAAATCCATGGTTTTAGTTTACTTGACTTTGAAACCGAACAACATAACTGTATTTACGTTGGGGGACTTTGAAACCGAACGTGCTTACTTAGTTACTTTCAAGCAACATTCATTCCATTTCTTCTCTTTCCATTCCTTTGGTTTAATACTCATATTGGTGGTGGGGGAAATAGGGTTGGACCCTTTTTGTTATTATTATTAACTAATTGATTTTGGATAACTTGTATATGTTTAGGTTCATCCAGCAAAAAAAACAAAGAAATGATGATTATGCCATAAATGTATTCCTATGGTAAGCTTTTAAAGCTTCTTGTTTGATCATATGAAAATAACGACTTACTTTTTCTTGTTGATTTTTAATCAAATTAGTAATTTTACTTGGACAGGTTTTCTAGTTGATTGCCGTGAAGATGGAGTTTTTCTTGATCCTCATGTCGTAGGATTTTTTTAATTTTATTTTTAGGTTTTTTTTTAATAGATATGGTTTACATGGATTTGTATAAGTTTAAATTTCCAAGTTAACTCTAGAAACAAGTTTTTGGTATTAATTGTTATATATAATTTATATGGATTGTTGTAATAACATTTATAGTTTGATAATTTTAAATTAGTTTTATATTATTGTTTATTTAGTATCTTCAGTTTTGTATTAATTGTTATATTATTAGGTACAAAAATTTATGATAATAGTATTTTTGGGTTTTTTTTAAAATTTTTTTACATTATTAGCGACGGAATTTTCCGTCGCTGAAATTCAATTTTATTTAATTTTTTAAAGCCTTTAGCGACGGAATTTTTCATGAAATTCAAATTTAATTAATTTTCAAAAGCCTTTAAAATGAAATTCAATTTTAATTAAATTTTAAAAGCCTTTAGCGACGGAATTTTCCGTCGCTGAAATTCAAATTTAATTAATTTTCAAAAGCCTTTAGCGACGGAATTTCTCGTCGCTGAAATTCAATTTTAATTAAATTTTAAAAGCCTTTAGCGACGGAAAATTCCGTCGCTGAAATTCAATTTTATTTAATTTTAAAAAGCCTTTAGCGACGGAAAATTCCGTCGCTGAAAATCAATTTTAATTAATTTTAAAAAGCCTTTAGCGACGGAAAATTCCGTCGCTGAAAATCAACTTTTAGCGACGGAAAATTCCGTCGCTGAAAATCAACCTTTAGCGACGGAAATTTCCGTCACTAAAGGCTACCTTTAGCGACGGAAATTGGTCCGTCGGCATCAGCGACGACAAATCAACGACGGACTAGCGACGGAAAAATTCTGTCGCTGGGGGCTTTTAGCGACGGAAAATTCCGTCACTAAAGGTCATTTTTCTAGTAGTGCATTTAAATGGGAATAAGAAAAAAATTGTTCTGACTTTTTAAGGGCCCTAAGCAAACAAAAAAATTGAGGCTCCTAATACCAAGGTTCTAAAATCGTTAGGCGGTCGCTAGGCGTACACTAGCGCCTAGCACCTAGGGGACTAGTCGGGGCGTAATCGGGGCTTAGGTGGGGCCTAGAATTAAGACATAATTACCATTTTTTGATAATTTACATCAAAGATCAAACACATTGAATACAAATTTAATTTTTTTTTATGTTTGTCATTTTATCAAACACTTGTTTATATTTGTAAAATGAACAAAAATATACAAACCTACCATTAATCTCAATTCTCAACAGCCCCAAAGCAATAAACAAGCCAAGTTTATAACTAAAAACAAAAAAGATATTACTCTAGTTCGCCCCCCATTACCTCCCTCTCTGCCTCACCATTACCACTCCCCATTTCTTCTCTAGTTTGCCCCCTCTTCCTTCTCCGGTCACCGCATACCACAAAATCAAAGCTACAAAAATAAATTAAGGTCGGCGAGTGGTCGATTAGGCGGCAACTAAGAAATTCGCGGCGGTAGAGAGGGGCCTAGCGCCTAGGCGGGGTCTAGGCGGAGCTAGGCGGGGAGTTTTAGAACACTGCCTAATACAAAAGAAGATACTTATTAAACATTTTGTGTGTGTGATAAATTTTGTTCTAGTCTTGTTTTCAAGTTAATTGATCAATTTCTCTCTTTAAGATCATGTATTTGCATTTTTTTTATTTTCTCTCTTTAAGATTTTTTTAATCTTTAATTGTGCTCTCACACCCATTTGATTGATCAATTTCTCTCTTTAGTAATCCAGCTTTGCGATGCACAAAATATATAAATAGGAAAAAATAATTTTTTAGTGACTGCAGTATATGTAAATTAAACAAATACTTAAAACATAAAGATAAAAAAGTGAATTTTAATATGATGTAAAAAATTATTATTAAAGATATTAGAATACTTGTTTAAATACATCATTGGTCGTTGAACTTGTACAATTATTATCATTATCACATATCAAAATAGTTTCATATTTGTAACATTGGAAAGCAGCATAACAAATCTTTCTCCGGGTTAACATGCATCTTCAGCCTCTTTATCTTGCTCTATGATCTGGGTACACAATTCTCAATCTACTATTTTTACACAACCGTTTGTAAACGTTAAAGGATGAACATTAAAAGTTGTGTTAATAGTTAATATAGTCAATATACTTGCAGGACTCTCGTATAATAATATGGACAATTATTAAAAAAAGATTCCTTCTAAATCGAAAATAGAAGATGGTTATCCCCTCCCCGCCTGTGGGTTCCCCGGAGTGCGCCCGCGCCCCGCGCGCCCTTGGATAGGGGTTCGAGTACGTGCGGAAGCGAGACACCACGCTTTCCAGTCCATCCTCCCTTGTTTAGGGGAGGACGAAATTAAAAATGCGGAAAGGGTGCTGTCTAAAATAGCTCGTTGAATACACCTCGGTAACTTCAGTGAATTTTTGGTCCATATGGGAGCTTTGGGTTTTCTGTATCAAGTTATCCCTTTTTAAGGGGATACCAGGATGCAGGAATACATCACTCTTTCATTCATATTCTCCCTTATTTAGGGGAAAATGGAAAGTGCAAGAAAGAATATTGCGAGGCCCCACTATGGATTTTATGAAAATTGTCTTATGGCCTATTTCGGATCACTATGAGTGCTTTGGGTTTTCTATATCAAGTTATCATTTTTTAGGGGATACGAGGATATAGGAATGCATCACTCTTTCATTCTCATTCTCCTTTTTTAGGGGAAAACGGAAAAGTGCAAGAAAGGAGTGTTGCGATGCCTCACTAGATCCAAAATGTTTTATAGAGTCGCCATCTTTATTTTAAGGGAGAAATAAAGAAAAACCAAAAAAGAAAAACCAGAGATTGCAAAAACGGGTTCAGAGGCTAAGTTACGAGTTGGGAAGGTGCTAGGCACCCAACTCGCCCTTTCGGTCTCAAAAGCGGTTTTTGGTTAAAGTATGCTTTTTGTTATATTTATCTAGCAACTAAATAAAGCATTAAAAGACATGAAATAAAAGCAAATACATCCATGACTACATTATTTACGGACTTGCAGCCATTTCCTTACAATAATTACAAATACATTTAAAAAAATTTGGCCATAACAACGGCTCTTTCAAATAGTATTTCCTAACTAAATCCGGGCAGCAAAACGGCTTATATTTTTACATTGGGCCGGATTTGAAAATAACTTTTTATAAATAAATGCCCTTAAAGGTTTTACCTTTTAGAGCGTGGTGTGCTCGCTCTGTCCTTCTCGAGAGAGGGAGTCTTTTTTATGCTGCTGCTGCTACGGTTTGGGCAGAGTAACGACTTGTTTTTGGTGGTTTTGGCTTTTTTACTCGGGCAGAGCAACTGCTCTTTCCGAGGCTTTTGGACCGGGGAAATAGGGTGGATACCTAACTAGAGGGCTAGGGATCACTTTGACCGGTTGGATTTACTTTTGGTGGAGTTTAGGCAGGGCTTCGAAGCTTTATAGAAGGATAAATCCCTATCTCACTTTACTCACTAATCTCTCAGCGTAACAACGACGCGGAGAGTTTTTGATTGATGATCGGTGTACTGAAAGTGAACCCCGAAGGCTCTATTTGTAGGCTGAGAAGAGGACTCATCGGGGATTATAATTTCTCTGAGCGTGCTTCATTTCCTTGTACACCGCGCCTTAAAAATTGTACAATGCGTGAACTGGGGAGCCACTGTAGCAGCACTGTAGCACCTTGGGAGTTGCCATAATTCCCTGTGGGCGCCGCACTAGAGACCCTATTAAGTCGCGCCCGTGCACTATTCTGGCTTCCATTTTTGCACTTTTAGCCCTCGCATTTTATTGTTTTGCGCATCCTACTTTGCCTTTTGCATTTTTAACTCATGTAACTTGACATTTGTTAAGTTTTAACAGGTCTTGATATCACATGCCAGAGTTACATACCAGGGGTACGAAATTGGGGTGTCTACAGAGCCCCTCAACGATGGAGTCTACGGGTAACCCGAGGCTTATTGAGTAGACAAACATCGTTGATAAGAAATAGACTCTCCAATTTCGTGCAGTTAAAATAGGAGAGAAATGCAACAGGTAGCAGTTATAATGCAATAGTTTATAATGCTAACCAAACCCCCATATCCTAGACATATTTAGTCGGTTATAGCAGGTTATCGTAGTTTTAAAGAAGATATGCAATAAAATGTTTTGATGGTCGGACCTACTAATGTAGGCTGCCTACGTGTTCCTTAATAAAGGAAATCAGACCAAAACGTAGTTCGGGCCAAAGCCGAAACAAACATCTTTGCGGCAGTGGGTGCCCTACCGAAATAGGTACGCCTACGTATCCTTATCCAAGGAATCAAACCGAACGTAGTTCTCCTGAAAATGCCGACAAACAAGTGCTGCGATGGTCGTGCCTACCGAAATAGGCTACCTACGTATCCTTATCCAAGTAATCAGACCAAACGTAGTTCAAACTAAAGTGAACAAACAAATAAACCAACAATGCTGGGCGGAATGCGATGTCTTCTCAAGAACTCAGCCTTCGTCGGAGAACAAAGCATTTCCCTCTAATCCGGGGTTGCAGCCCCTTCAGGGAAAGTTTCCAAACACAAACACAAATGCATAGAATGCACTGTCTCCTCAGGAACTCAGCCTTCGTCGGAGAACAAAGTCTTTCCCTCTGATCTGGGGTTACAGCCCCTTCAGGGAAAGTTTCCAAACACAAACAGAAATGCATGGAATGCACTGTCTCCTCAGGAACTGATCGATGTCTTATTTTAATTATTTTCCTTACACGTGGACAAGACTATTGGAGAATAGTTTTGGGAAGCAAGGGTCGAACCACAGAGACAAGAAGATCACATATAGCACGCTTTATTGATAGCAAATTATTAATCTAAGGGGGGGGGGTTTATATTAATTCTATTCTAAACTAATTATTACTATTCTTGTTTAACTAGATCTTATGGTGAATGGAAATCTAGGATTAGAGTTTCACTTATATCTCCTCTATGCTTATTTTAATAAATTATCATTTAATCTCTTGGGTTCGTTCACAAAATATAGATATAGCCTATTGAATTACTGTTCAGTCTCAATCTTCAAATAATTCATCCATTCTATATCCTAGGCACAAGAACATATGATCTAACTGTCACTTAGGTCATATATGGAACCTGACCCTAACTTATCACTCTCGTGCATCGATAGGTTCAATTTATTGTGATGGTGAGCCAGTGTACGACATATGCACATTGATCATGCAGTTATCCGCACCTCTAGGCCTTTATTATTCACGATTACATTCATTTGTTCAAAGTGAAATAATAGAGGGATTGATAAACACCACAATCAACAAGAATTGAATGAATAAAAATATAGATTAAAGCATAGATTCGATACAAGTTGCCTCCCACCTCCTAGATTAATGAAGATTTAGTTCATCCTTGAAGATGAACAACACATGGAGATGATTGAATTCATGAATCGATCTTCAATACTTGTAATTACAACAACTAATTATATTATACAACCTAAAATCTATTCTAAAGCTATAGAAAACTACTTTCTAGCCGTCTCCAGCCGTCCTAATGCCTTGGCTACCGGCCTCTATTTATACCATGTAGTTGTAGGGCAATTAGATCTCTTAGCCTGACGTGAAAACACAATTTTGGGCATTCTGACCACCTTGCGGTCGCAAGGTATAAGGCACCTTGCGTCCGCATGGTCTTTCAATAATCCGGGGCTTTATTTCTGATGTTTCTGCCTACCTTGCAGAGGCAAGGTAGATTGCACCTTGCGACCGCAAGGTGCCCAGTCTGGTCATCTTCGTTTCTTCTTCAATTTTACACTCTGGCCCCTTTTCGGAATTTTCACCAATAAGCCTTATAATTTATACACTTTCACCTAAAACCCTGAAACTCACAAAATCACTGAAAAACGCATGTTAGTAGCCAAAAGCCTCGTGGAATCGCTCAATTTAAGTCATAGAAGTATAGGAAATCGACGTATAAAATACATCGATCAAATACCCCCAAACTTAAACTTTGCTCGTCCACGAGTAAACAATACTTATAAACACAAGAGCAATTAATTAACAACATAACGAAAAATCTTTTTGGAGGGTGACAATATTTACACTCCTCTAGAAACCCACAAACTCAAGGAGACTCTTACGAGTGACTCGATTACGCATATAAATACAAAAACTGATAAATACAAAAGCGGATAAAAACTAAACTAAAAATAAAACAAAAATCTTTTTGGCTTCAACCTCAAGTTATAATAGCATGGCATAACAAAGCAGTCTCAGTTCGATTCTCACCACACATGTACAGACTTAATCACATAAAACCAACTGACTTTTTCTTAAAACTGCTACTACTCTTAATTTCTCCGTGTGTGTGTGATCACCAGTCTTAAAGAATATCTCAACTAAAACAGTTTTATTAAGCTAAGAACCACATTCATATGAAAATCAGAATTCAATTAAAACCAATGCATCATGAAGTATGAGATCTACCATCCAAACCCGGTCTATTACAGACAGAGAGGTCACCAAGGATTTCAAAAACTTATACATCCATCCCATGCACTTCTATGTATGACATACAATGCTCTCCTATCCCAATTACTTGTAATAGCTAAGATTATGCTAACACAGTGAGCTATTGGCGAATAATATGAATATGAAGTGTTTGATCAATTATGTATGACTCACTTAGCAGAGAAAACACGCACAAGCATTGGCAAGAAGATCATTAGGTCTTTATTAGCTTGTAATGTAAGGCCATGGTGTTTGGGGGCTTTGAAGGAAAGGGATTGGAATTCAAAGTGAGAGAGTAATACTACCCTTTATCCCTCATACTTCCAAACAAAAGGAAGTTTTCCCTATTCAGGCTAGGACCTGCAAAGACTACAAGTGGGGGGGTATTTTCTTTTTTCTTTTACTTTTCACTTTTTTCTTTCTTCCCCCCCCCAAATTTGTTTTGGGCAATATATAATCTAAAAACATCTCATCATTTTTTTCAACAATATTTTTCTAACATATTTTCTTTTGAAAGCTATGCTTTCATTTGAATCTATTTGCACTCTTCTTCTTCTGTTTCATTTTTCGTCGATCTATTTTTTTTTTTCGACGGGAAGAAGAAGTCTTCAGAAAACTTGCTTGACTGAAAAATGGTCCCATAAATTTAATCCACCCACATCCTACTCTCTCAAAGGGTAGGCTAAAAGTGTATAGGCTTTTAGGGTTCAGTTAATGTGGGTAATAGAAGCGATGTCGAATAGGGGTTTAATGTGTGCTTGGCACACTCCATTCTTTTTAATTAGGCTCAAAAGGGGACACTAGGGATATTTTTAGTAAAGGTCAGGGAATATTTAGGCTCTAACGATACAAAGATGGCCTAAGTCGTTTCTTGATGCCAAATGCTCATGTAGTTTTTAAAGCAAGTAAGACACACAAAATCTCATATCAACTATGGGAATTGTGGGGTTGAATGTTTAGCATCACTGGATTTCACATAAGTATTCGCTATGCCAGATGGTAGGGACAATTGAGACTAACATGCAGACACGGTTCGAAAGTGTGCTTGAGATATATTAGTAAGAAAAATCCAAGGGATCTAACTATCATGCAATTGACCATAAGTTACAATTTTATGAAACAATTATGTTCAGATGGCTATTCTTCATATTCTTGTGCATATCTTGTTGAAATGAAGTAGGTGCTATAAACTTTATAAAACTATTCCAATCAATCCATAATTATGACTGGTGTGGGTGCATGAAGAATTTGGAGAAAAGTTGGAATTTCGCAAAATCAAGTAAATTCCAGAAGGATCTACGAATAAGTTATGTGGTTCATTGCATTAACTCCTCATCGACTAGTAATACCACACCAAAACTCGAGGATGAAATTTTTACATTAAAATATTTTTTGATTTTTAAATTTTTTAAGTTTTTTTTTTATAAAGAAAATTGGAGATGATGATAACACAATTGATGATGGATCCTCATGAGAGGAATCCACGAGCATCCAAAATTATAGTATTCTGGTCAAGGCAACATCTCCGAAAACAAGAAAAATTCAAAAGCAAGAAAGGCGGGTGAGGAGAAAACACGATAGAGGGAAAAGAGTATTGACAAGAAGGTTAGGGGAGGAAATGTCGTTTTTAAATTCGACATGTCGAAGGCGTACGATCGGTTAGAATGGTCTTTTCTCATCCGTGCTCTGTTGGCTCATGGTTTCAGTGAGAGGTTCTGCCATTCCATTCGAGGTCTGTTAGAGAATAATTGATATTCTCTTAGGATCAATGGGGAGTCCTTCGGTTTTTTCAAATCTTTTCGGGGGGTTCGTCAAGGTGACCCTCTATCTCCCATGTTATTCATTTTAGCGCAGGAAGTGTTATCTTTTAATATTAATCGGGCAGTAGATAGTGGCCGCGTTAGTCCGTATTATCATGGGCGTGGTGGTGTGACTATATCCCATCTTACATCAGCCGATGACATGCTTGTCTTACGTAATCTGGTGGTAAGAAGAATCATTTATGGGGTTGAGGAAAATCATGGCGGACTATGAGTCCGATTCGGGGACAAGCCAGTTAACAATAACAAAAGCGGTTTCTTTGTTTCCAAACACTGTTCTGCGAGGAAAGCTCTTCAAATCTCTCGGTGGTCTGTTTGCGACCAACACTTTTGGCCTTTGAAATATCTGGGTATGCCGCTTTTTAAAGGGCGTATGAGACGAAGTTACTTCGAGGATTTAGAACTTAAAATTGTTAAACGTATTAATGGTTGGCGGGCGAGGCTTCTATCATTTGGTGCTAAGATTACTCTTATCGACTGACGTTACGTAGCATTCCGATCTATGCGATGGGCTGCTCACGAAGTTGCCTAAAAGTGTTATTCATCGATTGGAGCAACGGTTGGCTGACTTTCTGTGGAATGTTAATGGATCTCGGCGAACCCATTGGATTGCTTGGTACAAGGTTTGTCGTCCAACGGATGAAGGTGGATTAGGTATTCGTTCATTGGGTCAGGTGATGGAATCCTTGCACGCCAAGCTTGCATGGCATATTTTAGAAGGTGAAGGTCTTTGGGCCAGATTATGTATTGGAAAGTATGGCATTCAGAATGAGGGCTACACAATCGGAATGTCTACGCCGTGGAAAGCTATTTTGTCTCAACTTTGGAAAGTGCAACAATGCAGTAGGTGGGTGGTCGGGCAAGGTAACATTTCTTTCTGGGATGATAATTGGTGTGGGGAAAGATTGATCGGCCCCCTTCCTATGGACAAAAATCTTTCTTTTCGGGAGGCAATGAACCAGTTGGATGAATTAAGGCATATAGTTCGTCGAGTACAGAAATCGCTTATATCAAGTTCATTGCGAGGAGGATACGCCTGATAAATTGGTCTGCACGTTATCAAATTCTGGATCCTTCCGATCTAGCGATTTCTGGAAATTTTATCGTGTGGCTGATCCTGTTGTTCGCTAGGCTAAATTAATTTGGCAAAGTTGGATCCCGACTCGGGTGAGCGGGTTTCTTTGGAACCTGCTGTTTGAGAATGCGCTCGTGGGCTTCGAATCTCCGCCTCGTCATATTGCGTTGGCCTCTCGGTGTCATTGCTGCTCCAGTTCTCCAGGGGTGGAATCGCTCGACCATTTGTTCATCCGTTCAGAAATTGCAGTTACGCTTTGGAACAGATTTGCAGCTCGTTTTCGGTTGGTTAGTTCATACTCAAATTTACAGCACCTTTTTTCGATCTGGTCCAGCGGTTCCTTTCGTAGGCAGGATGGGTGCTGCCGTCTTGGTATATTTGTTTTCATTTGTTGGGAGGTTTGGAAGGCTCGTTGCGGGGCCGTTTTCGACAACGTGCCAATGAAAGCGAATGCCATTTGGGCGAGGGTTTTAGAGCATATATGTGACTCATCCAACTTACTTTCTCCAAAGGCCAGCAGCAGCTTGAGTTATTGTATGGCTATGCAATCTCTTAACATTCCTATTCAGCGTATTCCTCAGGCTCGGGGTTTATGGCTGAAATGGACTCCGTCTCTAACCCATAAGTTTAAGTTGAACACTGATGGTTCTTCTAAGCATGGCATTTGCAGGAGGCGTTATTCGGGGCGAAATGGGTGAGTTTGTTGGGGCTTTTTCGAGTTTCTACGGCAATGGCACTAATATGAAGGGTGAAATTTTAGCTTTGAAGGATGGGTTACAGTTATGTCGGTCGTTGGGCTTGGAGGAGGTCGAGGTGGAATCCGATTCTCTAGTTGCAGTGAATGTTTTGAAGGGGTCTCAGGCTGGTCCTTGGCAGTATAGCTATGAACTTAGAGATTGTCGAGTTATGTTGTCGGAGTATAGTTTACATCATGTTTTTAGAGAACAAAATTCTGTGGCAGATCGTTTGGCGGCAGTGGCTCATGTTTTCCGGGACAGCCATAGATATTCAACGCTCTCTTCCCTGCCTGCTATTGTAAAGAAAGCTATTGCTATGGATTCGTTTGGTTTCTATACCTTCAGGAAGTTGTAATAGGTTCCTTTGTTCTTTGTGTTGTTCGAGGTTAGGCCCCTTGCCCCCTCTTTGGGTCTGGCAGGCTGTCCCCCTCTTGTTGTTTCCGCCTTTTCATATATTTTATTTCCGCAGGTGCCGCCCTGCTTAAAATAAAAAATAAAAAAAAAATAAAAACGTAGCCCAACTCCATTCCTCCTTAGGCTAGGACCTGCTAAGACTCTGGGCTTAGAATCCCCCCCCCCCCAACTTAATTTCTATTTTGTCCCCAAAATTGAGGAACATATGAGAGGCTTGATGGGGAAGGACAAATATCAAAAGGACATAACAGGCCCACCTAACGAAAGAGGATGAAACTTGGGTCTTGACTCATGGTGAGTCGGGAGGAAATAACGAACGAGGACGAAACTCGGGGATCGTGTCAGGTGGCATCCCAAAAAAATTGGAGACATTTTGTCTCACTAGGTTGACCCAACCAAACAAATCTTCTTGGTTGGCACGCATAAGTGCCAACTGCTGGTTTGCCATATTGGCTTCAAGGGCCACCTCTTCTAGCCTTTTTTTTTATTTTTTTTATTATTAATTTTTTTTAAGGAAACATGGGCGGCACCCTGCGAAATTTATTAATAAGGAAAAGAAATACAAACTTGAGGGGGACTGATCGATGTTTTAATTAATCTTTTTCCTTGCAAGTGAACAAGACTATTATAGAATAGTATTGGAAGCAAGGGTCGAACCCACAGAGACAAGTGATCACGAACAGTGCAATTATTGATAGCAAATTATTAATCTAAAGGGGGTTTTTATATTTAATTCTACTATAAACTACAATTTATAGATGTTTAACTAATTAGACAGTAATAACAGATATGAAGATTGTAAAACCCTAAAATGTTGCTTGATTGTGTTATGCATGGATTCATACATTGATAATCATCATAAACATGTTCATTTAGCTCCCGTAGATGTTTAGAGTCAATAGCATGATCGTTGACGTCGTTTGAGATGCAGGTATGCACTTTTCTTTCGCGAGATGCTTTGAATCTCGGGTTTAAGATTTATGTTGTAACTTCATGGATTATTGTTAAAGGGCATTTAAAACATCATTTACATGCCTTGGATGTTTGTTAGATGCTAGTTGCATCGACGGTTTGGTTGCTAGTTGGATTCTAGCGAAAACCCTTTTCAGTTTCACTTTTCGATTCGTTCGGCGAGTTACGCTGAGTTCTTGGCCCTGTTTTGATGAGGTTTGAGACTTGATTCCTTTGGTTATAGATTGGAGGATATTAAGGTTGAATTGTAGACCAATTTTGGCTTGGAAGGACTCGAGAACGCACGCGGGAGAGGCCGGGATCGAGCAAGGATTGAACAAAACCCTAAATGCTGAAAATGGCTTTGATGCGGTCGCATCACTAAGGCCTTAAGCGACCGCAAGGGTCTAAATTCCAGAATGTCGGATTTTGCCTCTTTTTCTGATCTGTCCGAAAGTTTGACCATTTAGACCTAATCTAAACCCATCCTAACCCTACTTAATTACCCTAATACTAATCCTAAACACCTATTAAGAGATTAGGGGCTAATTAGTGGCTTGATTAGTGAGTTAATCCCCCATATAAAACCCAAGAAACTGCCGCATTCTCTCCATAGTTCGGCCAAGGCAGTAAGTCGACTTCCCTTCTTCTCTTCTTGCGAATTCTGGGAGCTCTCAACAGGGAGCTTGAGAGAGGGCTTGAGAGTGTTGATTCAAGGGTTTCAAAGGGACCAAGCTTGGAAGCCATAGCTGGGTCTTCATCTTCCCCATTCTACCTACAAACTTGAAGAAGGAGATGAAGAGAAGACATCATCTCTAGGGCACGAATTTTCAGATTTGTTAGGGCTAAGTTGGGTAAGTTTCTACCTTTCTTCTCCTTCTTTTTAGGCTCCATTGACCCTAGGGAATCAACCATGTGTGCTATTTGGGTCAATGGAAGCCATTGTTAGGGTTTATAGAAAATGTATGAACCCTAGGATTTCAAATTTATGTTAGAACTTGATTGGCCTATGTGAGACCATGATTATGTGAAATTCATGTTCTAAATTGCCTATTGAACTTGATTATGTTGTGTATTCATGTAGATTGATGTTAGTTTGGTTGAGATGCTTGGAGGGTGATTTGCCCTAATTTGGTTTTAGCTTGCAATCTAATGATGTTAGCTTGATTAATATGTTTTACAAGCTTAATAGAACATATTGAACCATGTTGTGAATTTTAATCATGAATTGAATGTTATGATTGGTATGATGACTTGGATGATATTATGCACAAGATGGCTAAATTATTCTAAGTTGCATTGTTAATTAGTTTGTTGGGTTTATATGAGTATATTGAACATTGGGATTGTGGTTTTGGGCGATAGTTATGAACATAGGGGGTTGATGAAGCCTAAGCTTCTAATCCTTGAATTTTCGGAAAACTTAGATTGAACTCAACGGAGTTAACCTTTGGGTTAGTATGAATCCTAGGAACTATAATTTTAAGTCCTACGGAATTTTGGGTAGAATTCATGGAGGTCGAGCCTCCAAGAAGTTTTGAAGTGTGTGAAGCACACTTGATTATGAGAACTTATATGATTCTCGGTTATGATGTTTATGCTAGTTGTGGATGAATTGCATGACTAGTTTGATAGTAGAGTGTTTACCTACTTGTTTTGAGCATATGAGTATATATTACTTGTGCTTGGGTTTTAAGTCCAATGGCGTCGATGCATTGAGTCTTTGGTGGGGCGATACATCGTCTTCACGAATTATGGGATTCGTGATCGCGATGTATCGCCGTGCCGGGTTTGCACACACCCCTCCATCGATGGCCACGGTGGGGAAGTAGTTTATCTTAGTTGTAGTAATACACATGACTTTGATAACTATGGAACTCGGCGGAGGCGTCTCGGGGCGTCGATATCTACGAGAGGATATCGAGGGCACATAAGGGTTTTGCACGTGTTTTTGCGGGAGCGACACGCGGAGGAATTTGGTAATGGTATCATATCCCTTATATACATGAATTGTTTCACAAGTGCTTAAGTGAATAACGTGCTTAGTGAATTGGATATGATATGATGTTTGTTTGGTTTCTTACATGTTATACTTAATAGATAACATATTGATTAATGTTGTTAAGCATGTATGCTATCACATGAGTATTATTGGAATGTGGTTTTATGCCAAAGGTATAGATTATTATCGTTAAGCATATAAATGCCTTGACATGGATTTTAGTGAGATGTTATACTACAATGATAACATGTTTTGTTAATGTTGAGCATGGATGCCATAACATGAATTTATATAGGTTATTTCATGACGATAGCATGATGTATTTTATGATTGAGCATTATGCCATGGTAGGAAGTTATGGTTAGTAACTTACTAAGTCTTTGTGACTTACTTTTATTTGTTGGTTGTTTTCCTAGATCCGAGCGGCGTGCGGATCAAGTAAATCAAGAAGATTGCGTTGGCAAAGATTCTTTTGGCAAGGTTGCTACTTAGATGTTGTTTTTGTTTTGGTGAGGTCGTTGGGAAGATGAAGTTATGTAAACTTCATGTTGGGTAGCAAACCTTTATGTGAATTGTAATGTTGTAATTATGTTGTTAGCTTATTCTTTTGGTAGCCGACAAGTAGAAGTCGTGCTTGATGTATATTGGTAGTTAAACTTCCATGTTTACGGTTGTTAGTACTTTTAATGGTTAGTACTTAAGTTGTTGGTAGCCGGTTGGTTTTAGTCGCTTGGTATTGTGAATATGTTTAGCATGCTATATTGCTAGTTAAATATTATGTTTGTTCTCCGTGTTTTTAGCCGTTGAGTTGTTAGACTAGAGTCTTAGACTTAGTTTAATGTTGGGTTCGGCCGTAGTTGCCGATGACTTGGTTTATATTATGCTTATTATTGAATTGCATAACGAGGGAGTTTGTCCTCGTGCCCAATGTTGCGACACGAGTCGAATTTTTGGACCGAGAGATTAATTATCTCTTTGGTTGTTTTAGTTTGAGCTTGTTAGCTCGGGCGCCTTGTTTTATTTTATTTGCTTCCGCATGTGTTTAGAGTTGTCGGTGTATCGCCGTTATGGCCTACCCTTTATTTGCTACTTGTTATTGTTATTTGCTTTCGTGGCACGACCTTGGGATTTCGTCTTAGGATCAAGATTAGAATTAGTCTAAAATCTTATGGTGAGTGGAAATCTAGGATTAGGTTTCACTTATATCTCCTTTATGTTCAATTCATAATAATATCATTCAATGTCTTGGGTTAGTTCACTAAAGATAGATATAGTCTGTTGAACAATTGGTTCGGCCTCGATCCCATAAAATTCACCCATTCTATATCTAGCACAGGGAACTATTAATCTATTTGTCACCTAGATTTATGATATCTGTCACCTAGATCATGTAAGAACCTGGTCTAACTTATCACTCGTGCATCGATAGGTCCAATTTATTGTGTTGGTGAGCCGATTGTGCGACATATGCACTTGGTCATGTAGTTATCCGCACCCTAAGCCTTTATTATTTGCGATTACATTCATTTGTTCAAAGCAAAATAATAGAGGGATTGATAAACAACACAATCAACAAGCATTGAATGGATATATATAAGAATCAAAACATAAAGTTGATACAAGTTACCTCCACCTCTAGATTATGGATGATTTAGTTCATCATAGACAATGAAGCAGAACATGGAGATGATTTGATACATGATTTGATCTTCAATGTCGAAATTACAGAATCTAACTATGTTATACAATCTAAAAACTACCTAAAATCTACCTAAAGAGAGCTTTCAGCCGTCCTCCCCCTCTCTTGGCTCGGCATCTGACTTCTATATATACTCGGGAGTTGTAATTCGATCGAATAACTGTGTGAAAATCCGAATAAGTCGCATTCGACCACCTTGCGGTCGCAAGGTCTGGGTACTGCGTCCATTGGGTCTCGATATGTCGGACCTTGGAATTCTTGACTTAAGCCTTTTGTGACCCATCTTGCCTACCTTGCGGTCGCAAGGTGCGAGGCACTTGCGTCATAAGGTCTCCATCTGCGGCTTTCATTCTTTCTTTATTTTCCATTTTGCCCTTCTTGAAATTTGCACTTAAAACCACGGAGTTTCCGTATTTTCACTAATAACCAGAAACTTACAAAACTCACGAAAACATATATTAGTACCCAAAAACCTCGTGAAATAGCATAATTTAAGTCATAGAAGTATATAAAATCGACGTATAAAATACATCGATCAAATATCCCTAAACTTAAACTTTGCTCGTCCACGAGTAAACAATAAACTTATAAATACAAAAGCATATATATAACAAAAATTAAAATCTTTTTGGAGGGTGACACTATTTACACTCCTCTATAAACCCACAAACTCAAGGAGACTCTTTCGAGTGACTCGACTATGCAGATAAATACAAAAACAGATAAATACAAAAGCAAATAAAAATTAAACTAAAAATAAAATTAAACTAAAAATAAAACATAAAATCTTTTTGGCTTCATCTCAAGTTATAGGTGTATGGTATGCAAGTAATCTCAGTTTGGTGCTCACCACATATATGCATGCTTAGTCATATAGAACCAACTAATCTTTTCTTAAAACTGCTACTACTTCTAATTTCTCCGTGTGTGTGTGATCACCAGTCTTAGAGAATATCTTAACTAAAACAGTTTTATTGAGCTAAACACCACATTCATATGAAAATCAAGGTTTAAGAGAAAATCATGCATTAAGAATTATGAGATCTACCATCCAAACCCGGTCGATTCTGAGACGAGAAAGGTCCCAAGGATTTAAAAGACTTATACATCCATCCCATGCACTTCTATGTATGTCATACAATGCTCTCCTATCCCAATGACTTGTAATAGCTAAGATTATGCTAACACAGTGGGGTGAATAACAATGATTATGAAGTGTTTGATCAATTTCATGTTATTCACTTGACAGTTAAAACAACATAAGCATTGGCGAGAAGATCATTAGGTCTTTATTAGCTTGTAATGTAAGGCCAAGGTGTTGGGGGATATGAAGGAAATGAATTAGAATTCAAAGTGAGAGAGTAAGACTACCCTTTATCCCTCATACTTCCAAGCAAAAGGAAGTTTTCCCTATTTAGGCTAGGACCTGCAAAGACTACAAGTGGAGGGGTGCTTTTCGTTACTTTTCACTTTTCTTCTCCCCCCCCCCCAAACTTGTTTTGGGCAATAAATTCTTCTAAAAATATCACATCATTCTTATCAGCAGAATTTTTCTAACATATTTTCTTTTGAAAGCTATGCTTCCATTTGAATCTTTGTTTACACTCTTCTTCTTCCGTTTCATTTTTCGTCGATACATAATTTTTTTCTTTTTCAACATTTTTTTTTCGACGACGGAAAGAAGAAGTCTTCCAAAAAATAGCCTACTGAAAAGAAGTGGTCCTCCTAGAATCAATTTCCCACCCACATCCTACTCTCTCAAAGGGTAGGCTAAAAGTGTATAGGCTTTTAGGGTTAAGTTAATGTGGGTAATAGAGAAGCGATGGCGAATGGGGGTTTAAATAGTGTGCTTAGCACACTCCATTCTTTTCATTAGGCTCAAGGGGACACTAGGGATATTTTAGTATAGGTCAGGGAATATTTAGGCTCTAACGATCCAAAGATGGCCTAAGTCATTTCTTAATGCCAAATGCTCATGTAGTATTTAAAGCAAGTAAGACAACACAAAATATCATATCAACTATGGGAATTGAGGGTTGAATGTTTAGCATCACTGGATTTCACATAAGCATTCGCTAAGACAGATGGTAGGGACAATTGAGACTAACATGCAGACACGGTTCGAAAGTGTGCTTGAGATATATAAATGAGAAAAATCCAAGGGATCTAACTATCATGCAATTGACCCTAAGTTACAATTTAATGCAACAATTATGTTCGAATGGCTATGCATCATATTCTTGTGCATATCTTGTTGAAATGAAGTAGGTGTTATAAACTTTATAAAACTATTCTAATCAATCCATAATTATGACTGGTGTGAGTGCATGAAGAATTTGGAGAAAAGTAAAAGTTTCGCAAAATTAAGTAAATTCGAGAGGATCTAGACTAACTATGCGGTTCATTGCACTAATCTCCTCATTGACTACGACTAGCATTACCACACCTAAACTCGAGGATGAATATTTTGAATTAAAAAAAATCTTTTTTTATAATATATTTTTTAAAGAAATTTGGAGATGATGACGATGACACAATCGATGATGGGTCCCCATAAGAGGAACCCACGAGCATCCAATGTGAGTGTATTTTGGTGAAGGCAACATCTCCGAAAATAAGAAAAATTAAAAACAGGAAAATAGGGTGAAGATTTAAATGGTCATCGTATAAAGAAATTTTTCTTCACCCTAACGACATAGCCCAACTCCATTCCTCGTTAGGCTAGGACCTGCTAAGACTAAAAATTTTAAATCCCCCCAAACTTAATTTCCATTTTGTCCTCAAAATAGAGGAACATATTAGAGGATTGATGGGGAAGGACAAATATAAAAAGGACGTAGCGGGTCCACCTAACGAAAGAGGATGGAACTTGGGCCTCGACTCACGGTGAGTCGGGCGGAAATAACGAATGAGGATGCAACTCGGGGATCGTGCCAGGAGGCAGCCCATAATAATTTGAGACATTTTGTCCCACAGTGTTAAGCCAACTAAATAGCTTCTCTTGGTCGGCACGAATTTGTGCCAACTGTTGAGATACCATCTGGCCTTCTAGGGCAACCTCTTCTAGCCTATTGGAGATCCCAACGAGCGGGTCGTCCTCCTCTTTTCGGGTTCCTCCTCTTGAGGAACCCTCACTCTCGGCTGCTGTCGATGCTCAAACAAAATGCCCCTCGTAATGACCGGACCAGCCTTCAGCCTCTCCGCGTGTTTGGGCATTCTCACGCCTGCCCCCCTACACAAATCGGTAATCAAATGCGGGAACGCGAACCCCGCATTCGTCCTACCTCTAATAAGGGTCTTGATTTGGCCGTTGATCAAACGGCCGACATCAACAGACCCACCGGTCATAATGGTGTAGGTCAAGACATCCCTCTCCCAATTCACCGTGTTTTGGTGACTTGAGGGCATGAGACGTCCGCAAACAAATTTATACACGGGCTTGGCCGTGTCTTGGAGAAGGAGTCTCTCATGGTGCGTGGTCCAAAAGGTGGGTTACGGTTATAGGACCACACCACACCGTGGAGGCGATGGTAGCATTGACCACCTCGACATCGATACGGGGTGGAGGTGTGTGCTAAAGTCATCGGCACCAACCGCAAAGTTGGAGGAGCCGAAATAAGTGTTAATGCTTTGGGATGAAAAATTGACTACGATGTCCCTAACATTAACGGTGTCTAGCACACCACCATCTATGCCAATGTTGCCATTGGCATATAATTCTCGGACAATGGGCACTACGGCTGCCCTTGCCGGAGAATCTAACAATAGCCCCCACCTACGAGCTATCAGATTGGGACGGAGGCCAAAGTCTTCAGCCTTGAATCCCCTTTCGGGCTGCACCAAGGACTTGGAGAGCTTAGTGTACCTTTCGATGCCTCGTAGGACACGGCTGGGGTGATGTCAAAATTTTGCTCTTCCTCCCGAGCAGGGCCGAGGTCGAGGCACCGTATTTCTACGCTACGGAACATTTTGTTTGATTTAATAAAATTTAAAAACTAAAAAGTTTAACAAATAAAAATGTGTTTTAAAATTTTAAAATTAAAAATTTATTCTAAGCATGCAAAAATTTATCTACGTTAATTTTTCTAGCACCCTAGCATGCGAATATTTGACGTGTAAAAATAAAAAGGGTGTTAATGTTACTTGTTTGCAGCCTAGATTGAGTGAGTGCAGCCTGAGAGGAGCTTGATCAGCGTCGGCAACAATGGACGTCTTCTTCTTCTTCTTCAAAATCTTCAACTTGGTGGAGTGTAATGGTGGATGGATGGATGGAGGGGGTAAAGAATATTGAAAGAGAAGAGAGTATCTTAGAAAGTGTGCCGGATCTGTGGCTGATCTACCAGAATTTTTGGAGAGGAAGGGCTGCTGCTGCTGCTTGCTGGAAGAGGGGGTTGAGTTCTGGGTGAATTGTAAATGAAAACCCGGCAGATTCTTATATATGGGGACCTTGCGGTCGCAAGGTCTGCCACACCTTGCGTCCGCAAGATCGGCAGTCAAACCGATTCTGTTTCTCATTCATTCCCCATGTCCGATGCAAAGGCATGAAGTCCGCATTTCGGGAACCTTCGTCGCAGGTCCTTCACACCTTGCGTCCGCAAGGTGGGCAGAACTTCTCCTTCTTGTTTTCTTTTCTAGCTTTTCAGCAGTTTACACTTTAGCCCTTCCGTTAACTTCCGTTATGTCTTGAATCTTTCCTGTATGTAAAAACTAAACAAAAATTCTAAACTAAAAATTATTAGTAACATATAAATACAACACTAAGATGTTTTTCTCCCCCAAACTTAGATTTTGGCATATTTAATTAAAAATTAAATGTCCATAAATTAAATTTAACGGAGAAAAACATATTTAAACTAACTATAAAAACAATTATCATTCAAAATAGTGGGGTGCCTCCCACTTAGCGCCTTTGTTTAATGTCTTTGGCTCGACCAAACTGCAAGCCTAATCTCGGGGTGGTTCATTGTCAGCCAAACGAATTAACTCAATTGTTCGTTCGACTGACATCGGCTCTAAATATGGCTTGAGTCGGTGTCCATTCACTTTAAAAACTTCATTATTCTTAGGGTTTTGAATATCGACAGCTCCATGAGGGTAAATTCGTACAATTCTAAAGGGACCAGACCATTTAGATTTTAACTTTCCGGGGAATAGCCTCAATCTTGAATTAAACAATAACACTTTCATACCTGGATGAAACATTTTGTTGGCTAACCCTATGTCATGGTATTTTTTGGTCTTTTCTTTATATGTCTTCGCATTCTCATACGAATTCAACTTATGTTCTTCTAACTCATTTAACTGAAACAGTCTTTCTTCTCCGGTCAATGTCAAATCTAAATTCAATTCTTTAACAGCCCAATAGGCTTTATGCTCAATTTCAACTGGTAAATGGCTTTGCCATATACCATTCTATATGGACTCATTCCTATGGGTGTCTTAAAAGCATTTCGGTATGCCCATAAAGCATCCTTGAGTTTAGATTCCCAATCTTTTCAATTAGGCCTAACAGTCTTTTCTAATACTGCTTTTATTTGCCTATTGCTAACTTCTACTTGTCCGGATGTTTGTGGATGATAAGGTGTAGCTAACTTGTTAGTTACACCATGCTTTCTGAGGATATTATTCAACAACTTATTGGTAAAATGAGTTCCTTGGTCACTTATTATGGCCTTAGGTGCTCCATATCTAGCAAACAAATCCTCTACAAACTTAACTATTGTTTTTCCATCATTAGTCTTGGTTGCTACTGCTTCTATCCATTTAGAAACATAATCAACTGCTACTAAAATATACTCACAATTATTTGACACAGGGAAGGGACCCATAATTAATCTTTTTCCTTGCAAGTGAACAAGACTATTATAGAATAGTATTGGAAAGCAAGGGTCGAACCCACAGAGACAAGTGATCACGAACAGTGCAATTATTGATAGCAAATTATTTATCTAAAGGGGGTTTTTATATTTAATTATACTCTAAACTACAATTTATAGATGTTTAACTAATTAGACAGTAATAACAGATATGAAGATCTTATGGTGAGTGGAAATCTAGGATTCTGGGTTTCACTTATATCTCCTTTATGTTCAATTCATAATAATATCATTCAATGTCTTGGGTTCATTCACTAAAGATAGATATAGTCTGTTGAACAATTGGTTCAGCCTCCATCCCCGCAAAATTCACCCATTCTATATCCTAAGCACAGGAACTATCAATCTAGTCGTCACTAGATTTATGATCTATCTGTCACCTAGATCATGTAAGAACCTGGTCCTAACTTATCACTCTCGTGCATCGATAGGTCCAATTTATTGTGTTGGTGAGCCAGTGTACGACATATGCAATTGGTCATCCAGTTATCCGCACCTCTAAGCCTTTATTATTTGCAATTACATTCATTTGTTCAAAGCAAAATAATAGAGGGATTGATAAACAACACAATCAACAAGCATTGAATGAATATATAGAAGAATCAAAACATAAAGTTGATACAAACTACCTCCCACCTCCTAGATTATGGATGATTTAGTTCATCAAAGACAATGAACAGCACATGGAGATGATTGGATACATGATTTGATCTTCAATGTCGAAATTACAGAATCTAACTATGTTATACAATCTAAAAACTACCTAAAATCTACCTAAAGAGAGATTTTAGCCGTCCTCCCCCTCTCTTGGCTCGGCATCTGACTTCTATATATACTCGGGAGTTGTAATTCGATCGAATGACCGTGTGAAAATCCGAATAAGTCGCATTCGACCACCTTGCCGCAGGTGCCGAGTACCGAGCCCCGCAAGATGTCCGCCTTGGAATTCTTGACTTGAGCCTTTTGTGACCAGACGCTTACCTTGCGGTCGCAAGTTCGAGGCACCTTAAGGCCCCGCAAAGTCTCCAGATTCTGCAGCTTTCATTCTTTCTTCATTTTTCCATTTTGGCCCTTCTTGAAATTTGCGTTTAAAACCCTGGAGTTTCGCATATTTTCACTAATAACTCTGAAACTTACAAAACTCACCGAAAACATATATTAGTACCCAAAAACCTCGTGAAATAACATAATTTAAGTCATAGAAGTTTATAAAATCGACATATAAAATACATCGACCAGGGACAACCAGCCTTGCCCTATTAAGGGAGGACGGAGGGGCCTGACCTCTAGAAAAACAAATACATAAGTACCAACAATAGCTATCTAAAAAACTAGACAAGCCCATAACGGAAATTATAAAAGCCGTGAGAATCGATCTTCAACAAATGTTTCGAATCCCTAGAGAGAGAAGCAAACTGATTGAAATTTTTAAAAGTCCGGTGGGTATGAGCTTCTACAGCAAGCCGATCAGCCACTTTATTCTGTTCGTGAAAAATATGACACAAAGCATATTCAGATAGCAAAGCACGACACATACGGAGCTCATAAGTGTATTCCCAAGGATCCGAATGATTATGAACTAGAACTTCGACAGCTACTCTAGAATCAGATTCCACAATCACGTTTTCCAGACCCAAACGACGACATAAGGCCAGACCATCTCGAAGGGCCAAGATTTCTGCCTTCATATTAGATCCCATTCCATAATAATTGGAAAAGGCCGAGATAAAAGCTCCATGCGAATCCCGAACAACCCCACCACCTGAACAAAAGCCATTCCTCGATGACCCATCTGTATTAAGTTTATAGCCATTTGCATCAGGAGGTATCCATCGAACCCATTTACCTGATTGATGAAGAGGCTGTAAAATGTTAATCCTGAGAGATTCCATTGCCAAGCATGCTCTCGGGCCACTAGCAGTCTTAGGCCGAAACACCAAACCCATGTCTCTCAAACTCACTAGAACCTGATTATAAATATAGTTCACATTCATGGGAATACCATCAAAATGAGTGCGACATCTAGCTTTCCATAACTCCCAGCAAAAGAACATGAAGACTCCCAGAAGACAAGCTCCTAACTGACTGCGAGTAGAACCTTTAGCCTAGGTCTCGAACAGATGCAAAAAAGAGTTGTATGAAGAGCCCTTCTGAAAAACCGCAGCAAACTTGGACCAAATTGCCTTAGCGATATCTGAGTGCACAAAAAGATGTAGAACTGATTCGCAACTCGGATTGGACAGACAGGAAACACATTTCGAGGCCAAAGCTATCATCCTAGATTGAATCTCGACGTCAACCGGAACAACATCATGAAATAGACGCCAAACAAAGCCACTGACCTTCAGCGGAATCCACGGATGCCATATCTTTTTTGCCCATCTTAAAACAGGATCTCGATTCCGTCTGAAATTCCAATAGGCTGCTACTTGAAACTCACCAAATAAGTCAACATGCATCGATTATCCTCGAACCTCGCCACAAAGACTGACCCGACTCACTGATTCATGAAGAGCCGGCTCAATAAGACAGTAAAAATCTTCTATATTATTCAAGGCACTTCTGACCGATAATTTTATATCCATAGGCAATGGGCCCTCTAAACGTACTCCGCACCAATTTGTATCCCAAAAAGAAATATTGCCGCATCCAACTATCCATCTACTGCATTGTAAAACCTGTGGAATATGATTAGAAATTGCCTTCCAAGCAACTGTAGCTGTTTGCATTCTGAACCGCCACTAAGACATACCATACTTGGCATTACAAAACTTGGCCCAAAGGCTTTGATTCTGGATCCCACGCCATGCAAGCTTAGCATGCATCGATTGCATGACCTGAACAAAGGATCGAATTCCCAAACCTCCCTCCTCAGTAGGCCTACAAACTTTAATCCACGCCACCCAGTGAGTTCTTTGTTCCCCCTCGAGCTCCATAGGAAGTCTGCCATCAATCTCTCTAGGCGAGATAAAATGCGATTTGGGATAGTGAGCGCAGCCATGGCGTACACTGGAATACTACAAAGAATGGATTTTATCAAAGTGAGCTTTGCCCCAAACGACAACATCTTCGCACTCCAGCCATTGATCCGTTTAGCCAACCGAGCCACAAGATCTTCAAAATAAATACACTTCATCCGCCCCACATAAATCGGTAACCCCAAATATTTCATAGGCCAAGCACGATTAGAACAACCTGTCCATTGAGCAATACGTTGACTGGACCTATATGATCTGTGGCGTGAGACATAAAAACCGCTCTTCTGCATGTTGATAAATTGGCCGGAGCTTTGCTCATACACAGTGAGTACTTTCCTAAGACCCAAGATAGAAGACTTACTACCGTTACAAAACAGAAGCATGTCGTCTGTATACAGCAAATGAGAGATCATCAAACCACCCCTCCCGTGTTGAAAAGGTTGAACCAAGCCATCCCTTATAACTCTATTAATGTTTATGGAGAGAATTTCCTGAGCCAAGATGAAAAGTAAGGGAGAAAGTGGATCCCCTTGCCTCACCCCCCTCGTGGAATGAAAAAATCCATTAGAATTGCCATTGATACGGAGGGAATACCATACATTGCCGATGAGCTGCTGAATTATATTACAAAAAGAGACACTAAAACCAAAGGCTTGTAAAGTGCGAAGGAGGAAGTCCCATTCCAACCTGTCTTAGGCCTTCGACATGTCCAATTTAAAGATGACATTCCCTCCCCTTACTTTTTTGTTGATTCTTTGGACAAGCTCGTTTGCCAATAAAATATTTTCCTGAATACTACGACCGTGCACAAAGCCCGACTGCTCTGGAGAAATACGAACTAGGAGCTTGTCGGCAAGACGGGTGGCAATGATTCTGGAAATAATCTTGCATGAAAAGTTACAAAGACTGATAGGGTGTAGATCGCTGAGAGTCTCTGGGTTATCGATTTTAGGAATTAACACAAGAGTAGTAGCCGTCATACCTCTATGCAAAGGCTGCCCATCAAAACATTCTCTTACCGCAGCAATAACATCATGCTTAACTATATGCCAACAGCTTTGATAAAACCAACCAGTGTACCCATCCGCGCCAGGAGCACTATCAGGATTCAAAACTTTAATGGCATTCCAGATCTCCTCCTCTGAAGGGCTGCTAACTAAACACTCATTATCTGATCTGGAAACTTTCTGTTGAATGTCACTAAAAAGAGACTCATCCACCGAATGATATTTTGAAGTAAAGAGATCCATAAAATAATCTAAGGCCAACTTACCAATTTGATTTGCATCTGTACTCAAGGAACCATCCTCTAATCGAAGACGAACAAGTTTTCGAGGAGATCTATCCTTCATGCATGCGTGGAAATATGCTGTGTTCCTGTCGCCATCCCGTAACCAATGTTGCCTAGCATTCATAGCGGCGAGCTCTTCTTCCCATTTTAGAAGCTGATCCAAGTTTTGCCGAGCGCCCACCAACTGTTCAATATGATTCGAATCCCCAGTCTGCTGTACTAAGAGATCTAATTGTAGAATCTCATCCTGACAATTCTCTAGCTTACGTTGCACGTGACCAAAAACCTCCCAATTCCAATGCTTCAGCGCTGAACGTAAAAGCTGAAGCTTTTTGAACAAAACATCCATCGCTGTACCATAAACAAGCCGACACCATTGGTTCTCCACAAAGGATAGGAAAGAAGGATGATCCACCCATATACGAAGAAATTTAAAATTGCTCTTTGGTTTTTCCCCAGATGGTAATTCCACCAGTAACGACGCATGATCCGAATCCACTGTTGCTAAATGTTTCACCCGTAACCAAGGATATTTAATTTTGAAAGTCCCGTTAACCAAAACTCTATCTAACCTTTTCCAAATCCGGTGAATACCTTCCTGATTATTACACCAGGTATAGCGACTTCCTTCGTAGCCCAAATCATCCAATCTTGCTTGGGCAATAAAATTATTAAAATCATCTAATTCACGGAGGTCGCTCGGGGCTCGTTCGAGCTTCTCATCAGAATGTGCTATGACATTAAAGTCACCACCTACCAACCAAGGTTCAGTGTACTGATTAGATAAATTAATTAAATCTGCCCACAACTCCATTCTTTCCTCCTTCGTACACTTGGCATAAATGAAACTCACATTAGCCTCAAAAAGTTGCTCTACTTTCACATGCACAGTAATGAATTGATTGGAGCTGGCTAGAAGATTAACCTCCACATTATCATTCCATAACAACCAAATGTGGTGATTAATTGGATTTACATGCAAGCTATCTGAGAAACGCAATCTTCTACAAATTAAAGCCAAACGGTCCCCCGAAGCTTTGGGTTCCAGAAGAGCACACAGAAAGGGGTTATGCTGTCTCTTAATCATATGAATAGAATTCCTCGTGCGTTTATTACACACGCCTCTAGCATTCCAGATGAACATCGTCATTAAAAAATTATTGGGAGGATCTGTTTTGGGCTTTGGCAGCAGCCCTAGTGACTCGAACATTTTGTTTCGCAAAAGATACTTTCTTCCGATGTTTATGCAAGTTCTCACAAAACTGAATGAAGGAAGGCCGGATTTTGACCACCGACATGTCCCAATCTGTCATTGGAGTTGTTAAGTCTACAACATTTGCCTCTTTATCACCATTAACCGATAAGGCCCGTCTATCGAATCCTGGGGAGCGATGTGGAACATCCTTCCATACATTATGCCATTCATGACTATTGTCATTCTTGTTCCTATTACCATCCGCTTCCTGCTCAGAAGTAGTCTCCATATCTTCTTCTAAGTCCTTTAAAGCCTCATAAGAATTCCGAACTGTAACACCACCTGATATCGGGGTCCCCGACTCCTCACCCTTTCTACTTTCCGGTCGTGTTTCTTGACGAGTGCTAGTCTCACGAACCTGACCCCCTAGGTTATGCTCCCGTGAATCTGTGGCCATCGATGGAGAGGCTCCCTTGTTAATCTTATCAGCCTTTGTTACCGGAACCCATTTTTTATCCTTCGCTACTGCTGTCCCAATCAAGCTAGGAGAATCCTTGGGGGTAGAGTCCACAAAACCTCTTTTCCTTTAGAAACATTCCGCGGCTGCGTACGACTACCATTCTGGGGGCAATTAGCACCAACAGGTTGTTCTGATTGAAACTTATTAGTCCTTTTAAAACCTTTACGACATAACTCCTTTGTATGGCCAAGTAGACCACAACCAACACAAAAATTAATATTTCCTTCAAATTCTAATGATTTCCAAAAGCCATCATCTTTACTTGTACCAATCCAGAAACGAGACGGAAGTTTCTCCGACACGTCCATCTCTACACATATCCGAGCGAACATAGGCCGTACCAAAGTAAGTGTTTGATCATCCGCCCTCAGAAACTTACCCAGAGAATTGCCTATACACTGCAAGAAAGACGGATTAAAATACGTCAAGGGGAGTTGATGGAGCCTCACCCATACTGCCACCTTCGTTGAATCCTTACGGAAGGAGAAATTCGACGACCAACGGAATGAACGAAACATGCACGACTGAATCATATGCGACTCTTTGGAGAGGGCTAAAACAAGATCCTCTGATGAAGATAGGTGAACCATTACATGACGCGGATCTAACAGACCGACAACAAAGGGGCCATTTAGCTTCCACGATTTTGCAATATCCTCTCGTATTGCATGGACCGATGGGCGTCCAGCCGAGAACTTTAAGACCATGGTATTGGAGAATTGCCTGTCGGCTGTTTCCACCTCCAAAGGGGTGAAGATACACCCTGGCTCACCATTGAAGGAGGTCTGGTTTCTTGGAACTAATGGAATAGACTGTAGCACCGACGCAGCCTTCCCCACAAACGGCTTAGGGTTTCCAACAATGGTGGCATAAGAAGAAGAATGGAGGCTGCGTGCTGAGTTGGAATAGATGGCGAAGGAGCCAAAGGAACACTGGGCGAAGGTATTGAGGGACCAGCTGGAGGGAGATCCCCCATGCCTACCCCGCCCGGCGGCAAGTAGGCTAAACCCTAATTAGGGCGTCAATGCCTTAGAGCGAGTTTAGAGAGAGAATTTAGAGAGAGATCCCTTCTAGCCTGTTGGAGATCCCCACTAGCGGGTCCTCCTCCTCCTCTTTGGAGGAACCCTCTCTCACGGCTGGCGGTGGTGCTCAAGAAAAATTGCCCTAGTAATAGCGGGCACATCTCTCAACCTTTCCGAGTGTCGAGGCCACCTAACTCCTGCGTCCTTACACAGTCCGGTAATCAAATGCGGGAACGCGAACCCTGCATTTGTGGTACCTCTAATAAGGGTCTTAATTTGGCCGTTGATCAGGCGGCCGACATCGACAGACCCACCGGTCATGATGGTGTAGATCAGGACGGCCTTAGCCCAAGTCACCGTGTGTTGGTGACCGAAAGGCATAAGGCGGGAACAAATTAATTTGAACACGGGATTGGCCGTGTTCAATAGGAAGGACTCCTCCATGGTGCGTGGACCAAATGGTGCATTACGGTTTTGGGTCCACACACAGGGGCCAAAAGGTGGCGGCTATAGTCATCGGCATCACCAACGAGCTCTAGCTCAACTGGTACTGCTCACTTCTCCTAACGGAGAGGTTGGGTGTTCGAGTCTTACTAGAGACACCCTGAACTTTACAACTCTCAGTAGAGAGGTCGGGTGTTCAAGCCTCTTCAGAGGCATCGTTGTTTTTAAAGCCTTATCCAAAGGGCCCATTTAGCTACTCACTTATCTTAACAGAAAGGTTGAGTATTCAAGTCCTACCAGAGGCACCCTGGTACTTAACTACTCTCAACCGAGAGATCGGGTGTTCAAAGCCTCACCAGAGGCACCATTTATTCGAGCAACACCAAAGGCATCATATATATAATTATAGCCTTTCAAGGCATTAAAATAATAAAAAAAATTAAGGGTTGAGATACGGTCAATGTACCCTCCAACCTTTAATATATATATATATATATATATATATATATATATAGTTGATCGATGTTTTAATTAATCTTTTTCCTTGCAAGTGAACAAGACTATTATAGAATAGTATTGGAAAGCAAGGGTCGAACCCACAGAGACAAGTGATCACGAACAGTGCAATTATTGATAGCAAATTATTAATCTAAAGGGGGTTTTTATATTTAATTCTACTCTAAACTACAATTTATAGATGTTTAACTAATTAGACAGTAATAACATATATGAAGATCTTATGGTGAGTGGAAATCTAGGATTCTGGGTTTCACTTATATCTCCTTTATGTTCAATTCATAATAATATCATTCAATGTCTTGGGTTCGTTCACTAAAGATAGATATAGTCTGTTGAACAATTGGTTCAGCCTCCATCCCCGCAAAATTCACCCATTCTATATCCTAAGCACATGAACTATCAATCTAGCTGTCACCTAGATTTATGATCTATCTGTCACCTAGATCATGTAAGAACCTGGTCCTAACTTATCACTCTCGTGCATCGATAGGTCCAATTTATTGTGTTGGTGAGCCAGTGTACGACATATGCACTTGGTCATGCAGTTATCCGCACCTCTAAGCCATTATTATTTGCAATTACATTCATTTGTTCAAAGCAAAATAATATAGGGTTTGATAAACAACACAATCAACAAGCATTGAATGAATATATAGAAGAATCAAAACATAAAGTTGATACAAGTTACCTCCCACCTCCTAGATTATGGATGATTTAGTTCATCATAGACAATGAACAGCACATGGAGATGATTGGATACATGATTTGATCTTCAATGTTGAAATTACAGAATCTAACTATGTTATACAATCTAAAAACTACCTAAAATCTACCTAAAGAGAGCTTTCAGCCGTCCTCCTCCTCTCTTGGCTCGGCATCTGACTTCTATATATACTAGGGAGTTGTAATTCGATCGAATGACTGTGTGAAAATCCGAATAAGTCGCATTCTGACCACCTTGCGGTCGCAAGGTGCTGGGTACCTTGCGTCCGCAAGGTCTCCAGTATGTCCGGCCTTGGAATTCTTGACTTGAGCCTTTTGTGACCCGTACTGCCTACCTTGCGGTCGCAAGGTCTGAGGCACCTTGCGTCCGCAAGGTCTCCAGATTCTGCAGCTTTCATTCTTTCTTCATTTTTCCATTTTGGCCCTTCTTGAAATTTGCGCTTAAAACCCTGGAGTTTCGCATATTTTCACTAATAACCCTGAAACTTACAAAACTCACCGAAAACATATATTAGTACCCAAAAACCTCGTGAAATATCATAATTTAAGTCATAGAAGTATATAAAATCGACGTATAAAATACATCGATCAAATACCCCCAAACTTAAACTTTGCTCGTCCACGAGTAAACAATAAACTTATAAATACAAAAGCATATATATAACAAAAATTAAAATCTTTTTGGAGGGTGACACTATTTACACTCCTCTATAAACCCACAAACTCAAGGAGACTCTTTCGAGTGACTCGACTATGCAGATAAATACAAAAACAGATAAATACAAAAGCAAATAAAAATTAAACTAAAAATTAAATTAAACTAAAAATAAAACATAAAATCTTTTTGGCTTCATCTCAAGTTATAGGTGTATGGTATGCAAGTAATCTCAGTTTGGTGCTCACCACATATATGCAGGCTTAGTCATATAGAACCAACTAATATTTTCTTAAAACTCCTACTACTTCTAATTTCTCCGTGTGTGTGTGATCACCAGTCTTAGAGAATATCTTAGCTAAACACCACATTCATATGAAAATCAAGGTTTAAGAGAAAATCATGCATTAAGAATTATGAGGTCTACCATCCAAACCCTGGCCACATGCATTTAAAGGTCCAAAGGATTTAAAAGACTTATACATCCATCACATGCACTTCTATGTATGTCATACAATGCTCTCCTATCCCAATGACTTGTAATAGCTAAGATTATGCTAACACAGTGAGCTTTAGGGTGAATAACAATGATTATGAAGTGTTTGATCAATTTCATGTTACTCACTTGACAGTTAAAACAACATAAGCATTGGCAAGAAGATCATTAGGTCTTTATTAGCTTGTAATGTAAGGCCAAGGTGTTGGGGGATATGAAGGAAAGGAATTAGAATTCAAAATGAGAGAGTAAGACTACCCTTTATCCCTCATACTTCCAAGCAAAAGGAAGTTTTTCCTATTTAGGCTAGGACTTGCAAAGATTACAAATGGAGGGGTGCTTTTCGTTACTTTTCACTTTTCTTCTTTCCCCCCCCCCAAAACTTGTTTTGGGCAATATATTCTTCTAAAAATATCACATCATTCTTATCAGCAAAATTTTTCTAACATATTTTCTCTTGAAAGCTATGCTTCCATTTGAATCTTTGTTTACACTCTTCTTCTTCCGTTTCATTTTTCGTCGATACATAATTTTTTTCTTTTTCAAATTTTTTTTTTCGACGACGGAAAGAAGAAGTCTTCCGAAAAATAGCCTACTGAAAAGAAGTGGTCCTCCTAGAATCAATTTCCCACCCACATCCTACTCTCTCAAAGGGTAGGCTAAAAGTGTATATGCTTTTAGGGTTAAGTTAATGTGGGTAATAGAAACGATGGCGAATGGGGGTTTAAATAGTGTGCTTAGCACACTCCATTCTTTTTCATTAGGCTCAACGGGGACACTAGGGATATTTTTAGTATAGGTCAGGGAATATTTAGGCTCTAACGATCCAAAGATGGCCTAAGTCATTTCTTAATGCCAAATGCTCATGTAGTATTTAAAGCAAGTAAGACAACACAAAATATCATATCAACTATGAAAATTGGGGGTTGAATGTTTAGCATCACTGGATTTCACATAAGCATTCGCTAAGACAGGTGGTAAGGACAATTGAGACTAACATGCAGACACGGTTCGAAAGTGTGCTTGAGATATATAAATGAGAAAAATCCAATGGATCTAACCATCATGCAATTGACCCTAAGTTACAATTTAATGCAACAATTATGTTCGAATGGCTATGCATCATATTCTTGTGCATATCTTGTTGAAATGAAGTAGGTGTTATAAACTTTATAAAACTATTCTAATCAATCCATAATTATGACTGGTGTGAGTGCATGAAGAATTTGGAGAAAAGTAAAAGTTTCGCAAAATTAAGTAAATTCCAGAGGGATCTACAGACTAGCTATGCGGTTCATTTCACTAATCTCCTCATTGACTACGACTAGCATTACCACACCTAAACTCGAGGATGAATATTTTGAATTAAAAAAAATCTTTTTTTATAATATATTTTTTAAAGAAATTTGGAGATGATGACGATGACACAATCGATGATGGGTCCCCATAAGAGGAACCCACGAGCATCCAATGTGAGTGTATTCTGGTCAAGGCAACACCTCCGAAAATAAGAAAAAATTAAAAACAGGAAAATAGGGTGAAGATTTAAATGGTCATCGTATAAAGAAATTTTTCTTCACCCTAACGACATAGCCCAACTCCATTCCTTGTTAGGGTAGGACCTGCTAAGACTAAAAGTTTTAAATCCCCCCCCCCCAAACTTAATTTCCATTTTGTCCTCAAAATAGAGGAACATATTAGAGGATTGATGGGGAAGAACAAATATAAAAAGGACGTAGCGGGTCCACCTAACGAAAGAGGATGGAACTTGGGCCTCGACTCACGGTGAGTCGAGGCATAACGAATGAGGATGCTGAGGGGATCGTGCCGGGGAGGCAGCCCATAATAATTTGAGACATTTTGTCCCACAAGTGTTAAGCCAACCAAATAGCTTCTTGGTCAAGCACGAATTTGTGCCAACTGCCTGAGATGCCAGGGGCCTCTAGGGCAAGCTTTCTAGCCTATTGGAGATCCCAACGAAGGCGGGTCCTCCTCCTCTCTTCGGTTCCTCCTCTTGAGAACCCTCACTCTGGCCGGCCGGTGATGCTCAAACAAAATGGCCCTCGTAATGACCGTTGGGACCAGCCTCTTGTTTGGGCATCTCACGCCCTGCTCCCTACAAATCGGTAATCAAATGCGGAACGCGAACCCCGCATAAATCGCCCTACCTCTAATAAGGGTCTTGATTTGGCCGTTGATCAAATGGCCGACATCACGAGACCCACTGGCCATAATGGTGTAGGTCAAGACAACCCTCTCCCAATTCATCGTGTTTTGGTGACTTGAGGGCATGAGGGCGTCATGAAACAAATTTGCACGGGCTTGGCGGTGTCTTGGAGGACTCTCTCATGGTGCGTGGTCAGGTGGAGTTACTGTTATAGGACCACACCACACCGCGATGGTAGCATTGACCACCTCGACATCGAGGGTGGAGGTGTGTGCTAAGTCATCTGCACCATAAGTTGGAGAGTGTCGAAAAAAGAATGTTAATGCTTTGGGACGAAAAAATTGACTCTGATGTCCCTAACATTAACGGTGTCTAACGCCATCTATGCCAATGTTGCCATTGGCATAGAATTCTCGGACAATGGGCACTACGACTACCCTTGCGGAGATACTAAAGCCCCCACCTCGAGCTATCGATTGGGACGGGCCAAGTCTTGACCTTGAATCCCACCGTTTTGAGGACTTGGAGAGCTTAGCGTGTACCTTCGATGCCTCGTGGGCTTGGGTGATGTAAAATTTTGCTCTTCCTCCCAGCGGGGCCGGAGGTCGAGGCACCGCCATTTCTACGCTTACGGAACATTTTGTTTGATTTAATAAATTTAAAAACTAAAAAGTTTAACAAATAAAAAAGTGTTTTAAAATTTTAAAATTAAAATTTATTCTAAGCATGCAAAAAATTTATCTACGTTAATTTTCTAGCACCCTAGCATGCGAATATTTAGTGTAAAAATAAAAAGTGTTAAATGTTACTTGTTTGCGACTAGATTGAGTGAGTGCGGCTGAGAGGAGCTTGATCGTCGGCAACAATGGAGGTCTTCTTCTTCTTCTTCAAAATCTTCAACTTGGTGGAGTGTAATGGTGGATGGATGGATGGAGGGTAAAGAATATTGAAAGAGAAGAGAGTATCTTAGAAAGTGTGCGGATCCATGGTGATCTACGAGAATTTTTGGAGAGGAAGAGTTGCTGCTCTTGCTTGCTTTGGAAGGGGTTGAGTTGATTGTAAATGAAAACCCGACAAATTCTTATATAGGGGACCTTGCGGTGCAGAGTCTGCCACAACGTCCCAAGGTCGGTAGTCAAATTACATTTCTCATTCATTCCCCATGTCGATTGAAGTCTGCATTTCTGGGGACCTTGCGGTCATAAGGTCGCCCTTTTCTCGTCAAGGTGGCGGCTCCTTCTGTTTTCTTTTCTAGCTTTTCGGTGGTTTACACTTTAGCCCTTCCGTTAACTTCTCGTTATGTCTTGAATCTTTCTGTATGTAAAAACTAAACAAAATTCTAAACTAAAAATTATTAGTAACATATAAATATAACACTAAGATGTTTTCTCCCCAAACTTAGATTTTGGCATATTTAATTAAAAATTAAATGTCCAAAATTAAATTCTAACGGAGAAAAACATATTTAAACTAACTATAAAAACAATTATCATTCAAAATAGTGTGTTGCCTCCCAACTTAGCACCTTTGTTTAATGTCTTTGGCTCGACCAAGCGCAAGCCTAGTCTCGAGGTGGTTCATTGTCGACCAAGCGAATTAACTCAATTGTTCGTTCGTGACATCGGCAAATATGGCTTGGCAGGTGTCCATTCACTTTAAAACTTCATTATTCTTAGGGTTTGAATATCGACTGACTCCATGAGGTAAGTCGTACAATTCAAGGGACGGGACCATTTAGATTTTGGGGAATAGCCTCAATCTTGAATAAACAATAACACTTTCATACGGATGAAACATTTTGTTGGCTAACCCTATGTCATGGTATTTTTGGTCTTTTCTTTATATGTCTTCGCATTCTCATACGAATTCAACCTATGTTCTTCTAACTCATTTTAATGAAACGTCTTTTTTCTTTTTCGGCCAATGTCAAATCTAAATTCAATTCTTTAACAGCCATAGGCTTTATGCTCAATTTCAAGGTAAATGGCAAGCTTTGCCATATACCATTCTATATGGACTCATTCCTATGGGTGTCTTAAGCGATTCGGTATGCCCATAAAGCATCCTTGAGTTTAGATTCCCAATCTTTCGATTATGATCATTTCTAATCTGCTTTTATTGCCTATTGCTAACTTCTTGTGGATGTTTGTGAGATGATAAGGTGTAGCTAACTTGTGAGTTACACCATGCTTAAGGACATTATTCAACAACGGTAAAATTAGTTCCTTGGTCACTTATTATGGCCTTAGGTACTCCATATCTAGCAATCCTCTACAAACTTAACTACTGTTTTTCCATCATTAGTCTTGGTTGCTTGCTGTTATCCATTTAGAAACATAATCAACTCCTACACGAAATACACTCACAATTATTTGACACTGAGAGAAGGGACCCATAAAATCAATACCCCAAACATCAAAAATTTCAACAACTAAATTAATATGCAGGGCATCTCGTTTCTCTTCCCTATTCCTGTTCTTTCATAAAACAATTCACAATCTCTAAAACAGTGGGACAATATAGAACTGATTGCAAAATTTTCCTAGCATCTTGTTTCCCTTTGAAATGACCATCACAAGAATATCCTGGAAAAATTCCATGATACCTTGTTGGTCTTTTTGCGGAATACATCTTCTTATTAAAGAATCAGAACAAATTTTGTATAAATGAGGTGCTTCCCAAAAATAATTTTAGTTTCATGAAAATTTCTTCTTTTCATAATGATCAAAATCTGGATTAATGATATCGACATTTCAAAATAGTTGACAAAATTTGCCAAGGTCCGAATTTTAATGGCCAAGAGTTGTTCATCAAATTATCATTTTATATGGGGATAGGATCGTCAAGAAATTGGCGTTCAAGGGGTGAAAACTCAACTGGACAAATGGTCGAAGCTACGACATTCTCGGTTCCTTTTTATCTTTGATAGTAATGTCAAATTCTTGTAACAATAACATCCATCTAATTAATCTTGGTTTAGCATCCTTCTTGCTATTTCAATGCAAAATGATCGAAAAAATTATCACCTTGATCCAAGCGAGATATGATCTAAATTTTTCTAAAGCATATATCTGCTAAAAATTCCTTTTCGGTAGTTGTATAATTCAATTAGCATCATTTAGAGTTCTACTAGCATAGTGGATCACATGAGGCTTTCTATCTACCCTTTGTCCTAACACGGCTCCAATCAAAATCGTGCATCACATGATTTCAAAGGAAGTGACCAATCGGGCGGATAAAATAGGGGTTGTTAATTTTCTTTTAATAAATTAAAAGCTTCTAAAATTCTTTATCAAAAATAAATTCTGTATGTATCTTTGGCTAGCAAATTACATAGAGGTTTACAAATTTTGGAAAAATCTTTTATAAATCTTCGATAAAAACCGGCATGGCCTGAAAACTTCTAACCCCTTTAAGCGGAAGTGGGAGGGGTAGTTGTGAAACTTCGATTTTAGCTTTATCAACTTCAATGCCTTTATTTGAAACAACATGCCTAAGACAATTTTTTCTCCAACTTAAAGTTAAATTAGTTTCTGACATCTTCTTTTAGTGGCAGGTTTCTAAACAATGATCAAAGAATTTCCAAAAGCGAAAAATAAAGTCCATGAAAACTTCTACATCTTTCAACTAAATAGAATAATTCATGCATCTTTGAAAAGTAGTTGGTGCATTACACAATCCAAAAGGCATTTCTCCTAAAAGCGAAAGTACCAAAGGGACATGTAAAAGTTGTTTTCTCTTGGTCTTGGTGCAACAGGGGATCGATTATATCCGGAAAAACCATCAAAGAAAGCAATAATATTCATGACCGGCTAGTCTTTCAAGGATTTGGTCAATAAATGGCAAAGGAAAGTGATCTTTCTAGTTGCCGCATTTAATTTCGTAAATCAATGCACATTCTATAACCCGGTTATTGTTCTTGTGGGGACTAATTCATCTTTCTCATTTTAACATTGTAATTCTGACTTTTTAGGAACTACTTGGACAGGACTAACCCATTTACTATCGATATATGGTAAATTATACTGCATCTAAGAGCTTAAGAACTTCTCCTAACGACTTCTTCCATGTGTGGGTTAAGTCTTCTTGCCTTTCTCTTGAAGGTTTACTACCTTAACTAGATGTATTTATGCATACAGAGGGACTAATTCCTTTTAAATGACTAAAGACCATCCTAAAGCTTCTCTATGTGTCCATAAAACTTTTAACAAACTAGCTTCTTGCTTTTTAGTTAAGTCAATTTGCTATGATAACGTAAAGTGTTACCTTCCCTAAAAATGCATATTTTAAATGGGGTGGTAATGGCTTTAATTCTTCGACTTTGGGAGAATTAATGGATAACATAAATTCAGATTTTCTACTTTATAGTTTCTTTTTTATTTTAGCCTCCTTATTCTCTTCTTGCTTTTCTTCTTTATTTTCTTCCTCAATATTATCTATCTCAATTTCTTGAAGAGAGATTTGAATCTCTACTTCATCATCTTTAATTTCATAACTTTCTTCTTTACTTTTTTGATTCATCGACTTATTTTTTGATTCTATTTTTATTTCTTTACCTTCTTCATCTTTCTTTTTTTAGCTTCTAACTTTTCTCTCTCTTGTCTTTCCTCTTCTTCAATTTCTCTTTCAATCTCCTCAATGTCAATTTTTATGGGAGGGATAGGACTATCATCATAAACTATGAATCTATCTCTCCATATTCTTCCTCTTCTTTAAAGGTTTGGGTTGATAACTTTTCAATCTCATCTATTGAAAAAGCAGACACTTATGTCACTAGGTCTATTCATAGCATCAAACACAAATTTCAACGGTTTCACCTAGGTGACATTGTGAGTTTACCATTTTCACATTATCATTGTATTGGCGGTGGCCATAAATGTCTGCCTAACAATATTGGGACTTCATTATTAGTGCATATCTTCCTTTCCATCTCTAGAACCACAAAGTCAATGGAATGATTAATTTATCAACTTTGAACTAGGATGTCTTCCACTATACCCAAAGGATATTTAAGCGGCGATGTTCAATTGCATAGTAGTGGGTTTTAGTTCTCCTAACCTAAGCGTTTATAGGCCTTAAAAGGCATCAAATTAATACTTGCTCCTAAATCTATTTAGCTCATCTTTTTTGAGCTTCTAAGTCTTTCAACTTAGGTGGTAATTCGGGTTGCGAGCTTACGTTTCGAAACAACAATCTTTTCATTGTTTTCAAACTTGTGTTTCTTAGAGTGAAGATCTTTGAAAAACTTTGCATAATGGAATATTTTTAATAACATTAAGCAAAGGAAGATTAACATTCACTTTGGATAACATATTATAAATTTCCGCAAATTGTTTGTCATTCGGTTTCCTTAAGTCTTGGAAAGCGAGAATTGAATATAAAGGGTTGAGGAGCCACATAAGGTTCTTCTTCTTCTTGATCCAACTCTTTTTCAACTTCAATTGTATTTTCTTTATTTTGAACTTCTTTTCTTGTTCCTTATTTGGAACATCTAAATTCTTGATTACTTGACTCATTAATCTCTTTATTACTCT
>CM028378.1:81383157-81437943 GCA_013146195.2 Codonopsis lanceolata | reverse complement strand
TGGCTGTGGATACGGGGCAGTGGAGGTGTGTGTTAAAGTTACTCCCAAGACCAACCCCAAGCAGTTGAGGTGCCGAAATGGGTGTTAATGCTTAAATTTAAAAATCAACTACACTGTCCTCTAACATTAACGGTGTCTAGCACACTAATCTCATTCCAATGTCCATTGGCGAGAATTCTCGACAATGGGGGACTACGCGCCCTTAGCCGAGAGAATCTAACAAACGCCCCCACCTACGAGCCATCGTGAGTGACGGATACCAAAGCTCAGCCTTGAATCCCCTTTCGGCACCAAGGACTTGGAGAGTTTGAGTGGTGTATCTCTCGATGCTTCACAGGATACGAAGCGGGTGATGTCAAAATTGGTGTTCTTCCTCCCGAGCGGGCCTGATGATGAGCCTAGATTTCTACGCTTAAACATGTTTGTTGTAAATAAAATTTTAAAAACTAAAAAGTTTAACAATTAAAATGTGTTTTAAAATTTAAAATTAAAAATTTAATCTAAAGCATGCAAAAATATATCTACGTTAAAAATATCTAGCACCCTAGCATGCAAATAATTTTACGCATGAATTTAAATAGGGTGTTAGGGTTACTTGTTTGCCCCTTAATCGAGTGAATGCACTTGAGGAGCTTGATCTTCAACGGCAACAATGGTGGTTCTTCCTTCTTCAAAAGCTTCAACTTGGTAAGTGTAATGGGAAGATGGGTGAGGGAGATGAAGAGTTTTGAGATAGAGAGAGATCTTGAAGTTTATGCCTAAATAATGGAAGATCTCCGGAATTTGAAGATTTTAAACTGCCGCTTGTTGCTTGGAAAAGGAAAGAGTTTGTGTGATTTCTGCAAATTAAAAACCCCCAAGGGGATATAATATGGGACCTTGCCATTACACCTTGCGGCCCGCAAGGTGAGCCAAACCGCCGATTCCTTCGGGCCGATTCCCCCATGACCGACAAGCATTTACGCATGAGATTCGCAGATGGTCGGGACCTTGCGGCCGCAGGTCCCACACACCTTGGGCGCCCGCAAGGTGGACGTAAACTTCCACTCTTGTTTTTTCGCCAACGCTTTGCGCTTTAGTCTTCCGCACTTCCTCCGTTATGTCTTGATATTTCCCTGTATAAAAAAATCTAAACAAAAATTCTAAACTACAAATTATTAGTAACATAAAATAACACTAAGATGTTTTTCTCCCCCAAACTTGAATTTTGGCATATTTAATTTAAAATTAAATGTCCAAAAATAAAATTTAACTGGAGAAAAGCATTTTAAACTAACTAAATAACAAATAACTTTCAAAATAGTGGGTTGCCTCCCACTTAGCGCCTTTGTTTAACGCCTTGGCTCGACCAAACCGCAGTTTCCAATCTCTTGGTGGTTCATTGTCACCAAACGGATTAGTTCAATTGTTCGCTCAACCGACATTGGCTCAAAATATGGCTTGAGCCTGTCCATTCACTTTAAACACTTCATTATTTTTGGGGTTTTGTATATCAACACCTACGAGGATAAATTGCATTATTCTAAAAGGACCGCACTATTTGATTTTAACTTTCTCGGGAATAACCTTAACCTAGAGTTAAAACAATAATTTCATACCTGATGAAGCATTTTGTTGGCTAATCCCATGTCATGATACTTTTTGGTCTTTTCTTTATATATGTTTCGCATTTTCATACGAAAGTCTATGTTCTTCTAACTCATTTAACTCCAAACAATCTTTCTTCTCCAGCCTAATGTTAAATCTAAATTCAATTCTTTAATTGCCCAATAGGCTTTGTGCTCAATTTCAACTGTAAATGGCAAGCTTTGCCATATACCATTCTATATGGACTCATTCCTATGGGTGTCTTAAAAGCGCCTTCGGTATGCCCATAAAGCATCCTTGAGTTTAGATTCCCAATCTTTACGATTAGGCCTAATGCCTTTCTAACACCGCTTTTATTCGCCTATTGCTTACTTCTACTTGTCTGGATGTTTGTGGATGATAAGTAGCTAACTTGTGAGTTACACCATGCTTTCTAAGAACATTATTTAACAACTTATTGGTAAAATGCCCTTGGTCACTTATTATGGCCTTAGGGACTCCATATCTAGCAAATAAATCTTCTACAAATTTGACTACTGTTTTACCATCATTATTCTTGGTTGCTACCGCTTCTATCCATTTAGAGACATAATCAATCGCTACCAAAATATATTCGCAATTATTGGACACTGTGTGAAAGGGACCCATAAAATCAATACCCCAAACATCAAAAATTTCAACTACTAAATTAACATGTAAGGGCATCTCGCTTTCTCCTATACCACCTGTTCTTTGACATTTGTCGCATGTTCTGTAAAACAGTTCACAATCTCTAAAAACAGTAGGCCAATACAGCCCTGATTGCAAAATTTTACGAGCACTTTTATTACCACTAAAATGACCACCACAAGAATATCCATGGCAAAATTCCATGATACCTTGTTGGTCTTTTTTTGGAATACATCTTCTTATTAAAGAATCGAACAAATCTTGTATAAATGAGGAGCTTCCCAAAATAATTTTAGTTTCCGCACAAAAATTTCTTCTTTTCAATGATCAAAATCCGATTAATGATATCGACACATAATAGTTGACAAAATCAAGATACCAAGGGTCGAATCTTTAATGGCCGGAGTTGTTCATCGCAGAAAATTGTCATTTATGGGGACAGATCATCAAGAAATTGACGCTCAGGGCGAAAATTTAACCTAGACAAATGGTCGGCCACAACATTCTCGGTTCCCTTTTATCCTTGATAGTTATGTCAAATTCTTGTAACAATAACATCCATCTAATTAATCTTGGTTTAGCATCCTTCTTACTTAAGAGATATTTCAATGCAGAATGATCAGAAAAAATTATCACCTTTGATCCTAGCAAATATGATCTAAATTTTTCTAAAGCATATACTACTGCTAAAAATTCCTTTTCAGTAGTGGTATAATTCAATTGAGCATCATTTAGAGTTCTACTAGCATAATGGATCACATGAGGCTTTCTATCTACCCTTTGTCCTAACACGGCTCCAATTGCAAAATCTGATGCATCACACATGATTTCAAAAGGAAGTGACCAATCGTGGCCTGATAAAATTGGGGCAAGAAGAGTTAACTTTTCTTTTAATAAATTAAAAGCTTCTAAACATTCTTTATCAAAAATAAACTCGTATCTTTGCTAACAAATTACATAGAGGTTTACAGATTTTGGAAAAGTCTTTTATAAATCTTCGATAAAACCAAGATGGCCAAGAAAACTTCGAACTCCTTTAACTCGAAGGGAGGGGTAGTTGTGAAATAACTTCAATTTTAGCTTTGTCAACTTCAATTCCTTTATTTGAAACAACATGCCCTAAGACAATTCCATGTTTTACCATGAAGTGACTTTTCTCCCAACTTAAAGTTAAATTAGTTTCCAAAGATCTTTCAGACGATGTAAGGTTTTCTAAACAATGATCAAAAGAATTTCCGAAAACTGAAAAATCATCCATGAAAACTTCTACGCATCTTTCAACTAAATCTGAAAATATAGAAATCATGCATCTTTGAAAAGTAGCTGGTGCATTACACAACCCAAAAGGCATTCTCCTAAAAGCAAAAGTACCAAAGGGACATGTAAAGTTGTTTTCTCTTGGTCTTCAGTGCAACAGGATCCGATTATATCCGAAAAACCATCAAGAAAACAATAATATTCATGACCGCTAATCTTTCAAGAATTTGGTCAATAAATGGTAAAGGAAAGTGGTCTTTCCTAGTTGCCGCATTTAATTTACGCAAATCGATACACATTCTATAACCGCTATAGTCCTTGTAGGGACTAATTCATCTTTATCATTTTTAACAACAAGTAATTCCGACTTTTTAGGAACTACTTGAACAGACTAACCCATTTACTATCGATATGGGTAAATTATACCCGCATCTAAGAGCTTAAGAACTTCTTTCCTAACAGCTTCTTCCATGTGTGGGTTAAGTCTTCTTTGTCTTTCTCTAGAAGGTTTACTACCTTCTTCTAAATGTATTTTATGCATACACATAGAGGGACTAATTCCTTTTAGGTCAGCTAAGGACCATCCTAAAGCTTCTCTATGTGTCCATAAAACTTTTAACAAACTTGCTTCTTGTTTTTCAAGTAAATTTGCCGCTATAATAACAGTAAAGTGTTACCTTCCCTAAAAATGCATATTTTAAGTGGGATGGTAATGGCTTTAATTCTTCGACTTTGGGAGAATTAATGGAAGGCATAAATTCGAAATTTTCTACTTTAATAGTTTCTTTTATTTTAGCCTCATTATTCTCTTCTTGCTTTTCTTCCTTAATATATTCTATCTCAATATCTTTTATCTCAATTTCTTCAAAGAGAGATTTCAGAATCTCTACTTCATCATCTTTGATTTCATAACTTTCTTCTACTACTTTCTCCGACTCATCGTAATTATTTTCGATTCGATACCTTTTATTTCTTTTTCATCTTTCTTTTTACTAGCTTCTAGCTTTTCTTTTCTAATCTTTCTTCTTCCTCTATTTCTCTTTCAATTTCCTCAATGTCAATTTTTATGGGAGGGATAGGGCTATCATCATAGACAATAAATCTATCTCTCTCATAATCTTCCTCTTCTTCAAAAGTTTCGCTTGATAATTTCTCAATCTCATCTATTGAAAACAAGCACTCATGTCACTAGGTCTATTCATAGCATCAAACACGTAAATTTCAACTGTTTCACCTAGGACCGACATTGTGAGTTTACCATTTTTCACATTAATCATTGTATTAGCAGCCATAAATGGTCCGCCTAACAATATTGGGACTTCATTATTAGTGCATATCTTCCTTTCCATCTCTAGAACCACAAAGTCTATCGGTATGATTAATTTATCAACTCTGAACTAGGATATCTTCCACTATACCCAAGGGATATTTAACCGAGCGATCGCCTAATTGTAATTGCATATTAGTGGGTTTTAGTTCTCCTAAACCTAATTGTTTATAGACCGAAAGAAAGGCATCAAGTTAATACTTGCTCCTAAATCTAGCATTGCTTTCATCTTTTAGAGCTTCCCAAGGAGACTTGGATATTAAAGCTACCTGGGTCTTTCAACTTAGGTGGTAATTCGGGTTGTAAAAACAGGCGACGCTTTTCGAAACAACAATCTTTTCGTTGTTTTCAAACTTGTGTTTCTTAGAGTGAAGATCTTTGAAAAACTTTGCATAAGCTGGAATATTTTTAATAACATTAAGCAAAGGTAAATTAACATTTACTTTGGATAACATATTATAAATTTCCGTGAATTGTTTGTCCATTCGGTTTTTCATAAGTCTTCTTGAACGGAATTGGAGGAACATAGGGTGGTGGAGCCACATAAGGTTCCTCTTCTTCTTGATCTAACTCTTTATCTACTTCAACTTGTATTATCTTTATTTTGAATTTCTTCTTTCTTTTTCTTGTTCCTTATTTGGAACCTCTAACTCTACTTCTACTTCTTTTTCTTTTTCTACCTCTTGATTACTTAAATCATCAATCACTTTATCACTATCACTATCTTTTTCAATTTCTTTTTCTATTACTTTTTCAGAATTTTCTACTGTAGCATGCATATTGGAAGAAGGATCAGGATCACTTACCTCTTCACCTATCACCTTACCACTTCGCGGCAGACGGTGATTGACTTAGCTTGCTCGCTTGACTAGGAACTTCCCTTCTTCTCTTTTATTTGCTTCTGAACTTTCAATATGTTTCTTCGATTTTCAATTTCTTCAAGCATGTACTTCATCAAAGCCGCTTGACCTTTACTAGCTACTTCTTGCTTGGGAACTTCTTCAATTCTCAACTGATTTTGATTTGGCAACTGTGGAGGTTGTGGTGGTTGAGGTTGGAATTGTTGAGGTTGCAAAGGCTTATTTCCTCCCCAAGAAAAGTTAGGATGATTCCTCCAACCAGGATTATATGTATTTGAATAGGGATCATTCCTTGGCCTTTGAGGGTACATATTCATAGCATTAGCCTGTTCAGAATACATAGCACTTGACGGACAAAAATTAGTAGCATGAGAATATAATCCACATAGAGCACATGCTTCTTGAATTTGCCAATTTTCAAATTGAGCTTGTGTATTTGAATTATCTTGCAATTGATATAGGCTCCTATTTTTACCTCTAGCACTTTTCTCATTGGGAATTAATACTTAGCATCTCAAATAATTCTTCTAGTGCTTACGGTGTCATTCTATTAATAGAACCACCACGCACTGCACTATCAACCATAGTTTGTAAACCTGGCGAAAGACCATGATAAAATTGAAGCACTAACACATGTTGAGCCAAATTATGATGAGGACACATAATAAGCAGATTTTTAAATCTATCCCATGACTCATGGAATGTTTCACCTGGTTCATTTTGGAATGACATGATTTGTTTTCTATACTCGTAAAGAGATGCATGTTTGTAAAATTTGCTCATAAACAAATCATATAATTGTGCCCAAGTAAAACACTGTTTGGTGTTAGGTTCATAAACCATCTCTTTGCCAATTCTTTTAATGCACTGGGAAAATATTTCATTTTAATTTGATCTTCAGCCAACCCTCCTAAAGGAAAAGTACTCATCATGTATTCATATTCTCTTAAGAAACCGACAGATCTTCATGGGGCATCCCATGAAAAGATGGTATGGCATTAAAATAATGTCCTTTTAACTCAAAATTCCTAACAAAGATCCGGCAAGACTAGACATGATGTCACCACATTTAATGAAGGTCTACTGAAATCATTAATAGTTCTTTGATTTACCACTACTTCCATATTTCTTCTTGCAAGCTCTTCTTGTCTTTGATTCCTATTGACTGGGTCAACTAGGTTTTCAGGATTACGAATATTGTTATTATCTTCCATTGTAGGATCAACCAGAGGATCCTCTCGATTCAGTTGGTCTTGATTATCAGGCTCGAAAGCTAGATTTTCAAAATATCTTTGGTATCTTTTAACAATATTTATCTCTTGATCTAAGTCTACCAATTCAGGATTTAAAGATCTACGACCTTGCATGCAAATAAATTAAAGCAATTTAAAAGCAAATAACTATTAAAATAAAATAAAATCTTTTTGTATTTTTATTTTTTAAAAAACAGAAAATTAAACTAAAAACTAAATTAAATTAAAAACTACGCTACCTACAAACTAACTACGTGAACTAGCTTGTCCCCGGCAACGGCGCCAAAAACTTGATCGATGTTTTATTTTATCTATTTCCTTGCAAGTGTACAAGACTATTATAGAATAGACTCGGAAGCAAGGGTCGAACCCACAGAGACAAGTGATCACGAACAGTGCGATTATAGATAGCAAATTATTAACCTAAGGGGGGTTTTTATGTTTAATTCTACTCTAAATTACTAGTTATAGATGTTTAACTAATTAGACAGTAATAACAGATATGAAGATCTTATGGTGAGTGGAAATCTAGGATTCTGGGTTTCACTTATATCTCCTTTATGTTCAATTCATAAAAATGTCATTCAATGTCTTGGGTTCGTTCACTAAAAATAGATATAGTCTTGTTGAACAATTGGTTCACCTCCATCCCGCATAAATTCACCCATTCTATATCCTAAGCACAGGAACTATCAATCTAGCTGTCACCTAGATTTATGATCTATCTGTCACCTAGATCATGTAAGAACCTGGTCCTAACTTATCACTCTCGTGCTTCGATAGGTCCAATTTATTGTGTTGGTGAGCGATTATGCGACATATGCACTTGGTCATGCAGTTATCCGCACCTCTAAGCCTTTATTATTTGCGATTACATTCATTTGTTCAAAGCAAAATAATATAGGGATTGATAAACAACACAATCAACAAGCATTGAATAGACATATATATATATGAATCAAAACATAAATTCGATACAAGTTACCTCCCACCTCCTAGATTAGGGATGATTTAGTTCATCATAGACGATGAACAACACATGGAGATGATGAAAGACATGATTTGATCTTCAATACTTGAAATTACAAAACCTAACTATGTTATACAATCTAAAACTACCTAAAATCTATGTAAAGAGAGCTTCCAGCCGTCCTCCTTATGCTTAGGCTCGGCATCTGACTTCTATATATACTCGGGAGTTGTGATTGGATTGAATGACTGTGTGAAAATCCGAAAAGGTCGCATTCTGCCCACCTTGCGGTCGCAAGGTGCTGGATACCTTGCGTCCGCAAGGTCTCCAGTGTGGGTGGCTTTTGATTTCTTTGATTGCTGGCTTCGAGGACCAGACGCCTACCTTGCGGTCGCAGTGCGAGGCACCTTGCGTCCGCAAGGTGTCCAGTTTGTGCAGTCTTTATTTTTCTTCAATTTTTCTCTTCCTTGTAATTTGCACTTAAAACCCTGGAGTTTCACGTATTTTCACAATAATCCTGAAACTTACAAAACTCACCGAAAACATATATTAGTACTCAAAAGACTCGTGAAAAAGCATAATTTAAGTCATAGAAGTATATAAAATCGACGTATAAAATACATCGATCAATAAGCAATAATTAAATGAATAGAAATTAATTATTAAAACAAAAGACTTAAATACAAGTTACCTCCAATTCCTAGATTATGGGATTAGTTCCCCATAATTGAAAGTACAAAACCTTTAACCATTCTAGGAGAATCTTTCTTCATAGACAAAGAAAAATAATACAGAACTTCTCTCCCTTTTTCTGACCTAAAAGGGGTTTATTTATACCTAATAATTGTACAACAACTAGGGTAAAGGGGATACAAAATAATTAGGATTCTAATTAGGGCACAAAGTGGTGACTTGCATGCCAACCAAGGTCAAGAGGCGCCTGATTTCACAATTGATCAAAGTTGATTTTCAGCTTTCGACTTTAAAGTTTCAGCAATTTGTACTTTGGTCCTTGAAGTTCTTCAATTCAACATAAAGTGCCTATATTTTACACAAATGTTCCCCAAGTCCCTGAAACTATAAAACAACACTAAAACAAATATTAGATAACAAAAACCCCGAGAAATAGCAACATTTAAGCTAGAATAATACCCAATAAATGAGTATAAAACTAATTCATAAATTATATTTGAAAACTCAAATCGGGTTATCCCACATTTTGTATAGGACTATGATAGGAAGTTTGTTATACTTAACTGCTAGTCACCCAATTATCATGTATAGTGTGTGCTTGTACGCTAGATACAATGTCAAGAAAGCTAATGTCTACTTGGTTATTTTTAGTGTATTTAATTGAGTTGAAAACATTGATGATAGAAAAAGTACAACTAATAGTTGTTTTTATTTGGAGAATTTATTGGTTTCTTGGTACAATTGTAAAAAAACATTGTGTCTCACTATCAATTGCTGAATCTAAATATGTAGCAGTGTGTAGTTGTTGTACACAACTTTTGTGGATAAGCTAGATGATTGAGAATTTTGGGTTATACAGTGATGTGTTGATTGTGTACTGTGACAACTCTAGTGCGATAATTATTTCGAAAAATCCAGTTCAACATTCTCGAACCAAGCATGCTAACATTAGACATCCTTTTATTTGATACTTGGTTGAGCAATGCATAATCTGCATAGAGTTTGTTAGGACTAAAAATCGGCATAGAGTTTGATCTTGAGAAAATCTGAGAAAATCTCTACTCTTGTGTGCCATTTGATTTTTACACTTGTATATTTAAAAATCAAAAAAAATCAAAAAAAATAGGCATCCTGCATTTTAGGTTTACACGATTGTTTCATCTATTTTTTGCCCTATGCATATGGTTGCTTATGGTTTCTCTTGTTAAATCAATTGTGATTCATTTTTCAAATGGTTACTCCTTTTCCCAATTTTTGGTAAGTTTGAAGGTGCTCTTGTAAAAGTTCAAAAATGAAGCCCATAAAGGAAAGAGTTACCTGTATACAAGGTTTAAAGCTTTTCACTTGGTACTGTGGTGCATGCACGAGCTTCATGTTCCCATGGGTTAATCTTGTGAAAGAGAGTTATCATTGGAAAAGTGTGAAAGCTACCTAGTGGCCAAAAGAAGCTTGAAATAAAGTAAAGTTAAATTCCCAGAGGGAAATTTGTGCGAAATTCTTCTTTTGGGAGATTTTTTTTTTTTGACTCATTGACTCTGATTTTGCAATGAGACTCCAAATGAAGCATCATTCGGTAACTCATCAGTTGTTCCAGTTCATCACGTGTGTTCGCATTTGTCTTTAATTCTTCGTTTATCATTCTAGGCATACACACTAGGGCATGCATATTTGGTGATTATTTCATACTTCTGATTCTTATGCCCTAAGTAATTATATGCAAACAAGTGCTTCTCTCTCTCTTGTTCAAGAATGGTTCATGTTGAAGATTGATTTGTTTAGAAAGAGCTTGTGGATACTCAAAAATATGGTGGAAGCACGCCTACGGTTTGTCATGGTATTCTAGTTAGAATTTAATTATGTTTCCTATTTTATCTTGATTAAATTTGGAATTCCTAATGCTTTTAGTTTTTGACCAAGAAATCTAGTTTCCTAATTTGTTTTGGCTTCAATCATCTTGTTTCCATGTCCAAAAAGGTTTCTGTTGCATGCCTATAATACATTGGATGGTAAGTAGTTAAGTTTCATTTAAACTCTCCTTAATTGCTCTTAGTCGTTGCATGCTTTAACCCTTTTATATTCTAATTGAGTTTGGATTATACTAGGTTTGTACTAACAATTTGGCTAGGTTTATGGTTTAAGAATCCAGCTCCTCTACCATGGAATCAAGGTCGCCAAAGTCCAGCATCTGCTGCTCCAGTCAATGACGCACCCAATGATGTGTCATCCACTGCCTCATCAACAACTATTGCTTTTTTTTTCCAATTCAAGACTCTGCCATTAATGTCGCTAATCTCTAAAGGAATGGTTGGATGTTCATGCTGCTACCTCTTCTTCTCAAAGAGGGGGAGTAGATGAAAATGGAAATATATTGGATGAAGGGGGAGTTTGTGCTTTGGTTGGATATTTGTTTACTTTAAACTGTGTTTGATAATTTTAAATATCTTGGATATTTTGAATTTTCTTATTCAAGGAGAGTTATTCACAGGTGCTCATGGTATTTGCTTTGACCAGAAAGGCAACAACAAAGGGAGAGATTGTTAGGGTGAAAAATAATTGTGGGTTATTTCTCCAACTTTGGTTGTGTTCTATTTCATTTAGAACACATGTTGTTATTGACTTTCTAGATAATTGCTAGGAAGCTTGGTCTTGCCTTCTTTAAGGACTCTAATATGGCAATCCCTAACTTGTAGAAATTAGAGGTTTATTTCCTTAATAACTCTTTCCCAATCCTAACATTGCATTGATAAGTTGTTTTACTTAGAAGACATGTTTCCTAGAAGATCTATAAAGAAAGGAACAGTCTTGGACGTCTAATGACCCAAGCAGAGAATTTTCAGATAGAGTTTTACACGAAGAAGTGTTGTCACGAAGCCAATGAGCCATTGAATGATACATCATAAGAAGACTCATTGCTTCAATGTTCACTGTTTTACCCAACACTCTTCGTGTTCTTTTGATTTGCTGATGTATTCAAGAGTGTTTAGCATAGATTAGATATATATTCTCACTTATGAGTTTTCGTAATGATTTCCACTCTCTAAACGATTTGTTTTCATATTGTAAGCAATTGTAATCTTTTAATATAGTGGAAGTTTTGCCATGAGGCATCGTCGTTTTACTTGTAGACATAAATTACAATTTGGTGTATCTTTGCTTGATTTGTTTATTAATTATTTTATTTCTTCCGCTACGTTTTTACTTGATGACTCATGAGATGATGTATTATTGGATACATCATTGGTGACTATTTCAGCATGTGTTGTCTATTTACGAATCCTAGCTACATATAACTTTTCAACAATATTGCAAACTGTACGGTAGGATTGTCAGACAAAAAAAATCAGACACTGTGAGAACCCCGTTTCGCACCCTATCGACACTAAAAAGCGAGCGGCTTCAAAACTTTGAGCATGTGGAATGCGCTCGGCCTCTTGTGGACTCAAAAAATGTGTTTACAGAGTCGTCATCTCTATTTTAAGGTTACATAGAAGAAAACTAAAAATACCAAAATGTATGGGTTCGGAGGCTAATTTACGAGTTAGGAAGGGGTTAGGCACCCAACTCGCCCTTTCGGTCTCAAAATGAGTTGTGGCTAAAAATGTTCTTTTTTATATATATTTAATCTAGATAAAGGAAGCTTGTAACGTCTAGATTTTAAAGTTGTAATAAAAGTATAAAAAAATAGACTATAATAACGACTTATTTTATAGTTTATTTGTAGAAAAAATAAGACCAACATAACGACTTTTATATATATATATATATATATATGAATTAAATAGTAATGAAAATAGTAACTTTGGTACCTATCTCTTGAAACGTGAGGGTTATATCCGTGATAGCTAGGCTTAGGCAAGCTTTCAAGTGCGTTCGCTCTGTCCTCTTCGGGAGAGAAAGTCTTTTTATTTGTTTTTTGTTTGTTGTTTGTTGAGATTTAGGCAACGTGACTGCTTGTTTTTGTTGCTTTTCACGTTTCGATTTGGGCGGCGTGACTGCTGTATTTGTGGCTTGTCATGTCTGAATTTTGGCAGCGTAACTGCTTGTATTTGTTGATAATGTTGTATGTTGTGTCTAAATTTCGGCGGCGTAAATGTTGTATTTGTGGCTTTTTATGACTGGGCTTGGGAGAAAACGTAATTTAGTTAACTAGGTTTATATTTGGACAGAGGTTTAGGTTGGTTTAGAGAAAATTTCTTTAGCCTAACGAGGAGAAGAATTTCTACAGCCTAACAGAGCTTTAGTGAGAGAAAGTTTCTACGTAATTTTCTGTGTCTGTAAACTGAAGAGGAGGCCTCTATTTTGAGGCAAAAAATCTAATCATCCTTAACAATGAAGGAAGAAGACTGAGATATTTGCACTGGCCAAAAGACAAGTCGGGGCACCGCCCATGCAATTCTGGGCGTGCTGCCCAGAATTGCTTGTGCCGCGTCCCGACTTGTTACATGGAAAAAAAGTTTCATTTTCACCCCTTTTGCTAATTGTTTGTCTCTTTAAGCCTTTTCAAGTTTCCTTGATGCTTTGACCCCCTAAAACATAATGTCTATTAGTCCTTTTTAACTTGAGATAACATTTTATAGGATGTTTTAAATAGGGGGAACGAAATTGAGGTGTCTACAGAGCCCCTCAATGATGGAGTTTATAGGTAAACTGAAGTTTACCAGTAAACGAACATTGTGAGAATACAAGAGCACTGACAAAGTGCGCATTCTAAGTGTAAAAGTGTGGCTCGAAGTGAATGCAAGGCTTGTGGATAATGACAAAAATGAAGCATTAGAGCATGTTACTCGGGCATTCCTCTTTTTCTTCCTGGGGATGACACTTTTCGCAAACTCGTCCATTACTTTGCGGGTCTCCATTCTAAGTTGTCTTCGTGACCTGTACCAGGTCTCTCAGTTTGACTAGGGACATGCGGGCTTGGCCAAGTTATACTTTTCCATGTACCATGTTTGCCGTAACTCTTCCTCCAACCTAACTGGCATCTCTGTTGCTTGGGAGGTAACTGTTTGATTTAATTCCTTCTGTACCTTTCTTTCTTTCTTTTTTTTGTACATATCTGCCACATATATGCATTACTTATTTATTTCTATCTTTCTTCTTTCTTTCTTTTGTAGGTCTATGCCTATGTCGTTTTTGACTTTGCCCCTTTTCCATGCCGGATCCAGTTTCAGGCACCTCTTTTTTTTTCAGAGTATCTTCACGCGAACTGGGTGTAGACCGAGTGGAGTGCTCTTTCATTACCAGAGGACATTATATGAGATAGTATTGCTCACTTTCGTGTGGACCTCGTGAATCTTATCCCTTGGAGAGGGCTATCTAGTCTGTATTTGACTGCTTTGGAGATGAGCAGTCGCCATATTCTGATGGTGTCGGTAATGCATGATTCTCTGTATTTAGGAAAACGGATGAACCGGAAGCATTATCTTTTCTCGGTTGCACCAATGGTACCACCATCTCCTCCACCATGGGTGATTGTTCCAAAGTTCTTGCCCAACCGGTACCAGTGTATGGCTCAGTATATTGTTCCTCCCAAGGCATTACTGAATATACCGTACAACAAATTTCTTAAGACATTGCTTCATCCTGTTCCGGCCGCAGCCAGAAGTGCTTTTGACATTGTTGATAGACCTGGGCCCTCACATTTTGTCCCTGACGCTCTGGCTGACTATTATGTTCCTCCAGGGGTTCCTATCAGTGTCCATTACTCTCAGCGAGGGAGACGCATTGAGGATGCTTTACATGACGTTGATATTCCTGAACCGTATCGGATTCCAGACAGGGCATGCACGTTATATTATTTCTTTTACTTTCCTTTTCCTTTTTCCTTTTGCACTGTCATTATTTCCCTTTTCTGAAATGACATTATTTCTTCCAAATAGATGGATGCCCTGTCATATCGCAAAGTGCTGAAAGGCTTTTTCTGCCTTGCTCATCTATATCTGTGGGCCATGGACAAGCTGTCGTGCCGAGGGAATGATGTTGTTAGTCAGGCCGGATGCTGAGACAATGACGATGACGAGGTCGGCGGTTTGGGTCGCAACAGATCGAAGACGAGAGAGTACAAAATTGGTGGAGCAGGTCCAAGAGTTATGGGTGGTGGCCTTGATAAGAGCAGATTGACACGGGCCCGATAGTCTTCCGTCCTTCTCTCTTTCCCTTCATTATTTGTTTGGATTCACTTTCGTATTTGATTTTATTTTGTAATGTAATTTACATTTTACGTTTTTTTTTAAATTTTTGATTGGACAATGCAAGTAATTTAACATGCCTAAAGAAACAAAATGGTTTGTTAATTAGCAAGGCATAAATGTTCTTATGTTGTTTTAGCGACGCATAAAATCAAATGACAACAAACCATTTTATTATAAACACACACTGTACTTAGGATAATTTTTTGGGTGAGCATTTCTTCGGATAGAAATTGGTGTGGTTGGATTCATCCGCGAGGAACAAATTTGGAGTGGCCCTCTTCCTCCTTTCCTTCACGCCAACAATCTGTGGCGTAGGCTTTGATTCTAAACATCCACCCGTGGCCAGACAGGAACGATGCATGTGAATGCTGGAAGATGTCGAAATAAACCAGGATACCAGGATAGTTTTCAAGCGAAACTAGGAGCGGCCTTTGGTAAAAAGGGGCGTTGCCTTTTGCAATAAGGGGCGTGATACCCGGATCTGTCATGGGTAGCGCCCATTACTATTTTCTTTACTTCTTTTTCAATTGATATGGGTGTACTATCTTCGTCCTTATTTGTGTGTTTGGAGTATTTCCTAAACTTTCCCTATAAGAAGGAGACGACTCACGACGTTCTCTTTACTTGCAAAACTTTGCACAAGCCCAACTCTCTTCTCTTTACGTAAGATCCAACCCAATCAGTTTATTTCTTTGATCAGCCAGGCCCGTAAACATTTATACCCAAAAGTTACATTTCTTTTGTTCTCTTTTCCGGCCTTTCCAAAAAACCAAATAAAGAGTTGTCTTAGTTGCCCATTTTTTTTCTGTAACTACCAACATGGGTGAACCTCTCATGATCTTTTTTAACATCGATCTTTATGATAATTCTCTCAATCATTGGATACATTCTCTTCACGCGTAGGAAAATGAGTGGTTTGATAATATTTATGGCTTCCGTTGTGCTCTTTCGTGGAGGCTTGCGTATAAACTAGAACATGTTAAGAGCGGCTTCCTGGTTCTGGTCTATCTTATCTCACTTATTTAATTTCTCTTTAAATGAGATGTGTCCGACTTTTGAAGAATTTTGTGCCATGACCGGCATGCCTGCTGATATTCCTATCGCCATTCCGTCGATCCAGAGGAATACTATCATGGCAATAAGAGAGATGTTTGGTTCCACCCAGAAAGGAACTCTTGGTTATTTCAACGGAACTCATTTTGACATGGGTACTATTGACGTTCGTGCCCTTGACTTGGTGCTACAAGCTCGACATCGTTGGATGAATCTTATTCCTATTATCCTGGCAGAAACATAAGAAGACATGGATGCTTACTCCACTGGTGATGAGAACTTTCCATCTCACAACCCTATTTTGATCCATATGTGGTTGAAAGAGCATTTCAACAGAATCATGCCACCCATTCTAGTAAAGGGTAATTATGAACCCTCTGGTTATGGCGCCCACGGAAATTATCGCAATAACCTTTTAATCGAGTGACATTTGGTCGAGCACTTCGTGCACGTTGCCTCCATCGACATTAAATAGGTCCTGGGTCACTGGAAAATCTAGTTGTTTTATGTGTTTACTGGGGTCTATGCCCAAGTGGTGCTTGTCGGTCTTCATCGGAACACCTTCTATTTACTGTACCGTATTCTCCATCAATTTGGTATGGAATATGTCGTACCCGATGAGAACCGTCCTTTAATGGAGATGGTGATGCTTGAGGGAAATGTTGGTCCACTTATACGGAGGATGTGGGCCATGGATCATCCTGTGCCAGCCACTGCTTATACTTATTTTGAAAACATCTTTCTTTCCCATGTTTATCTGGCATGGTTACTCTTAGCCGCAAAAGAGCATTCTCGCGTCATAAGGCGTTCCCTCCAAGAAATCTTGGCAAGGCATGTCCCCAATGGACTAGATGCTCACCTTATGGAGATAGGCGAAGATCTCAAGAGTTTTGGCTTGGTAGTCCCTCCGGCTTTATGAAAAGAGTTTCAGCATGTCTATGGTCTCGGGGCCCAGAAGTCTCGTGGACATGATGAAGTGGAGCTAGTAATGTACTGCTGAGATTAAGTAATACATCTAGATGGATCAATGCAAAGCGAAGTGAGGCTGCCAATCCGAGTAATGCCGCAACTTTTGACGGTGGTGGTGATGATAATGAAGAAGAGAGTTCAGAAGGCTCTCGTCCAGATGATGCTGGGACATCGACGGCACCTCGTAGGAGTGTATTGCCTCGACTAGGACGTCGAATGTGTTGAAGAGAATATTTTTGGATTGGGGGGGGTTAATGACCCTTTCTGAGGTTTTGGTGTTTAGTCGGTATTTTGGGGGCGTTAATGAATACCTGAATGTCCTAGACACGTATTCCAAGGTTACACTTGTGGACCTTTTGTATTATATTTTTATTGTTTTATAATGTTTTTGCTCTGTAATGGTTTTTCCCTTTGTTGGTCAAGAACGATTGTAATAGATTGGAACATCTTGTAAAATAATGGATTATGCCAAACTTTTTGTACATATGCGACCGCACCCGTAGGCTACCTACGTTCCTCAGTTTAAGGTTCGGGTATTTGTAGTTCCGCTCTTCTGGAGACCTATACTTTTCTCTCTTCTCCTCTTGATTTTTCTTTTGTTATGCTTAAACTTTTGCCTAGGCCGCCTTTTTGGGTTTTCAACCTAGCGAGCCCATATTTCTCCTTATTCTCTCTTTTTTTCGATGCTCTAAGTTTTTCCTAGGCCGCCCTCTCGGGTTTTCAACCTAACGAGCTGAAGAGAAAGAAAGTAACTTGGTCACTTAGGCACTTCCTGGCCTATGCATAGTACCACTTGAGCTTGTCAATGTTGAAGGTCTGAATGAGATCTTCCCCATCTTCATTTGTAAGGAAAACAGCGCCTCCAAACTGTATATGTTTTACGATGTATGGTTCCATCCATGGAGACTTCTATTTTCCCCTACTGTCAACATAACTGAGGGCTTTTCTCGGAGTACCAAATCACATGCTTGAATGCTTCAGCCTTTGACCCTTTTATTGAATGCTCGAGTTATTCTTCTTTGGTATGCTCGAGTGTGTTCTAAAGCCAGTAACCTTCGTTCATCTAATAGGGCTAACTCATCATAGCGGTATTTGATCTAGTCGACCTCGGTTATTTCTGCCTCCATCATTACTCTTAATGATGGGACCTCAATCTCAATGGGCAACACTGCTTCCATGCCATAGGCCAGGGAATATGGTGTGGCCCGCGTAGGCGTGCGAACTTATGTGCGGTAGCCCCAGAGTGCTAATGGCAATTTGTCAGGCTAATCTCTTCCTATTTCAGCCATTTTTCGGATTATGTTTTCTAATGTCTTGTTAGCTGCTTTAACGGTTCTATTGGCCTGTGGTTGATAGAGGGGAGAATTTGTGTTGCTGCACTTTAAATTCATCAAGCAGTCGATTTACTTATCCCTCGAAATGTGTACCATTATCGGAGATCATTTCAAAAGGCACTCTATACCGATATATGATATTTGTCTTGATGAACTTGGCCACTTTCTTGGCATTCAGTACTTTGTAAGAAGCAACTTCTATCCATTTTGGGAAGTAGTCGATTGCTACTAAGACGTACTCATGACCATTTGATCCTTTTGGATGAACTTGACCTGTAACATCGATTCCCCAAGTTGAGAAAGTCTAGGGAGCTGTGGAGTTGTACAGTATGTGCGGGGGAACATGTTGTAGATAGGTGAAACGTTGGCACTTTTCACAATGACGCACCCATCGAATACAATCAGTTTCTAATGTACTCCAATAGTACCCTTGTCGAATTGCTTTCTTTGAAAGCATATGCCCATTCATATGTGGTCCACAAGTACCACCATGCAGTTGGTCCATGACTCGTTTTGTTTGGTTTGATCTATGCATAACAAATTCAATCCTTAATAATGCATTTTATAAAGGCTACCTCCGTTGATCACAAATTGTGATGCCCATCTTCGTAGAGCGATTCTTCCTCTTTTATCTAAGTTTGCTGGATATCCCCCTTTCTTGAGCAGATTCAAGATGTCCAAATACCAGGGTTCATTGTCTTTTTCGGGAGTTGTATCAATTGTGAATCAGTAGGCAGGAGTTACTTTCTTCCTGACCACAAATGGTTGGATATCTATTTCTGTTGGAACTTTGACCAACGAGGCTAATGCATCAGCAAATTGATTTCTATTCCGCAGAAAATAATGAAAAGATATATCATCAAACTCTTTTGCTAGAGTTGTCAAACAGACATCATATAGCTCTAGCTGACAATCTTGCATGTTTCATTTCCCTCTGATTTGATTTATAATCAAGGTGAAATCACCAAAGACTTCTAACTCTCATCGTTGGTTTAGAAGAGGCTTCTTCTAAACTAGTGATGTAAGCTTCTTACTCGGTAGTGTTGTTAGAACATTCGAATTCCAATCTTACAGCTAAAGGAGTGTGAGAATCTGTTGGATCAATTAGCAGTATTCATATGCCGAAACCTAGCTTATTAGCAACCCAGTCCAAGAATATTTGCCACTTGGTGTCATGATCAGTGATTTCAAGAACACCTTCATCTGGGAAACCTGGTTCCTCAGCGTCTTCTGTTTCCAAAGGTAAATCGGCCAAATGGTCTGCGATTACACTCCCTTTAATGGATTTGCGGGTGGCATGTGTGATGTCAAACTCATTAAGTAAGAATGACCATTTAGCCAACCGATTAAAGAGTGACAGATTTCCGAAGGTGTATTTCATCGGGTCTATTCTGGAGATTACTTTGATGGGCTGAGTCTACAGGTAGGTCTTGAGCCTTTGTGTCGCCCATACTAGACTTGTACAACTTGTGTCTAAGGCTGAGTAATTGAGCTCGCTACCATGTAATTTTCTGCTTATGAAATGAATGGCACTTTTGGTGTAGAAATCTTCTTTTTCATGTGCGAGGATGGCCCCGACTGCAATGTCTGTGACAGTGAGGTATAACAGGAGAGGCATGTGAATGTGAGGAGGAGAAAACACTAGTGAGCTAACGAGGTATTGTTTGACTTTTTCAAATGCGATTTGGCATTCTTCATCACATACCCAATCAGTATCATTTTTTAAGAGTTTAAAGAGTGGCTCACACATGAATGTCAACTGTCTGATGAATCAACTGATATGTTATAGACGACCCAGGAAACTTTGACTTCCGTGGGAGTCCTTGGTTGTGGCATGTCTATGATAGCTTTTACTTTTACAGGTTCTATTTCAATTCCCTGCTCAGTTACCATAAATCCAAAGACTTTGCCTTTAGTGACTCCAAACGTGCACTTTGTTGGATTGAGCTTCATTGGTGTTTTCGTAACCTTTCGAAGAATTTTCAAAGGTCTTTGACATGGGTTCCATTTGTGTCGTCTGAATGAATGATCATATCATCCACATATACCTTGACTTCTTTATGTATCATGTCGTAGAAAAGGGTGGTGGCGGCTCTTTAGTATGTAGCCCTAGCATTCTTACCGTGTACCAATATGTTCCCCAGTGAGTGATGAAAGAATTTTTCTCCTTACCTTCTGCCGCCATTTTGATTTGATTGTAGCCCAGCATGTTGTCTACAAAAGATCTTAGTTTGTGAGAGGCCATAGCTGTGAGAACCCCGTTTCGCGACACCCCGCCGTTACGTGAGAAACGACGACGTGTCTCAAGAAACATCTGAGCGCGTGGAATGTGCCCGGTCAAGTTGTGGACTCTAAATGTGTATGTACAGAGTCGACACCTCTATTTTAAGGTTAAATAGAGAAAAACCAAGTGTACCAGAAAATATGTACGTCCAGAGGCTAGGTTACGAGTTGGGAAGGGGTTAGTCACCCAACTCGCCATTTCGATCTCATTTTAGGGTTTAAGTAAATTAACATGCTTTTAAATATGTATTGTCTAGAAAATGTATTTTATATACATGTATATTGAAAATAACATTACTTAGTGTTTAATGTTATTTGAGCATAGTAACGGATATGTGTGTTTATGCCTAAATATTAAATATATATATATATATATATATATATATATATATATATATACATTACATACATACATATTTAAACTAATATATATAGCACACGTACATATATTATGTACATTATGTGTTTATAACATGCATAAGTATTTTATTTACACTGTTATTTATCTAATTATAATAACATTACAATTATTTACATTGCATGCATAATATTAATATTCTACATTTATATATTTATGGCATTTATATATATATACGGGACGAGACAAGTAAATTTGTACCTACCTCTTGTAGTGTGAATGTCTGACCCAGTATATACGCCTAGGCTTAGCCCAGTAGGCGCTTGAAGATTCTGATTGTGCTTCCATTGTCCTTCCAAGAAAGGAAGTCTTTTGTGTTGTGTGATCGGCTTGCCGGGGGCAAAGACCGGATCTTCGAATGGCTCGCTTCAGGGAGAGGAGGCTTTCTTCTTCTTCGGCTTCTTCGGTAGAGGAGGCTTCGAGAAGGTGTGTGTGTGTGTGTGTGTGTGTGAATGTTGTGTGCGAATGTTGGGAGCCTTTAGCGGCTCCAGCATGTGGGGAGTGGCTCCAAGGCCTTTGGAGCTGCTACATGTGGTTTGTTACGGCCAATTTGATTTTCAGTCAGGGCCCTTGTTGTTTTTTTTGTTGTGTTTGTATATTTAACGTCCGTTAGGTCCAGTTACCTGTAACTCTAACGAAAAGTAACATTTGTTAGTCCAATTGTTTTATACATTATATGTTGTAATTGTTGTAGGATATTATGTAGGGGTACGAAATTGGGGTGTCTATAGAGCTCCTCAACGACGGAGTTTGCTAGTGAACGTGAATTTACAAGCAGACGAACGTCGTTGATAAGATATGAACTCCCGATTTTGGGACATGCATCACAAGAAAGATGTTTTTATATGTGTTGTGAGTTGTAGAATGAGTGTAATGCAAGTCGGGGCGTGGTGGAATTTCCCCTCCTCTCCTCCTCCTTTTCTTCTACTTATTTTTTTTGTTTTTTTTTTTTTTTTTTTTTGTTTTTGTTTTTGTTTTTGTTTTTGTTTTTGTTTTTGTTTTTGTTTTTGTTTTTGTTTTTGTTTTTGTTTTTGTTTTTGTTTTTGTTTTTGTTTTGTTGTTTTTGTTGTTATTTTGTTGTTTTTTTTTTGAATGACATCGCAGCTTCTTCTTACAACATCAGAGATGTTTTTTTTTTTTTGTGAATTGAAAGACATTATCGACTAAAATTTAAAGAGTAATCGACTGAAATTTAAAGGTAATCGACATGAATTTAAAGGGTAATCGACAGAAATTTAAATGTGGTAATCGACATAAATTTAAATGTGGTAATCGGCAGGAATTTAAATGTTGCAATCAACAGAAATGTAAATGTGGTAATCGACAGAAATGTAAAATGTGGTACTCGATAGGAATGTAAATGTGGTAATCGATAGAAATGTAAATGTGGTAATCGACATGAATGTAAACGTGGTAATCGACATAAATTAAAATGTGGTAATTGACAAAAATTTGAAGTGTGGAAAAGACAAACATGTGTATGGTGATAAACATGTATGGAGAGGCATGTGTATAGGAAGCATGTATGGAGAAGCATGTGTTTTTTTTTTTTTTTTTTTGGGAAGCAGGGACGGTGCCCTGCAATATTTTATTAATATAAAAAATAATACAAACTAGAGGGGGACAACCAGCCTTGCCCTTATAAGAGGGAGGACGGAGGAGCCTGACCTCGAAAAGAAAATACAAACAATTAAGCTTTCCTACGGAAAGTACAAAGACCTAGAGCATCATGCTGGAGAGCACGTCGAACCTCCCCTGGAAGCTGAGTAACCATAGAAAAATTCTTATCACTCCTTGTCCCATGGGCAAAAGCAGCTAGACGATCAGCAACAGAATTCCCTTCACGAAACACATGATGAATCACAGTAGTACCCATAAGCTTCAAACAACGCCGCAACTCATAGGTAAAGGTCCATGCACAATTACTTTGACCTTTAATGGCTGAAGCTACAACCATAGAGTCCACTTCTACCACAACTCTATCAAAATGCAAATCATCACACACCAACAAGCCATCACGAAGCGCTTGAAATTCTGCACTAGTATTAGTTCCATTACCATAGAACCTAGAAAAACCAAAGAGGAAAAAGCCATTAGAATCCCGAATGACACCACCACCAGTAGCAATGCCCGCTATGGAAGAACCATCAGTGTTCAATTTAACGTAATTAGGAGCAGGAGGTTGCCAACAGATCCAAGACCCTCTGAACAAATTAACCTTTTTAATCGGCAGAGCCAAACATTGTAAGCTTCGAAGACCAACTGAATTACTAACAAACTTCGGGCTAAACATCCATAAAATGTCTTTCAGACCATTCAAAACCTGACTGTAAAGATTATCAACTGAAATTTGCACATCTTCAAAAATCACAAGACATCTAGCTTTCCAAATAGTCCAGCATCCATAGAGAAGAATTCCGACTTGAACCGCACCAAATTGGGTACGAACCGAAACCCCCTCAAGCCATATACGAAATAAGTGAGGGATCGAAACATAGCAATTAATCTTGTTGAAGGGACGAGCCAACTTACACTATAACTCACGAGCAACTTCAGATTGCAAAAACAAATGTTCAACAGATTCTTGGGCTGGATTTGTGCGGCAGCAAATGCATCTGGAAACCACAGGAACATGTTTAGAATGTAACCTTAGATCAACCGGAATTGCAGCATAGAAAAGTTTCCAAGCAAAAGCACTTATTTTCTTAGGAATCCAAGGTTGCCAAATTCTTTTGGCCCAATATAAAGTAGGCTCATGTCTTCGATACAGATTCCAGTAAGTTTTAGTGTCAAAATCTCCATTGGCTATTTCACAAAACATAAGACTATCAGGTTCATTATCCGCCAGCTGAATAGACGAGATGGCTGCATGGGACGAAGCTGGAATGAGAGGCAGCAGTTGATTAATGATAGACATAGCGTGCTTTACTGTGAGAATGATATCTATTGGCCGAGGACCCTCCAACCTGTCACCTGTCCAATTATCATTCCAAAATGAAATATTACCTTGACCAATTAACCACCTACTATACTGAAGGAGAAAGTCCATATGAGCATGGACTGCCCGCCACACATAGGAAGCAGTAACTGGAGCCACAAATCCATCTGCCTGCTTGTATTTGATAGCCACGAAACGAGCCCACAAGCTGTTACCCTTCAGCACATTCCATGCTAATTTAGCATGCATCGAATCCCGGACTTGAACCAAAGATCGAATCCCCAAACCACCTTCAGCCACCGGTCTACAAATCTTAGCCCAAGAAACCCAATGAATTCTATGACCATCCGTACTGCCCCATAAAAAATTTGCCATAGCCCGTTCAATACGCCGAAAAACACCCATGGGAACCTTAATGACGGCTAAAGCATACACAGGGATACTACTAAGAACCGATTTGAGCAAAGTTATTTTACCACCAAAAGAGAGGAGATGCGACTTCCAACCTTCAATTTTTTTTTGAATACGAGCTTCCAAATTTTCAAAATATTGCCGTTTGACTCTTCCATAGAATAAAGGGAGGCCCAGATAAGTCATCGAAAAGTTACGGCGAGTACAACCAGACCAAGAAGAGATGCGTTGAGCCTTATGTCTAGAGCAATGATTTGAAGTATAAAAACCACTTTTTTGTAAATTAATAAGCTGACCTGAAGATTGCTCATACAGCTGTAAAATAGCCCGGAGAGATAAAATCGTTTTCTTGCCCGCATTACTGAATATGATCATATCGTCTGCATACAGAAGATGAGAAATAACCATGTTCCCCCGCCCATGTCTATATGGCACCATGAGACCAGTATCAAAGCCTTTTTTAATAGCAGTCGAGAGAATTTCTTGGGCAATGATAAACAATAGAGGAGAAAGCGGATCCCCTTGTCGCACACCCCTCGACAATTTAAAGAAGCCATAATTGCCACCATTAATCCGAACAGAATACCAAATATTATTTATGAGATTTCCAATTAAGCTGCAGACCTGAGAATTAAAACCAAAACCTTCTAAAGCCTTTAAAAGAAAAGGCCACTCCAGACGATCATATGCCTTCGACATGTCCAACTTAAAAGCAACATTCCCTCCATAAACCTTACTATTAATTTTACTGATAAGCTCATGAGCCAATGCAATGTTATCCTGAATAGCTCGACCCTTGACGAATCCTGATCGTTCCATCGATATGATCTTAGGTAAAATATCAGCCAATCTATTAGCCATTATTTTGGAAACAATCTTACAAGTAAAGTTACATAGGCTAATGGGGCGCAGATCACCAAAGTTGCTGGGATTAGCAATTTTAGGAACGAGAATCATCATCGTAGACGAGATACCTCTATGAAGGGTAGCACCATTAAAGAAGTCCTGAACTGCTGCAATAACATCGCCTTTAATAATGTCCCAGCATGCCTGAAAGAAATGCCCTGTAAAACCATCAAGACTAGGAGCACTATCAGCCTTTAATCCCTTTACTTCTTCCCAAATTTCCGAAACCGTGGGGCTCACGCTCATGGCAAAATTATCTTCCGCTTCAATCCTATTGTTAACTGAGGAAAACAATTCCTCATTAATTATAGGATTAGAAGTAGAAAACAAATCAGTATAAAAAGAAACAGCCATGTCCCCCAGAGTAGGCCCATCTGAACACCAAGAACCATCCGGCAATTTAATTTTTATGACATTCCTCACAGCTCGATCACGAAGAGAGGCATGAAAAAAACTAGTATTACGATCTCCATCCTGAAGCCAGTTGATGCGAGCCTTCTGTTGTAGCATTTCCTCATCCCATTTAATAAGTTGATCCAACTCTTCTTGTGTTTGATTTAGTAAATCTGCCGTAGAATTGTCCCATCCTTGTTGAAGCTGATGTTCGTACCTCAAGAGAGCATCCTGACAAGCTGCAATTTTTTTCTGAACATGCCCAAAAACCGACCAATTCCAGTCCTTTAAAGCCTTGCGAAGATGCATTAGTTTCCTATGAAGAATATCCATTGGCGTCCCATAGCAATCCCGACACCATATAGACTGAACAAACTGCAAAAAATCTGGATGATCAATCCAAATTCGTTGGAATCTGAAGTAACCTTTAGTCTTGGGGATCAGCTGAAAATCTATTAACAAAGGCACATGATCAGACTGAACTCTACAAAGATGAGAGATGCGAAGAGAAGGATATATGGCCTTATACATGCCGTTCACAAGGACTCTATCAATGCGCTCCCATATGCGACTATTTCCTTTCTGATTATTACACCAGGTGTAGATGGAGCCTTCATATCCAGCATCGATAACACCTGCCTGGGCCATAAAAACATTAAAGTCGTCCATACTACCATAATCAAAACCATTACCTCCAAGTTTTTCGCTTGATACCGAAACAGTATTGAAGTCCCCCCCAATTATCCATGGCTCACTAATTCTGCAAGCAATATCCAGTAACTCTTGCCATAAAACTTGGCGATCCCCCCTATTACATTTCGCATAAACGATTGTCACCAAGCTACAATGATTATTAGGTCCAGTAACTTTCACCATAACATGCTGGGCATAAACTCCATAAACATCAACGTTAACAGTTTTATCCCAAAACAGCCATATATGTGTATTGGTAGGATTATAATGCATACAGTTAGCCATCTGAAGCCTCCGAGCAGTTTTGAAAATACGACCACCCTCAAGTTTGGGCTCTAAAAGAGCTATCAAAAAAGGCTTATGCTGCGACGAAATCTTTTTTAAATACGAAATTGTATCCTTATTACCCACACCACGAGCATTCCATATTATGATCGTCATAAAAAATTAAGAAGATGATGTTACCTGAGCCTTAGTTCTGGCTCTAGTTTGACGTTTGGTCTGAGCTGCCTTACTTTTTTTCTTCTTCTTACCTTTAACTTGCTCTCTACAATGTTGTTGAAAGGCTTTAATGGATGAAGAAGAGTGTGGAAAGTCCCGTAAGTCATCCAGCGAAGCAGATCGAGTAAGTTTGGTAGTCTTTCTATGCCCAACATGATCCAGAGATATTGGAGAATCCATCCCCTTAACTCCATTTATTTTATCTAGATCAGAGAAGGAAGGAAATTTATGAAGGTGGCAAGCAGCATGTTTGCTATTATTATCATACTCCTTATCAGCTCCTCTATCATCTGAAACGGTATTTACCTTTCCCGCCAATTCAGGACCATTATCCTGCTTCCCGCAATCATTAGCCTCCTCCTCAGTTAAATCAACCAAAGCTGCAAAGGGATTATTGTGTTCCACACATTCCTCCACAGGAACACTCTCAACAGATTTTTCCTGTGTATTAGTTTCAACAGGAACATTCACAGTAGATGTATCCTTAATATTATCGTCCATTGGATTTGTCCCTTTCACCCTAATATCCTTCAAACACTCCTCCCCAACCTTTAATTGTGAAGTCGAAGCAGTTTTAGGATTTTTAAGAATTTTAACCGGAGTCCATCTTTTCTGACTTGGAAGATTGTTTGTAGTGGGAACCACCTTTTCCTTGCCCTTTCCATTCGGAGTATCCTTCAAAATATTTTGACCATCCTGTGCATCCTGTGCACTGCTATTCCCCATATGACCAGCTTGTGAATCTTGCACAGGAGTTTTAGATGTACCAACTTCATCAACCTTTGCAATGGGCACCTGTGTACGCTTCTGTCCTTTGCGACAACGATCTTTGGTATGTCCCAACAAACCACAACCAACACAATACAAAATATTACCCTCAAATTCCAATGGTTGCCAAAAACCATAATCTTTGCTAGTACCAATCCAGCAGCGTGATGGTAACGTTTCTGATACATCAATTTCTATGCAGATTCGAGCAAAATTTGCGATAATGCATGCAAGCGTCTAATGAGCCCTTAAAAACCAATACATTGCAAAAAGGAGGGATTATAGTAGGTCAATGGTAACTGGTGCAGACGAACCCATACGGCCAGCTTCGTGCTATCCTTCTTGAAGGCAAAATCTGGAGACCACCTAAAAGATCGATACATGCTCGATTGAATCATATGAGATTCTTTAGACAACGCAAGGATCATGTCTTCTGCCGACGATAATCTGACCATAACATGTCTAGGATCTAATAGACCTACCACAAAAGGCTCCTTAAGCTTCCACGACTTTGCTATCTCCTCCTGAATAGCATAAACTGAAGGTCGACCAGCCAAAAATTTAAGCACGATAGTGTTAACAAACTGTTTGTCAGCAGTTTCAAGTTCGATAGGTGTGAATAGGCATCCAGGTTCGCCATTAATAGTCGTTGGTTGTCTTGGTGCAAGAGGGATCGCGCTCAAAATTGGAGCGCTGTTACAAACACAAGATTTTGGTTGCGCAGTGATTGTCGCATAAGTCTTAGGCATCGGTACACTTGTGGGATCCAACGTAGGCTGAGCCGTAGGCATGGTAGAGACACCTACTGGTATGGAAGGGGTAGCTGGAGGTTGAGCCTCCAGGCCATCCGGCGCGGCCATGAAGGTGAAACCCTAATTAGGGTTAGGGTTAGTGACGCAAGGGATAGCCAGAGAGAAAAAGTTTTAGAGAGAGAAAATTTTATATAGCATGTGTATGGAGAAGCATGTACCCATGTGTATATTTATGTATGACAAAAAATATGCATGTATATTATGATGTGGTGTGTGAAAATTATGTGTGAGATGCATGCAAATATTTAAAATGCAATGCAAGCAATCTGTGATTGTTTGATGTCTGCGCGAGGCATGATGTTGTATTGTGGGGTAAGGGTCGCATGTAGTTAACTTTATTGATGGTCGTCAACTTTCGTTAAGATCTCTTACTTGTATCAAAAACATGAAAAGGCGTGAGTAGTTTGCGCCGGGTGACGGTGTCTATGTTTTCTAATGCAAGGATGATGATGAGACCAACAGTATGTGTATATTACAAACATGCATATTGAGAGACATGTAATGCATATAAAAACTATGGTGTAAAGTAAATTTTTTAAAATATGTGGATGCAATACGGGATGCAAAATGAAGTTACATTAGTTGTGATGCATATAAATGTGTTGTGATGGTCATACCTACCGAAATAGGTTGCCTACGTATCCCTTTTGAGAATCAGACCAAACGTAGTTCGGTTGTACCGAACAATGCTGTGATGCACATAAATGTGTTGTGATGGTCGTGCCTACCGAAATAGGCGACCTACGTATCCTTATAAAAAGAATCAGACCAAACGTAGTTCGACTATACCGAACAATGCTGTGATGCACATAAATGTGTTGTGATGGTCGTGCCTACCGAAATAGGCTGCCTACGTATCCCTATAAAAGGAATCAAACCAAACGTAGTTCGGTTGTATCGAACAATGTTGTGATGCACATAAATGCGCTGTGATGGTTGTGCCTACCGAAATAGACTACCTACGTATCCCTATAAAAGGAATCTGACCAAACATAGTTCGATTGTTTGTCGTATCATATTGTATCACCCAGAAAGTTTTCTGTGATGGTTGGAAAGTCTATGTTTCTAGGGGTGGACCTAGTAAACATAATGCCAGAATGTCTATGTTCGTAGGAGTGGACCTAGTGAACACGATGATGGAATGTGTATGCTCCTAGGGGTGGACCTAGTAAACATGATGTTGCAATGTCTATGTTCCATGAGGTGGACCTAGTAAACACGATGTTGGGATATCTATGGACCTAATAAACACAATGATGGAAAATCTATGTTCCTAGGGGTGGACCTAGTAATCATGATGATATAATATCTATATTCCTAGGGGTGGACCTAGTAAACACGATGATGGAATGTCTATATTCCTAGGAGTGGACCTAGTAAACATGATGATGGAAAATCTTTGTTCCTAGAGGTGAGCCTAGTAAACACGATGCTGGAAAGTACATGTTCCTAGGGGTAGACCTAGTAAACACAATGCTAGAAAGTATATGTTCCTAGGGGTGGATCTAGTAAACACAATGATGTAAAGTCTATATTCCTAGGGATAGACCTATTAAACATGATGCTGGAAAATATATGTTCCTAGGGGTGGACCTAGTAAACACAATGATGGAAAGTTTATGTTCCTAGGAGTGGACCTAATATACACGATGCTGGAAACGTTCATGTGATGTTCAGACCTTCCTATTGAGGAAGCTCTGACAGATGAAGAGATTCATGTTCCTTACCAGCTCCCAAAGGGTGTGCGGTCGGCATAAACTATGCTTTTATCTTGTATTTATCTTCGTATTTGTTTTTGTATTTCATTTGTATCTGAAATGTGTTTGTTTTACACGATTTTAGGTGAATGCGCAGTCATATCTTCGGTTATTGAAGAATTTCTTCAATGTATCTCGACGGTACCGTAGAGCAAAGGGGGAACTCTCGTGTCGGGATAATGATGTAGTTGACAAAGTACGTCGCAGAGACGATAATGATCCAACCGGTAATCCGGGCCGGAAAGGCCCTCGGGTTATGGGTGCTGGGACCAGCAATCATGGTCCGCGAGCTGCGGGAGTGCAGAGGAGCGTGTCGGCACGCGCACACTGATGTATTTCATGTATTAAATTGCATTAATTGTATGTATAATTTAAAATGTTTTAGCGATGCACAATTATATGCGATGCATTATTATTTGAAAGGGCTTAAATGTTTTGCGATGCACAATTAATTAAAAAGAATTTAAACATCAATGATGAATGATAAATTCAACATAATTAACATGTGTGAGTGATGCATGATCAATTCAAAAACATCAAAATATTTGCGACGCATAACTAATTCAAAAGAATCATATGTTAGCGATGCATGATTATGGCAAAATAAATAAACATCAAAGATGCATTTATTTAACTTAAAAGAATTAAATGCTTGAAAGAAATCATGTAATGAGTAGTAAATACCAGGAATGCATATTTTAACTCAAAAACAATGAACATTTTATCTAAACATAACACCTAAATACCTAAATGTAACACCATTTCATACACAAAAATACCTAACTACCCCTCACCACATTTAAACAATAAACCCCCTACATTTACTCTCTAAACCAACCAAACCCCCCCTCCCCCCTCCCATACGGGCGTACGGGGCCTTACTTCTCGCCTCTCTCTGTCTCTCTTCTCTCCTTTCTCTCTGCTCTCCTTTCACTCTCTTGCACCAACTATGGAGTGAATCTCGAACACTCTCAGCAAGCAAGGCTTTCCTACACCGAGAACCCATCTGTATTCACCCAACCCAGATTTGAAGAAGAAAAGGTATGTCTTCATTTCGATTTTAGTCCCAATTTTTGTTGTGGTGTTGAAATTGCTGTTGCTGATTCATATCCGTGTACAAAATCTGGTGTTTTTCGACAAATTCGAACATGAAACTGCTGTGCTATGTTTTTTTTTTTTTCAAATTCGGGCAAAACATCCGCTAGGTATTCGCGGATGCTTTGGAGAACATCCGCCACAAGATTTTCATTTTTTTTCTTTCATCCTTTCAATCATTATAAAAATTTTCTTTACTTAAAGTGTGTTTGGGGGTGGACGGGGGACGGGGGACGTTGAAGATCTATGATTCTTTTTGTCTATGTTAGCTGGTCAGCTTCCTCTACCCTTTTGTTTTTCTTCGTATAATGTTAATTTTGACATCACATTTGGTTAGAAGATTTTATTAGAGGTGAGTAGAAAATAGCTTAGGTATAATGTGCTTGATGTTAGGCGTCTAAGAAAAATCAATCTCCTCATTTTAAATTTTTGTAGATAGCCACTGTAGTAATTAATTAATTTTCCACTCTAATTTAAAAATTTTAATGTATGACCGAACAGTACCCGAATACGGTGGATGGCAACCACACGCCAAAACCTACTCTTTAGTCTTTACACCCCATTTCATGCAATTTACACCCCCATTTCTTGCATTAAAGTATTGTATACTGCGCTTTACATTGCATGAAATGGGGTGTAGAGAGTAGGTTTTGGGGTGTGGTTACCCCCCCCCCCCCGAATTATTTCCAAACATGTATTTGAGTTTTGTTGCTATATCGATTTGCAGAATAATTTCTGAATTTTGAAAATTTCCCTTAACAAGTCTGTTATATTAAATTTTGCTATATTTGTGCTTAGTCATCAACTTGTCCCAGTGTTAATTTCAAGTTTAGTAGGATGGACTTGACATAATCTCTTATGTTTGGCATTGTCATTGAAAACAATTTACTCCATCAGTCTTAAATAGAGTGTTCATTTTTACTCATGATTGTGGACAAAGGGAGTAATAAGTAAGCTATTTTGCAATCAAGTAGAATTCTAAAGGGGCTATGATCTACAAAGCAATCCACTTTATGAAGGGAGCTTGTAGCAGGTCATGAAAAGCCCTGGTGGTGGGCGACTTGGCCTTACTGGTTTTGTGCTTCTTTAGAAATGGTTCCTTTTTTTGTGTGGGTGGGGGGGGGTGGTTGTTTGGATGGTTTATGAGGTAACTGTTGGCTTTTGCAATTGGAAGTATTTACATAACTAAGATTCTGTTGAAAGATGACTACTTGCTGACCCATGTTATGGGAATTATTTGATTTTAAGAAGTTAGTGCAGCGTATTGACCAAATTCTAGTACATTGAAGGTTCTTGTTATATGCTGCATGAGATATTTGATCTCAATAGTCTAGATATAGAAAGATGCAAAGATAATGCTTATTAAAAAATAAGGAAAGAAGAAGCAGACTTTTCAAATTAGGTTTTGATTTGGAGTGACTTACCAGTGTGAAAAGATCCCTGTGGACATGAACCCAAAGAATTCTACATGAAAAGATGGTCTTTGATTTGGTCGTAGGTACTTTTTGGACTTTGGACTAGAGGATTTGGAGAAGCTGAGTGGTGCTGGATTGAGTAATTGTGAATAAGACTAGTAGATGCAATGAATAGGAGGTCACAGTTAAAGTCATCTTCTTTTTTTTCTAAATGTAAATAAGTGGCATACTCCAGACCATACAAACAATATTACATCCAAATGCTATCATTACGAACAAGTCAATTATGATAACTTCTAACATCCTTTCTCCATGTATGCATTTGCCTATGTCTCTGATTTTCTCTTGCAGGAAACAGAACTTTGTTAGTTCTTCTTTTTCTAATCGTTACGCTTTTCTTATTGTTTTTACTTTATTTTATAGCTAGTTCTACAACTTGTGGCTGCTTGAGAGGAGTTGAGTATTCCACCTGTTCTTCATTTTGTTCATTTGAACAGACACTTCTGTTGTTTTTCACTATCAACTTATCAAGGAAAGGACCAGGTTCAGAAAATATGGGAAAAGCCTCAAGAGATAAAAGGGTATATTCGTCATTCCTCGGCTATTTCTTCACTTTGTCTCGGATTAGGTTCACAATTGTGTTGTTCCTGTGCAGGATATCTACTACCGCAAAGCAAAAGAAGAAGGTTGGCGTGCTCGGAGTGCCTTCAAGCTCCTCCAAATTGATGAAGAATTTAACATTTTTGAAGGTACAAGAATTTCTCTTATTCCTAAGGTCGGGTTTTATCAAATTTTCCAGTGAAAAAGGAGTTGATTTACTCCTGGTATCAAGTTTATAATTCAGGAGTCTTAATTATTTTTTCATTCCTTCTCTTAATTATATGCACTGTTCTATGATATGAAGAGAAAGTCTTGGTGCATTCTGCAACTTTACACTTTTGTACTTCGTTACGAACCAGCAATTTCAAATTTATGAATGAAATCCTTTTTTTCTGGTGAATTTTATTCATCAATAAATGACATGTACCTCCAGTGAGTGAAATAACCATGTTGAACAAGGCTGCCTGTGCAACCTTTTTCACCCTAGAAAGTAAAAACATGCACATTTCCCCCCTATTTTTCAGTTGTTTCTAGAAACCGTGCTGACCTTTTTGAGTGTTTTCTGATTGCATTTATATATTTATTAAATATAATGAGTAATCATACTAGCGATTTGTAGGGGTGAAGCATGTGGTAGATCTATGTGCAGCACCTGGTAGCTGGAGTCAGGTACTTGTTAATTGTGATCAAGGGTCCACTCTTTCTTGAATACATACATTTATGGAGTGATTTTATTCTCAATTTTTCTGTTATAAAGACAAATGCATTAAGAACGTAGTTATTAAATACACTTTCTGTTCTTGCTGTATGTGGTAATGATAGCACAACATTTTCTATGACACTTTAGATCTTATGTGCAGGTCTTGAGTCGGAAGTTGTATCTCCCAGCAAAGTTGTCACCTGAGTCAAAGTAAGTACCATTCTTTATATCAGGTATCCAAAAGCTGAGCTATTCGTTAAATTTTTTGCTGAAGCTGTTTTCAAGTACAAAATTTTATGAAAGCAAGTAATTTATTTTTATCTTTCCCTTCTTTTACCTTGTATAGATTAGTTGGTGCCTACCCTCTCAACCTTTTTATGTGCATTATTTTCTTTTAGTAGACTATGAAAATTGTCACATGTCTGCAAATATTGCTTCAAAAAATAAAAAAAGATTACAAATCAAAATCAATTTGATACTTTGGCCTGAATGATGCTCTTCATGAGTACAATGTGAAGTTCAAGAGCTAAGTTCTACTAACTTCATTCTGCAGGGATAGCGATCTTCCACTTATTGTGGCTATTGATTTGCAGCCCATGGCTCCAATTGAAGGTGTTATACAAGTGCAGGGAGACATTACAAATGCTCGAACAGCTGAAGTGGTATGGAATTCTCTTGCTCTCTTCTCCTCAAGCCTCAACCCCAGAGCAAGGAAGTAAAAGAAAATGTTTTGTACCTATTCTTTTCTTTATAGTATTATCTTTTGGCATTTGAAAGAGAGCCTTAAGATTCCCTTTTCTTTTTCTTATATATATATATATACACACAGTGTGTGTGTGTGTATAGGATTTCATTGCCCATATAACTGCTTTTGGGCCTGAACGTATGTCACTGTTTGGAACTTAGCTTTCTTTTTATCTTTTTCCAGGTCATTCGACATTTTGACGGATGCAAGGCTGACCTAGTTGTTTGTGATGGTGCTCCTGATGGTAGGAGAGCATATGTGATTTCATCTTCATGTTGTATGGGTCCATAATGTTTGACCGTGCTTTCTCCATGATTTGCAGTAACTGGACTTCATGACATGGATGAGTTTGTTCAGTCTCAGCTTATATTGGCGGTAAGTAATTAGATTTGTTCTTCAACTAATCTAACTTCTGTATTTAGCTAGTTTTTGAAGCAAGTTATTATCGTGGATAGTTTTGGAGCATCCATAGAGGAGTGTATGTTGTGCATGTGTCACAAGTATTATTTAACTTTACCATCCAGTAATGAGTATTATGGATTCCCATGTTCATATTATTTATCAAGTTTTTGATATTATACTCCTTTGGACTTTTAATACTCTTTTTTTGATATCTATAGTGGAGCCTATAGGACACATCCTAACTGTAATTTCCGGATCTCAATGTGCATGAGGTAGTCAATCTTGACCAGGAATGCTTTGTTGTGTTTTTTTTTTTTTGGGGGGGGGCAACCAATCAATCCTCTCTGTACAGCCTGCTTCCACTGACGAAAATGGTTCAAAGCTGAGATATTCGTGGTGCTTTGGACAATTATGCTCAAATTGACTTATGGGTACTTAATTGTCAGTATGATTCTGTCCCCTGAATCAGTGCCGCCTTAACAAAGCTGAAAATGTGAGGTCCCTTTTCTTAAGAATGGGTTTGTTTCTGGTTCAAGCCTTGACTGGTTTTTAATCAAATGAAGCTTGAAGAACTATCATGTTCAAACAAGGATGTTGCTTTCCAAAAATTAATCACCCATAGGCCATAGGTAGAAACTCAGTAACCTACTAACCATGTTAGTGGTGCATTTGAGAATTTTTTCTCTGGAAGAAGAAATAGTAGTTCTAATACTTATCAAAAAAAGAAATAGTAGTTCTACTAGTAACAATACAAGCCTTCAATGCTTACTTAGTTAAGTAACTTGGTCAAAGAAATGAAATAAATATATTGCAGTTTGTATTTATTAGAATAAAAAGACCAAGCAACAAAGAAAATTATTGCATGATTTTTCTTGCTTTTATTATGTAAACTAATTATGTTGAACTTTTAGTCATTTCATCTTCTCTTCCTTATGAAATCATGAACCAACTATAGCTTAAAAGTTTAATCATAGGGTTAAAATTGGTGTCTCAAATCCTAGTTGGAGAAGGAATAGTATTATAAATACAAAGCGTCCTTTTGACTTGAAAAGTTAATCCTAATTAGTTTAGGATTAAACAAGTGAACATGACCTATAAGTAGGTCATGCCGTGCTAGTGGTGTAGACCCCGGCCAAGTTTGTGATACGAGAGAGGGACAAACGACAACAACATAGTGGGTGGTCGAGGGTCTTGAGATCATGGTGTTGTTAGGCAAAGTAGTGCGTGATTATTTTGGGCTGTGAGAGGTGTGGTACTCTTGTGGGATCGTGTCAATCCTTGTAACCTTGTCCTAGGTAGGGTGAGTACATTAAAAACTCTTTATTGTAATTCCTCATCATTTATAGTGAAGTTGTTGCTTGCCTTGGAGTGGATTAAACCACGTAAAATCATTTGTTCCCTTTTGCTTTATTCTGTTATATTTTCTATTATCTTTCCATTATTCGTCCAAATACTTGCTGTTATTACTTTCGACCGATTCGCTTCCGCATTGAAGATAGAAACTTGGAATTCTTAATCCAAGAATTTCCCCGTTCTTATAACAAATCATAGAAATCAAAAGCAAAAACTGCAAAATAGTCCTGTTTTTCTTTGGCAAAATTCATGGTTGCCCCCTACTTTATTTAGTTATAGAGCTTTGTTTAGGAAGCAACTGTAAATATGTTTTATAATTTTTGATTAATATAAAAACGAGCTAAACATAAATAGAATAAAAGACTAAACAGGAGACAAAATTTAGTTTAACAGTTTTCATGTTCTCATCATCTCATGTATGTAAATTAATTATAATTGGTTTAGTAATTTCATGTGTTCTTGCTTTTAAAAAATAATAAACCAAGTATAACTTAAAACTTCATACATACATATTAAATACTCAATTTTTGTTGATAAGTAAATATGTGCATTGGGTGAGGATCAAATACTTAACTTTAAGGGTACTCCAATCTTTATCAGAATTCAAGGGGCACATGTACAAGGTAGTGAACCCTTACAGATTTTATCAAATCTTGAGTGAGGGGATTCCCCCCCCCCCTCCCCCCTTTTCCTCTCCTCACCCATTTATATCCGCCAGGGAACCTGGGTAAAGTAGCACCAGTAAGAAAGACAAATCTGGTTCATATTCTGCTAATTACCTAATATGTCATCTTGCTTTAAAATTTAATCATTTTTTTCTGTATTTAATAAATTTAAACTTATATTGACCTGCAAAACACACACACACAGAGTAGGCCATCACCTAGTGGAATTCTCATTACCAAGGTAAGTGGGGGGTTGACCAAGTTATAATCATATTACACTCCGCACTCAGCCTGCATTTATCATTATTATTTTTTAATTTGGATTGTGAAGAAACCCACCAATAGTCTTGCAATTGTAAGTCCTACTTCACCTTTCCATCTCGTCTCAAATCATTATATGCTCGTTTTATTGTTTCTTTATTTCTGTGTGTTTGATAAGAAAATGAATCAAGCTATGTTTTGTCTGCAAGATATTGAAATTAGTTTTACAGACCTGCATAGTAATTGTAAAACTTGAACCATGCCTTGTTTGCTATCTGCAGATATTCATATATCTTTGTTTTAGATTTTGTCTGAATTTGGTTACATTTTTCTTGTAGGGTTTGACAATTGTTACCCACATACTGAAAACCAGGGGTAAATTTATAGCAAAGATTTTCCGAGGAAAGGATACAAGCCTCCTTTATTGTCAGGTTAACTAACTATTAAGCATTCGATTGAACTTTTAGTATTTACGATTAGTAAATAAAAATGAATGCCTACCATCCAGCTTACTGATATATAAGCTAGTATTCTGTCTTTGTGTTTCCAGCTTATGGAAATAATGATTTGCTTTTCTGTTGCAGCTAAAACTATTTTTCACAGAAGTCACTTTTGCGAAACCAAAAAGCAGTCGTAATTCAAGCATTGGTAAGAAGGTTTTTTTTTTTTTTTTTCTCTATGGTGTGAAGGCAGCAGATTTTGACTTCTGCTACTTGTATCTGATACGGGGAAATGTATCTGATACGGGGAAAGGTTTTAGATTTTAAACCCGAAGGATTAATCAAGGGCTCTTACTACGAGAAAACCCTTTAAATTAAGGTTGAACATGTCAAACCTTATTAATCCTAGAATCCACTAGGAACGAGCTAGTGGAATCCACCAGAAAAAAGGATTAAACCCTAATTTAATTCAATTTTCTCTTAAACAATTCGGAATTGACATCAAACCTGTATTTGTAAGGTTCATAGCAACGAAAGGAAGTTATAACTTCCAAAAAACTCCCCTAACTTATCTAGTAACCAACTAGGACTTTAAATTCATCAATTAGGGATCTAAATCTACTTCTAAATAAAAAAAATACTATCCTATTAATTACAAATTCGAAATTTATAACAATAGTAAAAATAATCAAACTTAAATCCAATCTTGTCCCACATCAGTATCATTGATGAACTGTGGTTTGAAGAAGTTAGTTTGAGCTTAATACTTCATCGAACCATTGACTAATTCCTTGTTTATTTGTACTATAGAGGCATTTGCGGTTTGCGAGCATTATTCTCCTCCTGAAGGTTTCAATGAGAAAGACTTGCATCGTCTTCTAGAAAAGGTTGGAAGCCCATCTGGTGCAGATGATTTGGGTACTATATTACACCACTTTGATTCCTTAATGCTTGAACCATGTTTTTGAGTCTTTGAAGTTATTCTCATTTCTATCTCATCTGCTCTCTAAAACAACTTAAATCTTTAGAGGTAAACATGGACTATGAAACATATCTTTCAGCTGGATCCATTTGTCAAATGTGTGTTTCTATGTATGTTTCTCTTCCTTCTTTTCTTGGTGTTTGTGGGTGGGGATGGGTTTTGGGAGGTAGATTCTTTTCATCTACTTTTGCATCTATTTTAAAAAAAATTAGTTCAGGTCCCTTAGCTGCAGACTGATTATGGTTTGTGTCCCCTTAGTTGTTTGAAAAAAGGAAAAATGATTGGTAGATTGTGAATAAGAAGACCCTTTTTCCATAAAGCAATTCATTCCTATTTTATCAGCAATGATAGGCTGCACAGTGGGGGATTTGGGTGCCCAGACTGCCAGTGGGGGCCATGGAGCCCCCAAAAGTTTGGGAAATTGATATTTGCTCTTATTTACAAGTATTTTTCATACAACTTGTGGCTTTTTGCGAGGAATTGGAAAACAATTCTTCATTACTTTTATTTCTTATGTTTTACTCTTTTTTCCATTATACCAACCCTTTGGTCTCTTCTAGAAAGCGAATTTAGAGATCAACATTTGCTTTTGTTTGATGATCATAAGATTCATAACCAGCGAAACCGTTGATACCCTCTCGATTCGAGTATTCAAGTAAATGAATTGATTATCTTAACTCATGCTTTACCGATTGTGGTTCCATATTTAATTGCATATCTTTCCATGAAACTTTTGGTTTTGCGTGTGTGGTGATCCTTTCAAGTTAATTCTTAGCATTCATATATGTTTGACTGTTGTGTTACAGATTGCAGTAGCGGGTGGTTAGAAGGACCAAATAAGGTGTATATACCATTTCTAGCTTGCGGTGATCTTAGTGGCTACGACTCGGACCGATCATATCCATTATCTAAAGCTGCAGATGGAAGTTACCAGGTCTTGGATCCGGTACAGCCCCCTATTGCTCCCCCATACAAGAGAGCTCTCGAAATGCAGAAAGCTTCTAACCATGGAATTCAAGATCTTCAAAAGCTCTCCCTTGATTCTTAAACAGAGCCAACTGGCTTTTGATAATTAAGTGATTTAGAAAACCTTGGTTAAGATAATAGTATAGATTATGGGATTAGTGGTGGGTGGCTACCAGTTACTGTGCAAGTTACTCGTTTGGTGTTGAACTGGCGAGGTCCCCCAACTCTTGTAGAGGAATGATCTTATGTTATGTTCTACTTGCAAAGTACTCCCTATATTTTCAAATTATTGTCCTTTTTTATTTCGTCTATTTTAAAATAATTATCATCTTTTAAAACTTTTTTTAGGAAAATATTTTATCATTTTACTTTTTTATACCTATTTTAATTATGACTATATACTCAAGGGCATTAAAGAAATCATACATTTCACCAATATTTATAATACAGTTAATTTTTTTTAAACGGTGTATCGGATCAAATAGGATAACGATTTAAAAACGGAGTGTATTATTATTACTCCCTCCAAATCTCAAATAATTGTTTTTTTTTGTTTGTTTCAAAATAATTGTCCTCTTTAAAATTTAATTTTTTAGAAAATATTTTTATCACTTTTAACTCTTATTGTTTCTATATATTTTAATTATGACCATATAAGTAAGGGTATTCAAAGAAACTACACATTACACTAATATTTATAATAAGTTAATTAATTTTTTTTAAATGGTATGTCGGGTCATAAAGGACAATAATTTAGAAACTGAGGGAGTATTAGTCGGATTTCAAATAATTGTCTTCTTTTCCTTTTTTTGTCAATTCTAAATAATTGTCATTTTTTAAAACTTTTTCTTTTTAAAAAAATATTTTTATCACTTTACTCTTACTTTTTCTTTCTATTTTAATTATGGACAAACACTTGTTCAAGGGCATTAAAAAAATCATATATTATACAAATACTTATAATACAATCAATTATTTGTTTTTAAACAATGGTCAGATTAAAGAAGACAATTATTAGAAATCAGATTAAGTTTTTTTTTATTTATTGGGCGGGGTGTTCAAATTTCCCTTTCTGGTACCATTTTGTAGTTAGAGATTGAAATTTAGGCTCGCAATGATGATGAAATGACCCAATGCAATATCTAACTTTCATTTTCAACGCATGCAAGTTGTTACACTCGGTCTTGACTTCCGGGAGCTTGGAAAGCAATTGATGATTTAAGACCTAAATGAACCTATAAATGCTACTCCATTTCAGAACCGTTACACTTACAGCCGGCCCCCTCCCCCCTCCCCGGCGCAGAGTTTACGTGCATGCACTCATAATATTACACGTAGCAATTTCATGTGGGACGACCTTACAGATCGCGTAGCAATTTTTATGTGGGATGACTTGCAGCCAAGAGCTTGTCAAATTAAAGCTTTAATAACGCGTAGCAATTTTCATGTGGGATGACTTGCTGCTCACGTAGCAATTTTCATGTGGGATGACCAGATGACTTGCTGCTCACGTAGCAATTTTCATGTGGGATGACTTGCAGCCAAGAACTTGTCAAACTAAAACTTTAATAACATGTTAAATAATCAACTTGTCTAAAAGATTAAACTCTTAGATATGAGCTCAACAATGTATACTAACCTCAACTAAGAGTTTAAATTTTTAAATGAGTTGGTAACTTAACATAATATCAAAACTCTCATTTGTCAAGGTCTTGGCTTCGAGTAATTTTGCTTGTATTTGTTACTCGAAAACATTGTGATTGCATGTTTTAATTTGTGGTGTCTTGGTGAGGCATATTTGCGTGGATGGTCACAAGTTGTGATGACCTGGTGAAACATATTTGTTTGTCCTTTCGTGCGTGAACGGTAGAGGTGGTAAATGGGTAAGTATGAGTGGGCATGGGTGGACTCAAATGGACGGACAAGTAAGTGCCTATTTAATAAGATGAGTATATATGGGCAGACAATAAGTAGACGTGGGCACCCATGGGAGCCCATTTACTCATTAACATGCACTTATAAAATAAATACAAAAATTACAAAAAATAATTTCCTTTTACAAAAAATTATCAAAAATTACAACTAACCATATATATATATATATATAACCAAAAAAAGGAAAAATAAATATGTATTTTTGTGTATGATTATAAGTGACCACTTCACTACCATTAGACACGAATATCGTTTATAGACTTTTAAAGGCGTGATTATGGTTGATAGGTTTAAAATCTAAATCGACCTAGGAGCTTAGTGACCTAGCCGATGGATCATGCGTAGAATTTAGACATTCAGGCTCAAGACGTCATATATATATATATATGAATGAAATTAGTAATTTTCAAAGAATTTTCCTCAACCAATTGCTAGTTTTCATTCAATTTTTTTTTCTCATATAGTAATTTTTTAGAGATTCTAATTTGTAAAGTTGACCAAAATTAAATGTTTCATGCTAACCAGAATGTTGGACTGATGTTGATTGATAAAATAATTGATTGAACGTTAAAATATGATTTCACAAATTCAGATAATTTGAACCTCTGAATTCATCAAATTACAACAATTATTTTGAGAAGGTTGCAACAATAAATTACAAAAAGATTACTTTGAGAACGGAGAGCCTACAATGATAAATCTAAGTGAGATCGAGGCGGGGGGAGGGGGGATCCAACACACGACATAATTTTGTAATATATATATATATATAGTGAGATCGAGAGGGGGGGGGAGGGGGGGGATTCAAAACACGAAATAATTTTCCAAAGAGAATTAGTTTAGCAAAAATGTAAAATTTAAGCGTTCAATTCTGACTTTCTTAGTACCGGTAAAAGAAAATGGTAATTTGGGAATTTTGCTTGGGACAGTCTTTAATGGTTATGTTAGGAAAAATTGCATTCAGGTGTGACATTACACTTATCTTCTAGTTCGTCATACTCAATATATATATCTAAGGGAGATCGGGGGGGAGGGAGGTGGAGGGGTGGGGATCCAACACACGACATAATTTTGCAATATATATATATATATATATATATATATATATATATATATATATATATATATATATATATATTATATGTTATATGTTATATGTTAAACGTCATTATTAAGAGATCAGAGAGAGTAAAAATCGGAACGAAATTTGAAGAGCAAAAGAATAAGTTTTAGCACGGGTGCCCAAGTGGGCGCCCATTTAGCTCATCATAATTAATGGTCTTAAATTGGCATTCCCATTTGTGCCCGGTTAAAATGTTGAGTGTGCCCATGCCCATTATTTGTTGGACGGTTTGGGCGGATAAATGGGCGCATGGAAAATTTGCCACCTCTAGTGAACGGTTACACGTGAGTGAGAATGCTAAATTTGATGAGTGAAAGTGTTGGGTTTTATATAAATTGTTGGTTCTTATCTAACAGCTTAATTATTTAAAAGGCTAAATGCACCATTAGTCCTTAAATTTTGGTCAAACACATCATCAGTCTCCTAACTTTAAAAGTGATCACCATTGACCAAACATCACTTTTTTTGCTCACCGCTAGTTTCTAGTCTTAACGCCGTTAGTGTATTGCCATTAAGTGAGCATGTGCCACTCACATGCACAAAAATTGAGGGAAAACAATTTTTTTTTATTTTAAATAAGGGGTCAGTTTGTTATCATCATCAAAACAGGTGGCTATGGATAACATCATAAAAATGAGAGGGTCATGTGAATAATTCGACTCCCACTTCATCACCTTCTTCTTCAGCTTCCGCGACCTCTCCCCGTCATCGCTCTCCTCCACGAACAAATCCTTCCCGATCACCCTCCCCAATGAATACTCTCTCTTCTTCGCCAACTGCGCACTAGAATCACAAGTCACCATGGACGTCCACACTGAATTATACAACCTAAACACCGGCGATGTCAAGGATAACCTTCCAGTTTGACTCAGCTTCCAACGATTTACTTCACCACGTTTCTCGCTTACATTGTATTTCTAGGTTTCTGGGGTTACATGTGTCTGTAAAGTTATCGAATGAGATCGGGATCCGTACACATGATCCATCTTCTAATAGGCGGGCTGCTCATTGCGAAAACCTTGAACTTAATCTGTGTTGTGGAGGATAAACATGGATGACGCGATGAAGTTGGTGGCCAGAGATGTGGGCTTTGCGGAGGAGGAAGGTGAAGACGGAGATGATGTTAAGAAGTGGGGAAGAGAGGACTTGGGGGCAAATAGAGATGATGCGGTAGAGATCGGGACGGAGTTTGGGTAAAGATGAACTGGGTATTAAAATTTTCAATTGACCCCCTTATTTTGATGATGTTGTCCATGACCCCATGTTTTGATGATGATAACAAATTGACCCCTTATTTGAAATGAAAATTTATGTTTTTTTCTCAAATTTTGTGCATGTGAGTGACACATGCTCACTTAATGGCAACACACTAACGACATTAGGGCTAGGTAGGGGTGTAAATCGGAACCACGGAACCACGAAACCGAACCGAACCAAACCAAACCAAACCAGTCAGTTTGGTTCGGTTTTGGTTGAAGACGGTTCGGTTTCAGTTTCAAAAATTGGAAAATCACGTGATTCGGTTCACGATTTTTGGTATCGAACCAAATCAAACCAACCTATATATTTTTATTTATTTATTATATAATATATATTATATTACATTTATTAACTATTTTAAACTTTTAATTTATATATATATATATATATATATATATATATATATAAACGCATACTAAACCAAACGAAATCTTGATTGTTGACAAACTATTATCTCTTCTATTGTTTGTGTTTATTTTAGAATTCGTATTGTTTTATTTATAATAATTTGTTGTTAGTAGGTTATTTTATAATTTTGATGTTCATTCCAAATTAAAATCTTATTTTTATTGTTATTTTTTATGTTGGTTAATTTCATTAAAATTAATTTATATAAACTACAAAACCAAACCAAACCGAGTGGTTCAGTTCGGTTCAATTCCAAGTCTTTCTTTGTTCGGTTCGGTTTGAGATTTTTGGAACCACTAGGAGGCGATTCGATTTGTGATTTTGGCATAAACCAAACCAAACCGAACCACTTACACCCCTAGGCCTAGGGACTAGAGGTGAACAAAAAAGGTGATGTTTGTTCAATGGTGATCACTTTTAAAGTTAGGGGACTGATGATGAGTTTGACCTAAGTCCAGGGAATAATGGTACATTTAGTCCATATTTAAATGAATTGATAACTTAGCATTACCCTTAGGGATAAGTATACCATTAGTCCCTGAACTTTTCCGTATCCATCATCAGTCCCCCAACTTCAAAAAGTTTCACCATTGACCAAAGTAGGTCATTTTTGCTCATTGGAGGTCCCTAATCCTAACGTCGTTTGTGTATTTCCGTTAAGTGATCATGTACCACTCACATGCACAAAATAAGGGGGCCATGTATAACATCATCAAAATAAGGGGGTAATGTGAAAATTTTAATACCATCTTCTCCGATCAGGGACTAACGTGAAAAGTTTGAAGACGAACCTCAAGAACAAAGTCAAGAAAGCTTGAAGAAATTGAAAGACTGTAGACACCCCAATTTCGTACCCCAGGTATGTGACATGACATAAAATATCAAGACCTGTTAAAACATTAACAAATATCAAGTTACAAGGTCAAAAATGCAAAAGGACAAAGCATGATGCACAAAAAAATGAAATGCAGGGGCCAAAGTGCAAAAGTTGAAACCAAAATACACTAAGCTGGCGCCACCCACACTCAAAGTGGGAGTGGCGCCCAAAGTACATGTGGGTGGCGCCCAGTTTGGCCAAACAGTATTATTCATTTGCCGTAAAGTGCAATTTCTTCCGCGTTTTGTACAATCGGTTGATACGCGAAGAAGGAATTTTAATTCCTTCGGTGTCCTCATCCCAGGCTATAAATAGAGCTTCGGGGTTCGCCTTCAAAACACACAATTCATCCGCAAAACTCTCCGCGTCCTCGTTATGCTGAAGAAATAGAGAGCGAAGTGAGATAGTGAGTGATCTCCTCAAAGCCTCGAGACCCTGTCAAACCTCCTCCAAACATAAAACCAACCGGTCAAAGTGAGCCTTAGCCCCCTAGCTAGGTTTCCACCCTATTTCCCCGGTCCAAATATCGTGGAAAGAGCAGTTGCTCTACCCGATTTAAAAGGTCAAATCAGTCAGAAATAAGCCTTTATTCTGCCAGATTTCCGCCTTCCTCAAGCCAACAAACAACCAAACACAAGCAGTTACTCCGCCCAAATCCCGAGGCCAAAAGTAACTTTCGGAAGTAGTCACTCTGCCCGAATCTGCACAATACACACAACAAAAAAAGACTCCCTCTCCCTGAAGAACAGAGCGAGCACACCCTAGGCCATCAGTAGGTAAGTTTTAAGTTTTTATTTGTAAAAGTGTTATTTCCAATCCGGCCCAATGTAGATATATAAGCAGTTGTGCTGCCCGGATTTAGTTTGGAAATAGCACTAAAAAGAGCCATTATAATAGCCAAATATTTTCAAGTATATTTGTAATTATTTGTAAAGAGACAGTTGCAAGTCTGTAAATAATGTAGACAATGGATGTATTTGTAGGCAGTTAATGCTTTATTTATCTGTTAAATAAATATAACAAAAAGCATGCATTAGCCAAAAACCGTTTTGAGACCGAAAGGGCGAGTTGGGTGCCTAGTACCTTCTCAACTCGTAACTTAGCCTCCGGACCCGTTTATATCATCTCTGGTTTTCTTTTTTGGTTTTTCTTTATTTCTTCCTCAAAATAAAGATGGCGACTCTAAAACATTTTGGATCCAGTGGGGCCTCGCAACATCTTTCCTTGAACTTTTCCGTTTTTCCCTAAAAAAGGGAGAATGGAAATGGAAAGGTGATGTATTCCTATGTCCTGGTATCCCCTAAAAAAGGGATAACTTGATGTAGCAAACCCAAAGCACCCATAGTGATCTGAAATAGGACATAAGACTATTTTCATAAAATCCATAGTGGGGGCGCCGCAACACTCCTTTCTTGCACTTTCCCATTTTTCCTAAAAAATGGAGAATGAGAATGGAAGGGTGATGCATTCCTATATCCTGGTATCCCCTAAAAAAGGGATAACTTGACATAGAAAACCCAAAGCTCCCATATTGGATCAAAAATCCACTAAAGGCAACCGAGGCGCATTCAAACGCGCTACTCTGACAGCACTCCTCTCGCACTTTTAATTTTGCCTTCCCTAAAAAAGGGAGGGTGGAATGAGAGCAGTGGATGTCCCGCATCCGCACGTACGCGCACCCCTATCCAAGGGCGCGCGGGGCGCGTGCGCACAGTCCCGGGAACCCACAGTGGCGACTCTGCTGGGGAGATCGTTTTTATTTTAAATAAAAATGGAGGGCTAGACTCAGTAACCAAAACTTTTTTTTTTCTTTTGTTTCTGACTAAAGTATGCTTGTTGTATTAATTTAAGCATTTGAATATTGCGTTCCTTTAACATCCGTGTCTATATTTGTGGATATGATCCTCCATCTTGCAGCAGCTTCATTTCAATCACTGTTACGAATATACTTCAAAATATTTGTATCTTTAAGAAAAAAAAAAAGAGTTGCAAAAAAATAATAATATATATATGCAGTATTTTATGTGCAATAATTTCCGGGCAGCACAACAAAAAGGCCGGGGTTTTATTTTTAATATCGCTTCATTTTCGGCCCTATATATTATTTTATTATGCTTTATTTTCATTCCGCAAAATATACATATATGTATTCATTCTGTCATTTTATTTTGGGGAAATAAGACAAATGTGTAATTAATAGGAATAGATAGATTCCCCACTTTTCTTTCTATTTCTCGAAATGATATGCTTGCTTGCTCGCGCTCAAACTAAAAAGCCGATAAAATCCATAAATAACATCAGGACATGTCATATCTGTTTTGTTTTCTGCTTTTATATCTAAAAAAAACTTTTTTTTGCTTTTTAGATACCGCACACACGTGCACATGCATATAAATATATTTCAAATTGCTACCCTACACCATGGCCAGCCTATCCCCTACATAAGGCAACGTTAGACTGCATATAGATTCTCAGGACACTTCAAAGACCGACCGGTTTTTGCATTTTAAATTGTGGGTCAGCCCCTGTCAAAAAAAAATGTGTGCAAATACAAAAAAAAATGTGCACAAGTCAAAAAAAAAAACTGCGCAAGTCAAAAAAAATAATACACTGGGGCTGATTTATTATTTTCTAATGCTCGACCTAGACCATTTCGAATGGTGGATCCTGAAAAGAGTATAGGCCCTTCGCCTGGGATCAGTCCGATCACGGGGAGTCGAAAGACAGGTGGAATACGTTGGTCCTATACTCTGGAGAAAGAATCCACTGTTCCAGGAAAAGTCCTGAGACTGTCAAAATTAAGCAGGTGCTTGTCCGGTCAATCTGTAGGGATAATACTAAATAATAAAATATACTAATAAAGGCACGTTGTACTCCAAGCCCAAAAAGCCTTCAGCCAGCCTTCTGATACCTCCAAACCCATTTTCCTCATAAATTTGGCCCGAATTTGGAAAAACAGAGACAGTACTGGCCGGTTGATACGGGAAACAAGTGCAAAAATCAGATCAGAGGATATTAGAAACAGATCAGACAAGGGCAGAATCAGTTCAAAGGGTACAAATCCAGGCTGTATGGCAGCAGAAAGCAAGCAGTCTGCTATGGGTACAGATACAGGGACTCCAGGGTATGCTTCAACTCCAGCAATGCAGCAGTGGCTAGACCAAAATTTGGGTGCACAGGCTGATCGTATAATGAGCCAAATGGCTAATCTGGTACAAAGCTTAAAATCCAGTGGTGAGGTAATCCTTTCCCCTGCAATCCCCCAAGAAGCATCAACCTCGCATATGCCTCCAAACCCAAACCCTCAGCCAAACACTAACCCACCAAATACTGCCATTACCTCAAATCCAAATCCTCTACCAAGTCCCTGCTACCCAAATATTAACCCTTTCCTACCCTATCCTCCATATCCTTTCCCAAACACCAATATCGCCCAGAATCCAAATGACCTCCCTTTTCCCATCGCCAGTCCACTCCAGAACAGCCCGCATATGAACCAAAAAAGCTATAACCCGCCAGGCCAAGTTACAACTTATCTACCTCCTAATGATCCTGGCTGCCAAACTGAAACCGCCAATAACCTACCTGCCCAAAATCCTTATCCTGCCCAAAATCCATATCCAACCCAAAATCATTACCCAGTACCACAGCCAGAAATTAACCCAACCTTTCCTAATCCTACCAGCATATACCAAAAACCAACTCCCCCTCCCACCAAAACAGAGGCTGACATGGAAAAATTGCAAAAAATGATGCTCGAGTTTCTGAATAAAGAAAAATTTTCTACGAACGCATTAACATTAAAACCCTCAGCCATACTACCTCCAAAATTCAAAATGCCCGACATAGAAAAATTTGATGGGACTGGATACCCTATATCTCACCTAAAGTCTTATGCTATTGGCATGCAATCACGAGGGGCTAGTTTCGAAGCCATGGCCTCCAATTTCCACCTTACCTTAATAGGGGCTGCTAAGTAATGGTTAATGTTAGCAGATGATAGCACCATGGGCACTTGGGACCAAATAGCTGAAGGGTTCCTAGAAAGGTATAAAGATAATACTACCTTCGAAAATAAAAGAGATCTTGAGGCATGCACCCAAAAAGAAAATGAAACATTTGCAGAATTTGCAGCCAGATGGAAGGGAAAAGTTGCCCAGACTTTGGGCGTGCCCGATCCGCCGAGTCATGCAGAATGTTCATCAAAAACCTCCAGCCCATTTACCTGGAGCACATGCGATATCTCCCCTATAGCAATTTCAAAGAAATAGTGGAGATAGGAGTCCATATTGATGAAGATATACGCAAAGGATCCCTAGAAATTGGTACACCTCCAAGTTCGTTCTGCCATTCTGGATCAGAGGAAGAATCAACAGGAGTTAATATTATAGAAAAAAACCCGAATGAACAATACAGTGATGTGCCATGGACATATGGGGCAAACAAATCTGTCAATTCTGTTGAAGGAAGCAGTAATACCAACAAGAGTCTCATAGGGCCTCACAAAGGAAACAGAAGGGACTTCGATGAATTGAATGCCCCAATGTCACAGATACTACAAGGGTTAACAGCACAAGGAGTCCTTAAGCCCCTTGAAAACTATGAACCTCCAAATCCATTACTTGCCAAATGGAACCGCAACAAGTATTGTGAATACTACCAATCCAGTGGTCATATCACCGACAAATGCTTCTCACTCAGAAATGATATCCAAGACCTTATCGATGATAAAATCGTTGAGAAGCCGCACCCATAATTGTTTTTGATAAAAAGTGAAAAAGACCCTAGTATACCTTATTGTACACCTCCAGAAAGCTTTTTCCTTTAAATCTCCTCTTGTCAAAAAAAAAATTTCTTCAGGAAACAACCTTTTTCAAATTCAGCGTCACTTTTCATAGATTCTGGGATCTTTGTTGTTTCTTTCGGTACCACTAACAATTTTGTAGGGGCTGAAAAATGAAATTTTTTAACTAATATCATTTACTCTCATGAGAAGACTGCCCAGAGGTACGTAATCGATACATCTCATTTCAAAGAAGAAAAAAAAAGGAATTCGTTCTCTAAACAAAAAAGTCTCTATTCTTTCAAATTCAAAAAAAAAATAGATTAGCAAAATAAAATTTTTTCTGTCAGAGTTGAACTACGATGACCTGAGCCTCGAAATGAGGAATGTAGGTAGCCTCCGGATTCGGTCAAATGCTTTGATTTACTCTTCAAAAAAAAAGGGAAGAGGTTTTTCTATGTGTTTTCTTTTGTTTCCCAAAACATGGAAAGACAAGAAACCCCCTCACCACTATTCTTAATCTCCAAATGCATCTTCCCTCTTAACTTCTCATAAATGCATCACCAGTTGATAAGTGCATCGTTCATTCTTGATTTCAAAAAAAAAAAGTAAATCCTATTTCGAGATGTCAAGGTCTACCACTAAAAAAAATGACAAAAACAAAAAAGAGAGACCGATAGGGAGCCGGGAAAGAAAGGAAAGTTCGGAAAGCCAAGAAGCCAAAAAGACAGGAAATCCAGAAAAGGCCGACTCAAGGATCATACACAACACTTAAGGACTAGGGAATTTCAAACCCAGAGGTATCTCTTTTGCCCATATTGATGCCTACGGCCCATCCTTGCAGAGTATGCTCACTAGTCCATTTGGTCTCCGTTCTTTCAAAAGTCCAATCGAGTCCTCAGATCAAGCTTTCCAAAGGTATCCATCTCTATATTCAAGTATGGTAAAACTCTTGGTTCTCCTATATTAGCTTGTCGAGTCTTCTTCTTGATCTCTGAGCACCACATATCGCCAAAAATATCTGTTATATATATATATATAAAGAATGATGAATCAACTCATGTAAAAACATGATAAAACTACACGGGTTGATAATGAGTCATTTCGCAATATGGACCCACAAACCATTAAAAAAAATTGTTCGATGAAGCAACCTTCTGTCTTGGTAAAAGGTCATCTTCGACCCATTGCGACCGAGCTATTAAATGGCACACCAGGGGCTTCCAACCATACACCAAACCTCTTCCAAATACCTGAACAAATCCACCACATACCAAAGCCTAACCATCTCTAAGAGTCAGCTTCTCAAAACTGGGGCTGCTCCACCCTTTTATATATCCACCAAGAGTGACAACCCTTTTTATCCCAAGAAAGAGAAGGCAGATATCTCTTCAAAGCACTCTCCAAAATTGCTCCGAGAGGTCAACAAAAAAAAAGCAAAAAGAAAAAAGAGAGAGAGAGAAAAAGAAAAAAAAAAGCCTCTCCTGAGCAATTCCTTCAAAATATTTCTCTCGCAACAAAAGAAAAATATCAATCACTCTTGGACCACCCCATAACCCACAACCAAAGCGAAAAGCCAATCTCCCAACCATACCTACAACCAGGCCTAGAAGCCAAATTCTCATCCAAAATCCACAGCTTAAAAGGCCAGCCAACAATCGCTTTGCGATCGCCTTTCCAAAAAAAAAAAATAATAATAATAACCAAATCCACAGCCCAAAATCCCTTTGAGCAAAAGGCCAATCAAATCCTCAACCCTGAAGCAAATCTATCCCAAATACTTAAACACTTCACCCTAACCTAGTTGCCACCTATAGCTCTGTTTCAATCGGTTGTAACGTGATCTGGGTCCAGGACAGAACTCCTTGCTAAAGACACATGAAATTATCAAAAGATAAATGTTAAGTAGGGTCCATGAAACTCATGATACTTGGCGATAAACTCTGGATCATGACTCTTCTTTTTGTCCATTAGAGTCATCCTCTTTCTCTGAGCATACTCATTTCTATCTCCCACAAAAGTCTCTCCAAATCGAGTCTGTCTGGGGCTGTCCCTAGTTAATTTCTCCAGGAACATTCCCGTCATGCAAAATTTGATTGATCAAATTCATCCTGGGGCTTCTCCCACCAAACCCATGGGATACATAAAGACTCATCATCTCCAGAAGCAGTTGTCATTTCCATCTCTGCCTGAAGAAACGAAGAAACTACAAAGGCATGATCCTTCGAAAACAAGCAGCTTATCTTCGCATGCATTGAAAGACCGGCTCCCTATAAGGTAAAAGCTCGCTAAGTTGAAAACCCGAAAGGGCGGCCTAGGCAAAAGTTAGAGCACAAACAAAAAAACACAAAAAAAAAACAAAAAAAAAAAACAAAGCAAAGAAAAAAAAAGGGTGGCCCCTCTGAGGCATCGATTAGTAGGATTTACTAATCTTCTGATTGAATTCCTTTCTTGAATGATGCACTAGTCAAAAGACCAAAAAAGCAACCCTAAACTTCACTCACCTTCATCTCAAATATCACCATCAACTCCTATATTCATAACTCTTCAAAGCCAACCAGAAGCCACATCTCAAGCTCTTATATTACATTTCCATCACCTTGCCTTATCTTGTCTTAACATGTTTAAGAAACGGATGATACACATGCACATTCAAAAGTCCTTTTTCTAAGAAAAGAAAAATTGCATTCGCATGCTTGCATCTTTTGTTTGCATCCTTATCAGGTCTTCTGCCGCATCGGCCTATAAATGTTCGGCCGACATCTCGCCAAGAATCACCTCCCAAAGATCCTCAGCAGCATCATCAAAAGCTACACAAGCCGATCATCGACAACATTCTGCCACAACACTTCATAAATCATCGCTTCTCCTATGCTGGGATAAGCATTTTCAAAAAAAAATCATCGCTTCTCCTATGCTGGGATAAGCATTTTCAAAAAAAATCATCGCTTCTCCTATGCTGGGATAAGCATTTTCAAAAAAAATCATCGCTTCTCCTATGCTGGGATAAGCATTTTCAAAAAATCATCGCTTCTCCTATGCTGGGATAAGCATTTTCAAAAAAAAATCATCGCTTCTCCTATGCTGGGATAAGCATTTTCAAAAAAAATCATCGCTTCTCCTATGCTGGGATAAGCATTTTCAAAAAATCATCGCTTCTCCTATGCCGATAAGCATTTTCAAAAAAATCATCGCTTCTCCTATGGGAAAGCATTTTCAAAAAAAATCTCAAAGCTTTCCCTATGTTGGGAAAGCCCATTTTCAAAAGCTCCAAAGCTTTCCCTATGCTGGGGAAAGCCCATTTTCAAAAAGCTCCAAAGCTTTCCCTATGCTGGGGAAAGCCCATTTTCAAAAGCTCCAAAGCTTTCCCTATGTTGGGAAAGCCCATTTTCAAAAACTCAAAGCTTTCCCTATGCTGGGGAAAGCCCATTTTCAAAAGCTCAAAGCTTTCCCTATGCTGGGGAAAGCCCATTTTCAAAAACTTCAAAGCTTTCCCTATGCTTGGGGAAAGCCCATTTTCAAAGCTCCAAAGCTTTCCTATGCTTTGGGGAAAGCCCATTTTCAAAAGCTCCAAAGCTTTCCTATGCTTTGGGGAAAGCCCATTTTCAAAAAGCTCCAAAGCTTTCCTATGCTTTGGGAAAGCCCATTTTCAAAAGCTCAAAGCTTTCCCTATGCCGGGAAAGCTCATTTTTCAAAAAGCTCAAAGCTTTCCCAATCTTTGAGGAAAGCCCATTTTCAAAAAGCCAAAGCTTTCCTATCTTTGGGGAAAGCTTATTTTCAAAAAAGCTCCAGCTTTCCTATGCTTGGGAAAGCCAATTTTCAAAAACTCAAAACTTTCCATCTTGGAAAGCCCATTTTCAAAAGCTCCAAAGCTTTCCCTATCTTTGGGGAAGGCCCATTTTCAAAAAACTCAAAAGCTTTCTTTGAAAGCCCATTTCAAAAAAGCTCAAAGCTTTCCCTATGCTGGGGAAAGCTCATTTTCAAAAACTTCAAAGCTTTCCTTATGCTGGGGAAAGCCTATTTTCAAAAAGCTCAAAAGCTTTCCCTATGTTGGGGAAAGCCCAATCTTCAAAAAGCTCCAAAGTTTTTCCTATGCTGGGGAAAGCCCATTTTCAAAGCTCCAAAGCTTTCCTATGCTTGGGGAAAGTCTGTTTTTTAAAAAAAGTTCCATCGCTTCCTATGCTTTGGGAAACGCATCCGAGGTCCCACCCGCTTTTTTCTATGTCTTTGGGCGAAACGCACCATCCATCCCACCGTTGTTGTCTTTGCTTTAGCCGAACTACGTTTGGTTTGATTTCCTTTATTAAGGAATACGTGGCAGGCCTACATCACGCAGGGTCCGACCATCGAGCACTTAATTTGCATATCTCGCTTAAAACGTGATAACCGCTATAACCGACTAAAAAAGTCTAGGATATGGAGGTTTGATTCACATTATAAACTCGTTGCATTATAATTGCTACCTCGTTGCATCTCTCCGTGTCAGATAATTGAGCGAAAATTGAGAGTCTATTTTTATCAACGATGTTCGTCTACTCGTAAGCTGCGGGTTACCCGTAGACTCCATCATTGAGGGGCTCTGTAGACACCCCAATTTCGTACCCCAGGTATGTGACATGACATAAAACATCAAGACTTGTTAAACATTAACAAATGCAAAAGTTACACCATCAAAATGCAAAAGGACAAAGCAGATGCGCAAAAAAATGAACGCAGGGGCCAAAGTGCAAAAGTTG
>CM028378.1:81262795-81383057 GCA_013146195.2 Codonopsis lanceolata | reverse complement strand
TTTTCAGTTAAGCTGTCTAGATTTTCCAGCTCTTTTTTCACCTTCTCATTGTGGATCCACTAAATAGAAACACAAAATAATTTAACCCTTGTTGTTTACGTTAGTTGGTTAATTATATATTCATGAATTTTGTGAATTTTGTTACCATTAGTAGTCCATAAATGGAAGAGAGGTTCACTATTCTTGGTGAATCAGAACTGCGTAGAAGATGAAGAAGCGCTTCTGTTACTCCCTTGGTTCCGTAATAGTTCGTTTTATACAGCTCTCTCCCATTTCATAGTTCTGATCTACAATTCCTGGCAGTAAGTGCACATTCTCGTCGTTCACCTCTCCTGAGCCAAAAATGAAATAAAATCTTTATAAAGCAGAGTATCTCAGCTACGTATTGGTTTGTTTAAATCACAGCCTAAGTAAGCATTTTTCGTGCTCTTTAAATTTGTTAATTAAAAAACTTTATCATAAGTAGTAAAAGTGAAAAGTTAAGATTTGCCGGAGGAGACTTGAAGGCCGAGAATGTGGACTGCATACTAGAAGAGGGATACAGGTTATTGTTACATACAACCAGCTCAACCACAATCTATAACACTCGTATGAAAAACTGAAGTAAACTAGGAATACTTACAAAACCTGCCCCATCTTTGAATTCTCGAAATTTGTCAGCATGTATAAGCATTCCATTTTCCTGCATTATTAACCTGCAAAGTTCCGAAAATCACCAGATTTGGAGTTGAATCAAGTGTTTCTTTCATATAATAAATGTTTCCTATCAGTATCAGCGGGACTTGCCACAATTTAGCGCAGTCCAAGGGAGAGGGAGAGGACATATAACTACTCTGTATTCTCTAATTACTTAATCTTCTCACCAAAATATCTAGTTTTCTGAAGTTTGTTTCGATAAATTTTGCCAATGAAGCAATGCTTGTTGGATCCTTCACATCTAGCTGATGGAAAACCACATCTGTGAGTCCAGAAACTTTAAGCCCCTCAACAGCTTCAATTCCCTTATTCTCACTCCTAGCAGTAAGTATGACATGAATTCCACTCGCTGCTAATTGACGACATATCTCCAGTCCGATTCCTTTGTTCCCCCCAGTGACAACAGCACACCTGAAATACACAGATGATATCAACAATAGAATTTTCACACACACACACAACCATATGTATACCTTTTGTCAGTTGAAATGGTGGTGATCCCATCCATTTTGAAGAAAATACGGAGAAGAGATGCTCAATATTGTTGGAAGTTATCTGCAACAAACTCTATATGATCGGATTTGCTGCCTTCTTCTGTGTTTTTTAAGCAAATTAACCATGTAAACTGTATATATATTGTATCAGGTACACGTGCAATGATTTTAAAGAACTAGTCAGGTACACGTGCAATGATTTCGATATAGTGCAAATCAATAGCAATAATGCTTTTAAAGAAACTAGTCGGAATTACACGTGCAATGATTTTTACGAAATGTTTTGTTATATGAAAAAACTATATATATTTTTTAAAATTGTCCTTTATGAAATTTTAATGTATATTTTTCACCGAAATAATAAATATTTATATATTTATATATATATGTAAATAGATACATACATACATATATGTGTGTGTATATTTCTCCTATAAATTAAATTAATCATAAAAAAACCAAAGTGAGATTTTATAGAAGCTTTGATGAGATATTTGTTTTTTTTGCCTAATTTTTATGGGGTCAAACTACGATTCGCTCCCGGAAGTATTTGCTTAAATTTCACGTTGCACCCTAACCTATAAATTACGTGTCTCACTTTCATACACAATTTTGTTATTCATCTCACTTTGCCTCCTCACGTCTATGAGAGTTAATAATATTAATGGAAAATGACACATTGTATATGACATGAGGATTATTTTGGTCCTTTTCCTTGGGTGCAAAGTTGGATTTAGTTATTATTCTATCATTTAGTAACCATTTGATATTTTAGATATGTTTGTAATAAAAATTAATGAATAATTGTTTCAATAATCAGAAAAATAATTAAAAAATTCTTATAATTAACTTTAAAGTTAAGAAAATATCCCAAAAATAATTTTTTTAAAGGGAAAATTAGACCATTAGTCCCTAAACTTTAAGAAATTCCATTAGGGACTGTACAACGCAAATGCATGCCACACACCAAAGAATACAAATTTTGGACACCGATAGTCCCCAAGCCTAAATTCGTTAGTTGAAGTGTCATAAAGTCAGAAAAATATGGGTTGTTTGTAACATCATAGAAACCAGGGGGTCATATGAAAATTGCAAACAATTGCAATCCAATATTGAAAGAAGAATATGTCACCAACAAACAAACTAACCCCTCTTTAAAGGTTAAAAAGATATGCATAATTAATGATAGTTTTTGTCCAACATTGAAAAGATGAGAAACACTTTAAAGGTTTAAAAGAGATGTACACCAAAATAATTCAAAATTGGTTGGTGGAAAAAATATAGTGAAAACCTAAATTTTGTGGAATTTATTTGGTCAAAGATAGATACTTGTACACTTGGGGCATCTTAGAGATTTGATTTAGAATTAACCAGATCTTCATGCTCGTGTCTATGACACGATGCTAGTATATCTGATTTCGTCAATTGAAACGGCAACGTCTAAATAGAAGGTACGATTTTAAAAAAATGTTACAGTTGACGGGTACATTACTTCAAGTGGTAGTTGAGGGGCGCTATTCAAACTCGACCCATAGTTGAGGGGGTTATTTGTAAGGAGTTATATATTTGTAACTGACTTATGAACGTTTGATTTTGCGGCGGAATCAACCCCCATGGCCAGATAGTCTCAGTCAATCAATTGAGCTCTATCGTGAGATTATATTAATGTAAGATTGATGTTTTGTAAGGGGTAATGGTTTAGAAGATTAATCTCAGGGTGTGACTGCTTATAATATTAATTGTAGGGGGTGACTTTGCAACATAGTGAGATAAAATAGAGAGTTAAAAGTAGATAACTACTCTCACACATGTGAATGTGGGAGTGAATTCCAACCATTAATTTTTTAAAGATAATTTAATCTCAACATCTAAATAGGTTTAGTCAATTGCACATGTGTGAGAATGAGCTCTATTGTAATATGGATATGAGCCCGGCCCAATAGGCCCAAGACACAAGTCACGTGTCGACACATCTCCACCGATCTACGAAAGCGAAAGCACATGCATTCCAAGATTCAAGACATTGAGAAATGGGCATCGATCATAAGCATACCATGCGGCGGGGAAGCTTAGCATCCAGCGGGCAAGGATGTAGCGAGTTTGAGGGTTTACCTAGCATGCAAAAGCATGCAATGGCGGATTTATCATGCTCGGTATGAAGGTAACAATTGTCTTGAATGTGTGGCGGTTACTGCTGATAAACTCGCCACTACCATCATGATGAGACCGTTGTGATGAATGTGGTAGTTAAAGTGGCGATTAATATGCCCGCCACGCATGCCATGATGTTAATGGGCGATTAGTCTCCGGCAGCGGACTATAAAACCCTCTCGAAACAAAGGAGGAAGGTATGTGATTAGAATCTTGGCCTAAACTCTTTCGAATTGTTTACTCGGCTAATTGCTAATAAGCTAACTCTCACGTAGGGAGGGCTTTTCAGGAGTGCCCCGCTAGTTTACCGCTTTTCTTGCTTGATTACGTGGTTGGGCCTTGGTGATTTCGGACGCATTGAAAGCCGATATCTAGTTGAAGAAACCCGCAATGTAGGTCCTGAGGATTATTTTGGACACATCAAGTTGGTTCCATTGCCGGAAGCGATTGTTTCCGATTGCTTCTCAAGTGTAATCTTTTTTTTTTTTTTTTGATAACTTCACAAGCTTTACTCATGGCGGAGAATGGTGTTCACGGCGGTAACCGGGAGGAGGTGCATCTGCAACCCCGAGTCTTAACTTTCCGGCTGGCAATAATTTACCACCTCCACCACCTCATGATGCCCGTCATTAGCTCAATCAGCGACGAGGTTTGGATTCTTTAGCTAGGAGTGCAGTGGCTGCTTTTGGCTTGGCCAACGAATTTCGGGAGGAGGCTCTGCACCAGAGGGCAATATATTTGGGGCAGATGCACCAGTTGAACTTGCAGCTCATCGCCATGGGCAGGCCACCGTTGCCCATTGAGTTGGAACCCCTACCGGGTATGCCTGCCCCGAGTCAAGCGGTAAGTGCGTCAGGGCGAGGGAACCCTCGGAATCCAGTGCAAGTTCGCTCACAACCTCTCGCTTGAGGAAACCAAAAACGAAGCAAAGCCAAGAGGGCCGAGCCAGTCACAGGGTTCCGGGCGTACATTCTCTGTTGGGACCCAGGGCTGGAGAGGATTCGGCACAGTCACGTCGTCATCGTAGAACACCCTCTCCACAAAGGTCGCATCACTGTCGTCCTCGTTCACCATATCCACGAAGATCGCATGCTCGCAATCATCGCACTCCATCCCCCAGGAGATCTCATGCTCGCCGGTACCGGACACCCTCTCCTAGGCGGTCACAAGTTCATCTGTCACATCAGTCTAGAGAGGAGGAGAGGCAATGTCGGATGCCGAGAAAAATGAGGGGCTAATGAGCCAGTGCCTCAGCTCGCAGGTGTAGCCCAGGCACAGGTGGCGTAGGCCGTGGACGTTGCTCAAGCTCTAGGAGCTATGGGTCCCCCCACAGGCCCCTCCCGTGCCCGTGATACAGCCTCGGCCTGCGGGTGGTTTGTTTACAACCTTTAATATGCAAGAACTTGAGGATTTGAAGCGTCAAATAGAGGTATGGGAGCAGGGCAAGGCTTTGGACGGGAATTTTCTGGGTACGACAGCCAGTCCGTTAGCCCCTTGGATTGAGAATGTGCCTCCGGCACACGGGCTTATCTTTCCAAATGTTAAAGAGTATACAGGGAAGACGAAGGCGAGAGATTGGTTAATGTCCTTTGAGTCCCAAATAGGTCTTGTCACGTCGGACGAGGCATTGAAGATTCGAGCTTTTGTGGGAGCATTGCAAGGAAAGGCATTGGCTTGGATGGGAGCTCTTCCTCGCCGATCTATCAATACTTGGGCTGATTTGCGAGCAAAGTTCTTAGCGGACTTTGGGACGTCGGGAGCTATTGCAAAGACAAGAGCTGACTTGTCTAAGGTTAAGCAAGGAGCCCATGAATCAACGGCCGGTTATGCGGAGCGATTCTGAAGATGCTTGAGCAGGTTCTGGGTTGTCCGAGCGAGGAGGTTACTTTATGTTTGAATCGGGTTTGCTCGATGGAGAGGAAGGATTGAGATCAGAGTTAAGCATGAGAGAGCCCAAGACACAGGCATAAATGTTAATGCGGGCTCAGAAATGGTGTGCGGGTGAGACCGCTAAGAAAGACAAGAAGAAGGAGAATGAGGTGCAGGGGTAATCCCAAGGGTAACGGCAGGACTACGGGCGGTGGTTACAACAAAGGCAAGTCGTATGACCGCCCAAGCGAATTTCTTCGGAGGCTGATCTTACCCGCGCTTAATACGTTGCGGGGAAGACATCATGTATGAAATTGAGATGAGTTACCCGACCACCGCGTATGAATCGAGGCAGATTCGAGGATCGGGGTAAGAGGTGTGCCTATCATGACGATTATGGGCATACCACGGAAGAGTGTTGGCCATTGAAAACGGCCATTCAGAAGTTGATCAATGAAGGCCGGTTAGACCGGTTCAAGAGAGATAGATGGAACAGGGGGAGTGTTCCCCGAAGAGATGCACCCCCGATCAGAGGGGTAATAAACGTGATTATGGATGAGGAGCCCATACCAACTCAGCTCAGCAAGCGAGATCTATTCTTTGTCAAAGGTGATAGATCGCCCGACCACTCTACAAGCGAGAGAGACAATGCGAGTTTACTCGCGGTGAGTTGGCGAGAAATGTGGCGAGGAGCGATCCTTGATTGTCTCTGCTTTGATCGATGGTTGGGTTATGCATAGAATCTTGGTGGATAATGGAGCCTGGGGATGTGATGTACTACTCATGTTTTCGGGGCTTAGAGTTGAAAGATGACCGCTGAAGCCTTATGCGAGGGACTTTGGAGGGTTTCACCAATCATAAGGTACCCGTAAAAGGTCTGATCGAGCTAGAAATCTTCATCGGGGAAGATAGCCGTACTCGGTGAGAAAATCACTTTCATGGTAATTGACTTGAAATCCCCCTACAACATCATCTTAGGGGTGCCGAGCATGGCTAAGTTCAAAATGGTCGCTTACATTCCTCACTAGCGGGCTAAGTTCTACACCGACCAAGGAGTGAGGGTACTGAATGTTGAATCTTGCATAATTAGATTTGCTTAAAATCATTCCACTTGGTTGTCGACCAAAGAAATTTACGCTATCCGTGGTCACCGAAATTATTTTGTGACCACTCATTCTAGCTGACCTTAATATGACCAGTGTCAGTTTACCTTTCTTTATTTGATAAATCATACACTTGTACTGACACTTTCCTATTTTATGTTTTTGGTAGATATGCTTCTAGAATATATTTCCCAAGATCTTTTTAGATCTTGCCTGCATATAACACATTTTCAAATTCAAATGTGTTCCTAACGGGTTGCTTTTGAAGTCTATCTATAAATACCCACTGGAAGCATTTGTGAAGACAACAATTACACAAGTCAAGAATCCATATACTTTCAATTTCTTTGATGTTGTCCTCAAAAGAAAACTTTAGCTAGATATCTCTCATTGAATATTTCCCTCTAGTTATTGTTTAGGCAAACACTGAGTGTTTCATCTCAAAGTATTTAGAACTCAGTCAGTTTTCTCACGAGTTTGATTGTTTCTCAATCATTCTCCGCAAACACCGGTCTTTTGTTGTACACCGTCTCCATTAGAGATCAAACAGATTTTTAATAAAATTAGTGCACTTCAAAAATCCAAGTCTGACCAACTTGGTAGTGGACGTAGCAGTTTATCAGTGAACCACTTCAATTGATTTGTCAGCCGTCTCCTATATTCTTGAAAACAATTGTGTCAGTCAGCTGACCAATTTTCATCAGCTTAAGGGTTTTTCGAAGTGTCAGCCAGCTGACCAATTATTCAATTGACTGACAAATTCAAGTTTTCCGCTGCCAATTTTTAAGTTTCACAAATCAACCCTCAAAGTTTTTAAAGGCTATTCACCCCCCTCTAGCCTTAACTGTTGCCATCTGGACTTACAATTGGTATCAGAGCCTAGCTTTTTGAAAAACTATTTTCCAAGCCTAACTGCTTGAAAGCTCGATCATGGCAACTCTAAAAGCTTTTCAATCAAACAATATCACTCAAGTACCCATTTTTGATGAAGATCACTTTGATATTTGGAAGGAAAGAATTACAAGATATATGAACAATATAGATAAACGATTGATGGAATGTGTAAGAGGTGGTCCTATGCAACCTATGAAAATCAATACTAAAGTTGGTAAATCTTACGCTGATGATGACACTTGTAAACCCTCTTGCTCTGTAGAAGAAGAATATGTCCTCAAACCTCAATCCAAATGGATTGAAGAAGACAAAATTGATGAATTTGGATGCGGAGTGTACATATTACGTCAAGTCTTTGTGCACGATGAAAACTACAAGCGGATATATACGTGTGCGCCAAGGAAATTTGGGATGCTCTTGTAGAGTATGTAGAAGGAGATCAGAATACCAAGGACAACAAACTATATGATTGCATACAAGAATTTGATGCATTCAAGAAGGACCCAAAAGAATCTTTAAAGAATGCCTACGACAGATTTCTCGAGGTAAGTAATAGATGTTCTTCTCTTGGTAAAGTTTATAGTATGAAAGATTTGAATATGCGTTTTCTTAGTAGTTTGGGAAGTGGATGGCATGTTAAAGTCACTGCCATAAAGGAAGCCAGAGACTTGAACAAAACTCGTATACGTAGTCTTGTTGCAAGTCTAAAAATTTATGAAAAAGAAGTTCTCAAAACTCAAGAAATTGAGAAAATTTTTAAAGGAATATCTCTTCAAGCTGAAGAAGAAACTTCAAAAACTTCTACATCACTGTCAGATGATGATTTTGATGAAGATGAATTTGCTGCCTTTGCTAGACAATTTAGAAAGTTTAAATCTTTTAAAAGAACTTTCAAAACCTTCAACAAATTTTCAAAAGTCTTCATCAAAACTGCAAAAACCTTTTTCAAGCTTCCAAAAACCATCTACATCAAACTTTCAAAAGCCTTACTTCAAATCAAATGAAGACAAGGTTGAAAAGAAAAGAAAAAAGCTGATTGTGCTAAGCGTAGAAAGGCCGGTCACTTTGCTTCAAATTGCCCTTTTACAAAAATTAGTATTATAAAAGAGCTCGAAATTTTGAAAAACAAAAGGTTTGGTTCTGAAGATCAAAATCTTGCAACTTGGATTGAAACAGATTGAAGATGAATCTGCTGATTTTGAGCAACAAGCAAATCTTTGCCTTGTTGCAGAATCGGCAATATATGATTCAAAAAATGAGTTTCCAAGTCCAAAATATTCAAAAATGTCTGAAAATGAGCTGTCAAGCTCACCTATTATAAACCCCAAACTGACCAAAGTCATTGATCGATGTATTTTATACGTCGATTTTATATACTTCTATGACTTAAATTATGCTATTTCACGAGTCTTTTGAGTACTAATATATGTTTTCGGTGAGTTTTGTAAGTTTCAGGATTATTGTGAAAATACGCGAAACTCCAGGGTTTTAAGTGCAAATTACAAGGAAAAGAAAAATTGAAGAAAAACGAAGACTGCACAAACTGGACACCTTGCGGACGCAAGGTGCCTCAGACCTTGCGACCGCAAGGTAGGCAGTATAGGCCCCCGAAGTCAGCTATCAAAGAATTAAAAGCCACCCACACTGGAGACCTTGCGGACGCAAGGTATCCACCTTCTTATGCAAGGTAGGCGAATGCGACCTTTTCGGATTTTCACACAGTCATTCAATCCAATCACAACTCCCGAGTATATATAGAAGTCAGGTGCCGAGCCTAAGCATAAGGAGGACGGTTGGAAGCTCTCTTTACATAGATTTTAGGTAGTTTGAGATTGTATAACATAGTTAGATTTTGTAATTTCAAGTATTGAAGATCAAATCATGCCTTTCATCATCTCCATGTCTTTGTTCATCGTCTATGATGAACTAAATCATCCTAATCTAGGAGGTGGGAGGTAACTTGTATCGAATTTATGTTTTGATTCATATATATATGTCTATTCAATGCTTGTTGATTGTGTTGTTTATCAACCCCTATATTATTTTGCTTTGAACAAATGAATGTAATCGCAAATAATAAAGGCTTAGAGGTGCGGATAACTGCATGACCGAGTGCATATGTCGTACACTGGCTCACCAACACAATAAATTGGACCTATCGAAGCACGAGAGTGATAAGTTAGGACCAGGTTCTTACATGATCTAGGTGACAGATAGATCATAAATCTAGGTGACACTAGATTGATAGTTCTGTGCTTAGGATATAGAATGGGTGAATTTTGCGGGGATGGAGGTGAACCAATTGTTCAACAGACTATATCTATTTTTAGTGAGCGAACCCAAGACATTGAATGACATTATTATGAATTGAACATAAAGGAGATATAAGTGAAACCCGAGAATCCTAGATTTCCACTCACCATAAGATCTTCATATACATTATTCTTGTCTAATTAGTTAAACATCTATAACTAGTAATTTAGAGTAGAATTAAACATAAAAACCCCCTTAGGTTAATAATTTGCTATCTATAATTCGCCTTGTTCGTGATCACTTGTCTCGTGGGTTCGACCCTTGCTTCGAGTCTATTCTATAATAGTCTTGTACACTTGCAAGGAAATAGATAAAATAAAACATCGATCAAGTTTTTGGCGCCGTTCTTGCCGGACAAGCGGACAAGCTAGTTCACGTAGTTAGTTTGTAGGTAGCGTAGTTTTTAATTTAATTTAGTTTTTAGTTTAATTTTACGTTTTTATAAAAAAATAAAAAAAAAGATTTTATTTTATTTTATTTTAATAGTTATTTGTTTTAAATTGCTTTAATTTATTTGCATGCAAGGTCGTAGATCTTTAAATCTGAATTGGTAGACTTAGATCAAGAGATAAATATTGTTAAAAGATACCAAAGATATTTTGAAAATCTAGCTTTCGAGCACGATAATCAAGACCAAGCGAATCGAGAGGATCCTACGGTTGATCCTACAATGGAAGATAATAACAATAATCGTAATCACGAAAACCTAGTTGACCAGTCAATAGGAATCAAAGACAAGAAGAGCACAAGAAGAAATATGGAAGTAGTAGTAAATCAAAGAACTATTAATGATTTAGTAGACCTTCATTAAATGTGGTGACATCATGTTTAGTCTTGCCGGATCTTTGTTAGGAATTTTGAGTTAAAGGACATTATTTTAATGCCATACCATCTTTTCATGGGATGCCCAATGAAGATCTGTCGGTTTCTTAAGAGAATATGAATACATGATGAGTACTTTTCCTTTAGGAGGGTTGGTGAAGATCAAATTAAAATGAAATATTTTCCCAGTGCATTAAAAGAATTGGCAAAGAGATGGTTTATGAACCTAACACCAAGCAGTGTTTTTACTTGGGCACAATTATATGATTTGTTTATGAGCAAATTTTACAAACATGCATCTCTTACAGTATAGAAAACAAATCATGTCATTCCAAAATGAACGAGGTGAAACATTCCATGAGTCATGGGATAGATTTAAAAATACGCTTATTATGTGTCCTCATCATAATTTGGCTCAACATGTGTTAGTGCTTCAATTTTATCATGGTCTTTCGCCGGGTTTACAAACTATGGTTGATAGTGCAGTGGTGGTTCTATTAATAGAATGACACCAGAAGCACTAGAAGAATTATTTGAGATGCTAAGTATTAATTCCCAACAGAAAAGTGCTAGAGGTAAAAATAGGAGCCTATATCAATTGCAAGATAATTCAAATACACAAGCTCAATTTGAAAATTGGCAAACTCAAGAAGCATGTGCTCTATGTGGATTATATTCTCATGCTACTAATTTTTGTCCATCAAGTGCTATGTATTCTGAACAGGCTAATGCTATGAATATGTATCCTCAGGCCAAGGAATGATCCTATTCAAATACATATAATCTGGTTGGAGGAATCATCCTAACTTTTCTTGGGGAGGAAATAAGCCTTTGCAACCTCAACAATTCCAACCTCAACCACCACAACCTCCACAGTTGCCAAATCAAAATCAGTTGAGAATTGAAGAAGTTCCCAAGCAAGAAGTGGCTAGTAAAGGTCAAGCAGCTTTGATGAAGTACATGCTTGAAGAAATTGAAAATCTGAAGAAACATATTGAAAGTTCTGAAGCAAATAAAAGAGAAGAAGGGAAGTTCCTAGTCAAACGAGCAAGCTAAGTCAATCACCGTCTGCTGAAGTGGTAAGGTGATAGGTGAAGAGGTAAGTGATCTGATCCTTCTTCCAATATGCATGCTACGATAGAAAATTCGAAAAAGTAATAGAAAAGAAATGAAAAAGATAGTGATAGTGATAAAGTGATTGATGATTTAAGTAATCAAGAGGTAGAAAAAGAAAAGTAGAAGTAGAGTTAGAGGTTCCAAATAAGGAACAAGAAAAAGAAGAAGAAATTCAAAATAAAGATAATACAGTTGAAGAAGATAAAGAGTTAGATCAAGAAGAAGAGGAACCTTATGTGGCTCCACCACCATATGTTCCTCAATTCCGTTCAAGAAGACTTATGAAAAACCGAATGGACAAACAATTCACGGAAATTTATAATATGTTATCCAAAGTAAATGTTAATTTACCTTTGCTTAATGTTATTAAAAATATTCCAGCTTATGCAAAGTTTTTCAAAGATCTTCACTCTAAGAAACACAAGTTTGAAAACAACGAAAAGATTGTTGTTTAAAGCGTCGATTACGTTTTACAACCAATTACCACCTAAGTTGAAAGACCCGGGTAGCTTTAATATCCAAGTCTCCTTGGGAAGCTCTAAAAGATGAAAGCAATGCTAGATTTAGGAGCAAGTATTAACTTGATGCCTTTCTCGGTCTATAAACAATTAGGTTTAGGAGAACTAAAACCCACTAATATGCAATTACAATTAGCTGATCGCTCAGTTAAATATCCCTTGGGTATAGTGGAAGATATCCTAGTTCAGGTTGATAAATTAATCATACCAGTAGACTTTGTGGTTCTAGAGATGGAAAGGAAGATATGCACCAATAATGAAGTCCCAATATTGTTAAGCGGACCATTTATGGCAATGCTAATACAATGATTAATGTGAAAAATGGTAAACTCACAATGTCGGTCCTAGGTGAAAGCAGTTGAAATTTACGTGTTCGATGCTATGAATAGACCTAGTGACATGAGTGCCTGTTTTTCAATAGATGAGATTGAGAAATTAACAACCGAAACTTTTGAAGAAGAGGAAGATTATGAGAGAGATAGATTTATTGTCTATGATGATAGCCCTATTCCTCCCATAAAAATTGACATTGAGGAAATTGAAAGAGAAATAGAGGAGGAAGAAGAAAGATTAGAAAAGAAAAGCTTAGAAGCTAGTAAAAGAAAGATGAAAAAATAAAGGTAGAATCAGAAAATAATTTTGATGAGTCAGAGAAAGTAGTTGAAGAAAGTTATGAAATCAAAGAAGATGAAGTAGAGATTCTAAAATCTCTCTTTGAAGAAATTGAGATAAAAGATATTGAGATAGAAGATATTAAGGAAGAAAAGCAAGAAGAGAATAATGAGGCTAAAATAAAAGAAACAATTAAAGTAGAAAATTCTGAATTTATGCCTTCCATTAATTCTCCCAAAGTCGAAAATTAAAGCCATTACCATCCCACTTAAAATATGCATTTTTAGGGGAAGGTAACATTTTGCCTGTTATTATAGCAGCCGACTTAATAGAAATACAAGAAGCAAGTTTGCTAAAAGTCTTATGGACACATAGAGAAGCTTTAGGATGGTCCTTAGCTGACCTAAAAGGAATTAGTCCCTCTATGTGTATGCATAAAATACATTTAGAAGAAGGTAGTAAACCTTCTAGAGAAAGACAAAGAAGACTTAACCCACACATGGAAGAAGGCATTAGGAAAGAAGTTCTTAAGCTCTTAGATGCGGGTATAATTTACCCTATATCAGATAGTAAATGGGTTAGTCCTGTTCAAGTAGTTCCTAAGAAATCAGGAATTATTGTTGTTAAAAATGATAAAGATGAATTAGTTCCTACAAGGACTATAACTGGTTATAGAATGTGTATCGATTTGCGTAAATTAAATGCGGCAACTAGGAAAGACCACTTTCCTTTACCATTTATTGACCAAATTCTTGAAAGATTAGCAGAGGTCATGAATATTATTGCTTTCTTGATGGTTTTTACGGATATAATCGGATCCTGTTGCACTGAAGACCAAGAAAACAACCTTTACATGTCCCTTTGGTACTTTTGCTTTTAGGAGAATGCCTTTTGGGTTGTGTAATGCACCAGCTACTTTTCAAAGATGCATGATTTCTATATTTTCAGATTTAGTTGAAAGATGCGTAGAAGTTTTCATGGATGATTTTTCAGTTTTCGGAAATTCTTTTGATCCTTGTTTAGAAAACCTTACATCGTCCTAAAAAGATCTTGAAACTAATTTAACTTTAAGTTGGGAGAAAAGTCACTTCATGGTAAAACATGGAATTGTCTTAGGGCATGTTGTTTCAAATAAAGGAATTGAAGTTGACAAAGCTAAAATTGAAGTTATTTCACAACTACCCCTCCACTTCGTTAAAGGAGTTCGAAGTTTTCTTGGCCATGCTGGTTTTTATCGAAGATTTATAAAAGACTTTTCCAAAATCTGTAAACCTCTATGTAATTTACTAGCAAAAGATACAGAGTTTATTTTTGATGAAGAATGTTTAGAAGCTTTTAATTTATTAAAAGAAAAGTTAACTACTGCCCCAATTTTATCCGGCCCTGATTGGTCACTCCCTTTTGAAATCATGTGTGATGCATCGATTTTGCAATTGGAGCCGTGTTAGGACAAAGGGTAGATAGAAAGCCTCATGTGATCCATTATGCTAGTAGAACTCGAATGATGCTCAATTGAATTATACCACTCTTGAAAAGGAATTTTTAGCGATAGTATATGCTTTAGAAAAATTTAGATCATATTTGCTAGGATCAAAGGTGATAATCTTTTCTGATCATTATGCATTGAAATATCTCTTAAGTAAGAAGGATGCTAAACCAAGATTAATTAGATGGATGTTATTGTTACAAGAATTTGACATAACTATCAAGGATAAAAAGGGAACCGAGAATGTTGTGGCCGACCACTTGTCTAGGTTAGAATTTTCACCCTTGCTGAGCGTCAATTTCTTGATGATCCTGTCCCCATTAAATGATAATTTTCTGATGAACAACTCCTAGCCATTAAAGATTCAGACCCTTGGTATGCTGATTTTGTCAACTATTATGTGTCTGATATCATTAATCCGGATTTTGATCATTACGAAAAGAAGAAATTTTTGGCGGAAACTAAAAATTATTTTTGGGAAGCTCCTCACTTATATAAGATTTGTTCTGATTCTTTGATAAGAAGATGTATTCCAGAAAAAGACCAACAAGGTATCATGGAATTTTGCCATGGATATTCTTGTGGTGGTCATTTAGTGGTAATAAAACCGCTCGTAAAATTTTGCAATCAGTGCGTATTGGCCTCTTGTTTTAGAGATTGTGAACTGCTTTTACGAACATGCGATAAATGTCAAAGAACAGGTGGTATAGGAAAGAGAAACGAGATGCCCTTACATGTTAATTTAGTAGTTGAAATTTTTGATGTTTGGGGTATTGATTTTATGGGTCCCTTCCCTGTGTCCAATAATTGCGAGTATATTTTGGTAGCAGTTGACTACGTTTCTAAATGGATAGAAGCGGTAGCAACCAAGAATAATGATGGTAAAACAGTAGTCAAATTTGTAGAAGATTTATTTGCTAGATATGGAGTCCCTAAGGCCATAATAAGTGACCAGGGAACGCATTTTACCAATAAGTTGTTAAATAATGTTCCTTAGAAAGCATGGTGTAACTCACAAGTTAGCTACACCTTATCATCCACAAACATCGGACAAGTAGAAGTAAGCAATAGGCAGATAAAAGCAGTGTTAGAAAAGACTGTTAGGCCTAATCGTAAAGATTGGGAATCTAAACTCAAGGATGCTTTATGGGCATACCGAACTGCTTTTAAGACACCCATAGGAATGAGTCCATATAGGATGGTATATGGTAAAGCTTGCCATTTACCAGTTGAGATTGAGCACAAAGCCTATTGGGCAATTAAAGAATTGAATTTAGATTTGACATTAATTTGGCGGAGAAGAAAGATTGTTTCAGTTAAATGAGTTAGAAGAACATAGACTTAATTCGTATGAGAATGCGAAAACTTATAAAGAAAAGACCAAAAAGTATCATGACATGGGATTAGCCAACAAAATGCTTCATCCAGGTATGAAAGTATTATTGTTTAACTCTAGGTTAAGGTTATTCCCAGGAAAGTTAAAATCCAAATGGTCTGGTCCTTTTAGAATAGTACGAATTTATCCTCATGGGGCTGTTGATATACAAAACCCCAAAAATAATGAAGTGTTTAAAGTGAATGGACACCGACTCAAGCCATATTTTGAGCCAATGTCAGTTGAACGAACAATTGAATTAATCCGTTTGGCTGACAATGAACCACCAAGAGACTAGGCTTGCAGTTTGGTCGAGCCAAAGACGTTAAACAAAGGCGCTAAGTGGGAGGCAACCCACTATTTTGAAAGTTATTTGTTATTTAGTTAGTTTAAATATGTTTTTCTCCGTTAAATTTTATTTTTGGACATTTAATTTTTAAATTAAATATGCCAAAATTCAAGTTTGGGGGAGAAAAACATCTTAGTGTTGTATTTATATGTTACTAATAATTTTTAGTTTAGAATTTTGTTTAGATTTTTCATACAGGAAATATCCAAGACATAACGGAAGTTAACGGAAGGGCTAAACTGCAAACTGTTGAAAAGCTGAAAAGAAAAACAAGAGTGGAAGTTTCTGTCCACCTTGCGGACGCAAGGTGTGAAGGACCTTGCGACCGCAAGGTCCCCAGTAAATACGAATCTCGTGCAGTGAAGTGTCAGACATGGGGAATGAATGAATGTAGAACCCAGCTTTGACTGTCCACCTTGCGGACGCAAGGTGTGGCAGACCTTGCGACCGCAAGGTCCCCTTATTTAAGGCCGCCGGGTTTTCTTCTTCAGAAATCACAGAAACTCTCTCCTCTCTCTCAAGCAGTAGCAGCAGCAGCCTAAAATCTTCCAAATTCCAGCAGATCTTCCATTAATTCGGCATATACTCTCAAGATCTCTCTCCTCCCTCCTCAAACTCTTCATCTCCCTCACCCATCTTCCATCACACTCCATTCCAAGTTGAAGCTTTTGAAGGAGAAAGAAGAGAACCACCATTGTTGCCGTTGAAGATCAAGCTCCACTCAATTGCATTCACTCGATTAAGGCTGCAAACAAGTAACCCTAACACCCTATTTAATTTCATACGTAAAATATTTGCATGCTAGGGTGCTAGATATTTTTAACGTAGATATATTTTTGCATGCTTTAGAATAAATTTTTATTTTTAAATTTTAAAACACATTTTTAATTGTTAAACTTTTTAGTTTTTAAAATTTTATATCAAACAAAATGTTTAGAAAGCGTAGAAATACCGGCTCTTCATCCTCCGGCCCCGCTCAGGAGGAAGAACATAATTTTGACATCACCCGCTTCGTGTCCTACGAAGCATCAGAGAGGTACACCAACAAACTCTCCAAGTCCTTGGTGCCCGAAAGGGGATTTAAGGCTGAAGATTTTGGTATCCGTCCTGCTCTGATGGCTCGTAGGTGGGGGCTTTGTTAGATTCTCCGGCTAAGGACGCCGTAGTCCCCATTGTCCGAGAATTCTCGCCAATGGCGACATTGGCATGGATGGCGTGTGCTAGACACCGTTAATGTTAGGGAACAGTAGTTGATTTTTTTCGCCCAAAGCATTAACACCCATTTCGGCACCTCCAACTGCGGTTGGTGCCGATGAATTTTTGCACACACCTCCACCCCGTATCCTGTCGAGGTGGTGAATGTTGTCATTGCTCTCCCTGGGTGTGGAGTGGTCCTATAGCCGTAACCCACCATATGGACCACGCACCATGAGAGAGTCCTTCCTCCAAGACACGGCCAAGCCCGTGTATAAATTTGTTTGTGGCCGTCTCATGCCCTCAAGTCACCAAAACACGGTGAATTGGGAGAGGGCTGTCTTGACCTACACCATTATGACTGGTGGGTCTATTGATGTTGGCCGTTTGATCAACGGCCAAATCAAGACCCTTATTAGAGGTAGGACGAATGCGGGGTTCGCGTTCCCGCATTTGATTACTGACTTGTGTAGGGGGCAAATGTGAGAATGCCCAAACACGCTGAGAGGCTGAAGGCTGGTCCGGTCATTACTAGGGCCATTTTGTTTGAACATCACCAGCAGCCGAGAGTGAGGGTTCCTCAAGAGGAGGAACTAGAAGAAGGAAGAGGACCCGCTTGGGATCTCCAACGAGTTGGAGGAAGTTGTCCTCCAAAGCGATATGGTGAGTCGGCAGCTTGGCACAAATGCGTGCCGACCAGCTGAAATTTTTTTGGGTTAACACCGTGGGACATAATGTCTCAAATCATTATGGGCTGCCACCAGGCACGATCCCCGAGTTTCGTCCTCATTCGTTATCTCCGCCCGACTCACCTTGAGTCGAGGCCCAAGTTCCGTCTCGCTTCGTTAGGTGGACCCGCTATATCCTTTTGATATTTGTCCTACCCCATCAATCCTCTCATATGTTCCTCTATTTTGAGGACAAAATAGAACTTAAGTTTGGGGGGATTTAAAACTTTAAGTCTTAGCAGGTCCTAGCCTAACGAGGAATGGAGTTGGGCTATGTCGTTAGGGTGTAAGAAAATTTCTTTATATGATGACCATTTAACTCTTCACCCTATTTATCCTGTTTTTATTTTTTCTGATTTTCGGAGGTGTTGCCTTGACCATAATACACTTATTTGGATACTCGTGGGTTCCTCTTATGGGGACCCATCATCAATTGTGTCATTGTCATCACCTCCAAATTTCCCAATTTCTTAAAAAAATATATAAAAAAAATTTTAAATTCAAAATATTCATCCTCGAGTTTAGGTGTGGTAATGCTAGTCGTAGTCCATGAGGAGATTAGTGCAATGAACTGCATAGTTAGTCTGTAGATCCCCCTGGAATTTACTTAATTTTGCGAAACTTTTACTTTTCTCCAAATTCTTCATGCACTCACACCACCATAACTATGGATTGATTAGAATAGTTTTATAAAGTTTATAACACCTATTTCACTTCAACAAGATATGCACAAGAATATGATGCATAGCCATTCGAACATGATTGTTGCATTAAATTGTAACTTAGGGTCAATTGCATGTTAGTTAGATCCCTTGGATTTTTCTCATTTATATATCTCAAGCACACTTTCGAACCGTGTCTGCATGTTAGTCTCAATTGTCCCTACCATCTGTCTTAGCGAATGCTTCTCAACCCAATTCCCATAGTTGATATGATATTTTGTGTTGTCTTACTTGCTTTAAATACTATGTGAGCATTTGGCATTAAGAAATGACTTAGGCCATCTTTGGATCGTTAGAGCCTAAATATTCCCTGACCTATACTAAATATATCCCTAGTGTCCCCTTTGAGCCTAATGAAAAGAATGGAGTGTGCTAAGCACACTATTTAAACCCCCATTCGCCATCGCTTTCTATTACCCACATTAACTTAACCCTAAAAGCCTATACACTTTTAGCCTACCCTTTGAGAGAGTAGGATTGGGTGGGAAATTGATTCTAGGAGGACCACTTCTTTTCGCTAGGCTATTTTAAGAAGGCTTCTTCTTTCCGTCGAAAAAAAAAAAAATCATGTGTCGACGAAAAATGAAACTAAGAAGAAGAGGATAAACAAAGATTCAAATGAAAGCATAGCTTTCAAGAGAAAATATGTTAGAAAAATTCTGCTGATTAGAATGATGATATTTTTAGAAAAATATATTGCCCAAAACAAGTTTGGGGGGAAGAAGAAAAGTGAAAAGTAACACAAAGCACACCCTCCACTTGTGGTCTTTGCAGTGTCCTAGCCTAAATAGGGAAAACTTCCTTTTGCTTGGAAGTATGAGGGATAAAGGGTAGTCTTACTCTCTCACTTTGAATTCCAATTCCTTTCCTTCATCAAATCCCCCAACACCTTGGCCTTACATTACAAGCTTATAAAGTCCTAATGATCTTCTTGCCAATGCTTATGTTGTTTTTACTGTCAAGTGAGTAACATGAAATTGATCACACACTTCATAATCATTATTATTCACCTTAAAGCTCACTGTGTTAGCATAATCTTAGCTATTACAAGTCATTGGGATAGGAGAGCATTGTATGTCATACATAGAAGTGCATGGGATGGATGTATAAATCTTTTGAATCCTTGGGACCTTTCTCGTCTCAGAATCGACCGGGTTTGGATGGTAGATCTCATACTTCTTAATGCATGATTTTCTATTAAACCGTAATTTTCATATGAATGTGGTGTTTAGCTCAATAAAACTGTTTTAGTTAAGATATTCTTTAAGACCGGTGATCACACACACACGGAGAAATTAAAAGTAGTAGCGATTAAGAAAAGACTAGTTGGTTTTATATGACTAAGCCTGCATATATGTGGTGAGCACCAAACTGAGATTACATGCATGCCATACACTTATAACTTGAGGATGAAACCAAAAAGATTTTATGTTTTAATTATGTTTTATTTGTAGTTTTATTTTAGTTTAATATTATATTGTTTTTGTATTTATCTCGCATAGTCGAGTCACTCGAAAGAGTCTCCTTGAGTTTGTGGGTTTATAGAGGAGTGTAAATAGTGTCACCCTCGCAAAAAGATTTTAATTTTTGTTATTTTTATGTTTTTGTATTTATAAGTTTATTTGTTTACTCGTGGACGAGCAAAGTTCAAGTTTGGGGTATTTGATCGATGTATTTTATACGCCGATTTTATATACTTCTATGACTTAAATTATGCTATTTCACGAGTCTTTTGAGTACTAATATATGTTTTCGGTGAGTTTTGTAAGTTTCGTGATTATTGTGAAAATACGCGAAACTCCGTGGTTTTAAGTGCAAATTACAAGGAAGAGAAAATTGAAGAAAAATAAAGATCGCACAAATGGACACCTTGCGGACGCAGGTGCCTCACCTGCGACCGCAAGGTAGGCGTCTGGTCCTCGAAGCCGCAATCAAAGAAATCAAAAGCCACCCACATCGGAGACCTGCGGACGCAAGGTATCCACCGCACCGCAAGGTAGGCGTGCGACCTGCGACCTTTTCGGATTTTCACACAGTCATTCGATTCAATCACAACTCCCGAGTATATATAGAAGTCAGGTGCCGAGCCTAAGAGAGGAGGACGGCTGGAAGCTCTCTTTACATAGATTTTAGGTAGTTTTAGATTGTATAACATAGTTAGGTTTTGTAATTTCAAGTATTGAAGATCAAATCATGTCTCCCATCATCTTCATGTGTTGTTCATCGTCTATGATGAACTAAATCATCCCTAATCTAGGAGGTGGGAGGTAACTTGTATCGAATTTATATTTTGATTCATATATATGTCTATTCAATGCTTGTTGATTGTGTTGTTTATCAATCCCTATATTATTTTTCTTTGAACAAATGAATGTAATCGCAAATAATAAAGGCTTAGAGGTGCGGATAACTGCATGACCGAGTGCATATGTCGTATACTGGCTCACCAACACAATAAATTGGACCTATCGAAGCACGAGAGTGATAAGTTAGGACCAGTTCTTACATGATCTAGGTGACAGATAGATCATAAATCTAGGTGACAGACTAGATTGATAGTTCCTGCTTAGGATATAGAATGGGTGAATTTTATGGGATGGAGGCTGAACCAATTGTTCAACAGACTATATCTATTTTTAGTGAACGAACCCAAGACATTGAATGACATTTTTATGAATTGAACATAAAGGAGATATAAGTGAAACCCATAATCCTAGATTTCCACTCACCATAAGATCTTCATATCTGTTATTACTGTCTAATTAGTTAAACATCTGTAACTAGTAATTTAAAGTAGAATTAAACATAAACCCCCCTTAGGTTAATAATTTGCTATCTATAATCGCACTGTTCGTGATCACTTGTCTCTGTGGGTTCGACCCTTGCTTCCAAGTCTATTCTATAATAGTCTTGTCCACTTGCAAGGAAATAGATAAAATAAAACATCGATCAATTATATCAAAAGCATGTGCAGCATGAGAAGAACTAACAGGGAAAGGAACTCTTGTCTGCTTAGCAAAATGGCAAATGTCACATACATGCTTATTACTGGAAAAAAGCAACATTGGCATTTGTTAGGAATGGAATGTGTTTAAAGACATGAAAAGGTAAATGTCCAAAACGTAAATGCCATGTCAATACAGAAGGATTAATAGCATTTGTTACAGCAGAAGAAACATAATGAAAAATATTTGTATGAACTGTGGTGGATGGGCCAGATAATTGCAGCTTGTAGAGTCCACCTTCAGCTCTACCAATCCCCAGTTGTCTCTTCTGGACTAAGTCTTGAATAACACAATGAGAGGAATGAAAGGTAAGAGTACATTGTTTGTCAAGAGCTAGTTTGTGCCCTAATAACAGATTGAATTTAAAATCAGACTCATACAGAACATTGTGAAGGACAAGATTGGGGGTTAAATGAATTGTACCCCTATGAGTAATAGGAACAGTTTTGCCTGTAGGCACATGAATAGAAGATGACATAACAATAGGATTTTCAAGTAATTCCAAGGAGGAAGTTATATGGTTAGTAGCACCTGTGTCTATAATCCAGTCATACATCGTAAGATGTGAACTGGCTAGACGAACTGTAAAAGCACTACTATGAGAAAAACCAATCTTACCAGTCAGATATGATTCATGATTATCCATAGAGGTAGCATTGAGAAAAGACATTAATTGTTGAAGCTGAGCATTAGTCAGGGCTGGGGTTCCAGAATCATCAACATCAGCAGAATTTATAGTAGGATTCATAATCTGTGGAGCAGTTTGGGCAACTGACTTCATGACAGAAGCTAGTGCCTGAGAAGTAGATTTTCCTTTATACTTGGGCATTCGTGTAGGATCAGGTTTACTCCCAAAGTCTTTGTGCCATTCTAGATATCCATATATGTAGAAACATATATCCTTAGTGTGAGAGTCTCCATGAAAATTCTCACAGAAGAACCTACCCTTCTTCTTGACATAACCTTTGATATTAGTGTTACATTTACTATACAAAGCAGTAGAAATATCACTTGGGACATTGTTAGATACAGAATTAACTGTGCATTGTCTCTGTCTCTCTTCTTGAGCAATAAGTAGAACAGCCTTCCCAATATCAGGCAAAGGATTCATCATCAACAATTGACCTCTTATACTAGTGAAGTTATCATTAAGCCCCATTAAAAACTGTGTCATCTTTTGCATACATTCATAATCCTCATGTTTTTGAACAGCACCACAAGTACATCTACAAACACATTTTGGCAATTGAATTAGATTGTGCAATTCATCCCAAAGGCCACGAAACTTAGTAAAATAGGAATTGATAGACATATTCTCCAGAGTTAATGAGGCAATCTGTTGTCTGACATGAAAATTTTGAGGTGCATTGCTTTGTGAGAAACGTGAATTTAGGTCATCCCAGATTTCTTTACCATTTTTGATAAACACCACACTAGACCTAATTTCTCCAGAAATTGCATTTAGAAACCAAGAAATGATCATATTATTACATCGATCCCAATGATCAAGGTATTTGGGATTGGATTTTGGTCGTTTGTGTTGACCAGTAACTACTCCTATCTTATTCTTTGCAGTGAGAGCAATTACCATAGCTCGTTTCCAGGAATTGAAATTCGCCTCTGTAAGAATTTCAGTTACTAGCATCATACCTGGATGATCGTGTGGATGAAGATAAAGAGGATGAGAGGTGCTAAGTTGAATCAAGGTGAAACTTAGATCGTAGACATCAATCTCTTCATCAGATTCAAAAGAGCTTGATTCAGTATTCTCATGATCTTCGGCAGACATTGTAAACAAGAAATTTTGAAGAAGAGGAATGATTGAAACAAAGGATTAATGCGGAATCACTTTGTACCGTAGCTCTGATACCATGTTAGTTTATCAGAATCAAAGATTGCCATGGATGAAGCAAGATTGAGAGAGAGAAAGAAAGAGGGAGAAGAAGATATTTCTTATTGCTCCAAAAACTGACCAAACTTACATGAACTGTTTTTCCCACTTTTATTTATACATCACTAACAATATAACCACTAACAGACGTGGTTAACTACTAACAAACTTTCTAACAACTATCTGCTATACACAAGTCCACTGTAGGCTGGGAGATACTACATTAACAACAACTTGATCGGAACTGATACACTTTATAAGACACCCCATGACTCAACAACTGCTGACGAGACCATGAAATATGATAAGTTCTGTTATATGAACTTTATGCATTGATCAATAGTGTGATGCATGCATATCCATGAAGAATTGGCCAGAAGGGCCTCCATCAGGCAACAAAGCCAACATAACAGGACCTCTTGCACCTTCCTCAGGGGTCAAGAGTCCCGTATGTACTGTCATATCAGTTACCACGTAGCCAGGATGAACACAATTAACAAGAAAATCAGGAAATTTTCTTGCTGTAAGTCTTGTGTATGCATTTATAGCAGCTTTCGATAATTTATAAGCAGACGCCGTTAGTGGCCAACCATTTGCCTGCAACTTATCCTCCTCGAAATCCCTAAGAAACCTCTGCAATATCTCATCTATTTTCTTTTCTGTTAAGCTGTCCAGATTTTCCAGCTCTTCTTTCACCTTCTCATTGTGGATCCACTAAATAGAAACACAAAATAATTTAACCCTTGTTGTTTACGTTAGTTGGTTAATTATGCATGAATTTTGTGAATTTTGTTACCATTAGTAGTCCATAATTGGAAGAGATGTTCACTATTCTTGGTGAATCAGAACTGCGTAGAAGATGAAGAAGCGCTTCTGTTACTCCCTTGGTTCCGTAATAGTTCGTTTTTATACAGCTCTCTCCCATTTCACAGCTCTGTTCTAGAATTCCTGTCAGTAAGTGCACATTCTCGTCGTTCACCTCTAGCTGAGCCAAAAATGAAATAAAATCCTTATAAAGCAGAGTATCTCAGCTACGTATTGGTTTGTTTAAATCACAGCCTAAGTAAGCATTTTTCGTGCTCTTTAAATTTGTTAATTAAAGAACTTTATCATAAGTAGTAAAAGTGAAAAGATAAGATTGCTGGAGGAGACTTGAAGGCCGAGAATGTGGACTGCATACTAGAAGAGGGATACAGGTTATTGTTACATAGAACCAGCTCAACCACAATCTATAACACTCGTATGAAAAACTGAAGTAAACTAGGAATACTTACAAAACCTGCCCCATCTTTGAATTCTCGAAATTTGTCAGCATGTATAACTATTCCATTTTCCGCTGCATTATTAACCTGCAAAGTTCCGAAAATCACCAGATTTGGAGTTGAATCAAGCGTTTCTTTCATATAATAAATGTTTCCTATCAGTATCAGATTAGAAGAAGAAATCCGGGAAGCAGCGGGACTTGCCACAATATAGCACAGTCCAAGGGAGAGGGAGAGGACATATAACTACTCTGTATTCTCTAATTACTTAATCTTCTCACCAGAATATCTAGTTTTCTGAAGTTTGTTTCGATAAATTTTGCCAATGAAGCAATGCTTGTTGGATCCTTCACATCGAGTTGATGGAAAACCACATCTGTGAGTCCAGAAACTTTAAGCCCCTCAACAGCTTCAATTCCCTTATTCTCACTCCTAGCAGTAAGTATGACATGAATTCCACTCGCTGCTAATTGACGACATATCTCCAGTCCGATTCCTTTGTTCCCCCCAGTGACAATAGCACACCTGAAATACACAGATGATATCAACAATAAAATTTTCACACAAACCCACACCCACACCCATATGTATACCTTTTGTCAGTTGAAATGGTGGTGATCTCATCCATTTTGAAGAAAATACGGAGAAGAGATACTCAATATTGTTGGAAGTTATCTGCAACAAACTCTATAGGTTCGGATTTGCTGCCTTCTTCTGTATTTTTTAAGCAAATTAACCATGTAATCAGTATAGTGCAAGTCTATAGCAATAATGCTTTTAAAGAAATTAACTTCAATTCATTTGGTAAGATATATGAATAAGTATTGAATCATATACACAAGCCATGGGACTCGGCCTCTCAATAAGACAAAGGAGTCCACAACCACAACTACTCCCACCTAACTGTTCAGATATCTCTCAAAGTCCTCCTATCTTTATCTCATAAATCTTCTCTCTCTGTCATGTATTACTTTAGTTCACTTATATATACAATCATCCTCTCTCACAAACGGAGGAGTGGGATTATTATATTGTTTGATTATTATATTATCTGTGTTAGACTTTTTGCTTTGTGTTTAACTATAAGAAATGTTAAATAATGAACACCAGCTTGCTGATAAGTCAAAGAATTAATTTATTGGTTGCTTGGTTTGACCTTTTACTCTATCAGCAATGCCATTTATGGCCTTATTTTCTCTTTGTGATATCATCTTTTGTTTGTTTTCATGTGCCTTGTAAAATAGACCTCTGCCTTCTTCGGTTCTTCCGATCCAAATCATAATTGGCTGAAGCCACGGCTCAATCCCACCCCAGATTTTATCTAATAATAATGATAATAAATTTATATAAACCCACATGCAACCAAAAAAAAATATCTCGCCGTGCCGTGCTCTTCTTCTTCACTTTTATATATAGTTTTCCCCCAAGTCCCTCAAATTATAATTTATTCAATAACTACCTTTTATTTCTTTAGTTGAATACTTGAATTGATGTATTGAAATAATTGCGGGCGGTACCATTTGGTGAAGTTGTAACAGCTCAGCTACCTTTAAAAAAAAAACCGCAAAAGTGTTTTTTCATGATTTTTTCCCTAAAATACACGTACACTACTTTGTTTGTCTTCTTCCACGTTCATTTTACCCCTCTCTCTCTCTCTCTCTCTATCTCTTCATTCTCTCTCTCTTCTTCTCCCTCCTCTTCTTCTAAGATCTGCTATCATTTCAAAACCCGCAGCATGTTACTGAAGGAGCTGTTGAAAGAAAAACGCATCAAAGGAACAAAGTCTGTTGGAAGTGGAATTTTGAATTTTGAGTTTTGAGGAAACCCAGACGATTAAACCAATCCACGATTCACAATTTCAGGTATATTACCGTAACATGTTGAGGGTTCTAAAAGCTTTGGGAAGAAAATGAAGCTTAAGAGTGTTAGTTGTCAGTTTTGAAACTAATGCACTAATTGAAATAAAAAAATTGAGGACTATTCCGTTGGAATGACATAACTTTTGATTCCAGATGAACCGCGTGACCCACAATATGTCAAATCGAACCTCTCAATTAGATCTACAAGACCCATGAGATAAACCCGGTATTGTCTTCGTTTTAAGGCCAAAAAAGTTGTTTAAGCATTGTTGTGGGCTTCAATAGTTTTTCTGATGCCCAATTTTTACATTACGATGCTTAGATCTCAGATTTTTGAATTTCGATGGCCAAATTTTGACAGATTTTTAATTGTGTATTGCAATGCACAATGTTTTCATTCTGATGCCCAAATTTGGGCAGTGACATTTTGAATTTCGATGCCCAAATTTTGACATATTTCAATTGTACATTGTGATGCCTAATGTTTTCATTCCAATGCCCCAATTTGGAAAGTGGCTTTTTGAATTTCGATGCCCAAATTTTGACAGATTTCAATTGTGTATTGCGATGCCCAATGTTTTCATTCCGATGCCCAAATTCGGGCAGTGGCTTTATCTACGCGTTTTTCCTTCGTTAAGAGTATCTTCGTCATTCCCCCCGCCCCCAAAAAAAGTGTACTTTAGAGATTTAAAACAAATATATGAGACTTTTTGGGTTATAATTTCATCACAGGGGTTTGACCCAAATTTCTCCCTAATAATAATAATAATAAATTTATCTAAACCCATGCACAACCAAAAAAAATTCTCTCTGTGTTATACTCTTCTTCTTCTCTCTTTTATATCTAGTTTTCTTCAAAATCCCTCCAATTATAATTTATTCAATAACTACCTTTTATTACTTTAGTATTGTTGAATACTTGAATTGATGTATTGATTCGGACCATGCTACTGTCAAATAGGCGGCAACCTTATGTTGTGTAAGGCACCGCCTTGTCCCGAAGGGCAAGTTTGTTCGGTTTTGTTAAATTGGATTTTAGGGTTTGGTATTGTATTCCTATATATAATTGTAACCTAGCTACAACGTTTCCAAGTGTTGGCATAATAAAATTTTGATAGTCCGTTGGTCTCAATCTCTCAATCTCTTCTTTGTGATTGATCTTGTTATACTCTGATAATTTCTTTGCAAAGTCTTCCGATGTGCACAACAATTGGTATCAGAGCTTAGGTCAACATGTCTATTTTAGGAATAGGTACCTCTCATTCCAAACATGATGTTCAGAAGTTCGATGGAACGGAGAATTTCGCGTTATGGCAAAGACGGGTTAAGGATGTTCTGGTACATGTTAGTTTAGGGAATGTTCTTCAGAACAAAACTAAACTTGATGATGTAAAGGAGGATGATTGGAAGGAATTACAATCGATGGTTGTTTCTACCATTCGTTCGTGCCTTGCAGGCGAATTGGTATATCATATTATTGATGAGGAATAAGCCATAACGACGTGGGAAATTTTGGAGGCGAAATAAATGTCAAAATCCTTGTCAAATAAGCTGCATCTCAAGCAAAGGTTCTATGGGCGTAAGATGGCAGAAGGGGTTCATCTCAACGCTCACATAAAATGTTTATGCAAATCATTGATTTGCTACGGGTGGAGGTGACGTTTGAGGAAGAAGACAAGGCGTTGATGCTACTAAACTTGTGGTCGTCTTCCACAACATATGAAAATCTTGTGACTACTTTGACGTGGGGGAAAGATACTATTGAGTTGGGACATGTTACAGAAGCTCTCCTGGTGTTTCATCAACGAAAGAAAATTGTTGAGAAACTAGTAGGGGAAGGGCTGTATGTGAAGGAGAACAAGGATCGTGGGATATCACAATCCCGAGACAACTCAAAGAATAATCAGAATTCCCGGTTGCAATCAAGGAAACAATACAAGGGGAATTGCTACAAGTTTGGGAAGAAGGGACAGAAGAGGCAGGATTGTCCGAAGAAGGGCAATAATGGTGCTGGTTTGTCAAAGTCAGCTAATGTGGTTATGGATGGTTTAGATGGAGATGGTGATATGCTTTCTATTTCATCAACAGTAGATCACCCTGCAGATTACTGGATTCTAGATTCAACATGTTCGTTTCATGTAACGTCTAATCGTGATTAGTTTGACACCTACAGGTCAGTTAATTATGTGGTAGTTACTATGGGTGACGGGTGTCAAACCGTCAAAAATAAATTCATATTTTCCCAAATAACGAGTATAGGGTAGTAGGGATCGTATCTACAGGGAACGTCGAATTTACTTCTCTTAAGAATTTTAACAAAGCAATTAAAATAAAGAATGATGTTTTTAATCTAAACTAATTACTAACGAATGAATTAACTAAAAGCTGAATTTAAATGACTAAATGTAAACAAAACATAAAACGATGTTTGAATTCAATAAGAGAAAAATCAAGTCAATAAACTTAATATAATCCTAAAAGTTACTGCTATCATAGATGCAAAGATGACTTAATTGGCTACAAATAAACCGGTTATAGTTGTCGACAATCGCCAGACACCCAATCTCTCCTTACTGTCTCAATAGTCAAGAGAAGCTCATTAACTATTTCCCTAATCAAAAGATAACCCCCCGAGACGCTCGTAGGATTTAATGTTTTGAAAGCATTAAGAGAGAGAGACCCGATTCTAAACAGTGCATATTGAAGCAACATCATTTAATTTAGATTACACATTCCCGCAACACGGACCGAATATGCTTGTGATGCCTAAATGGTGCATCACTTGCTACTTTGTTAGAACCCGATGACAATTACGGATCAACGGTTATAACTAGCAATGAAATATTATGTTAATTAAGGTTATGACCACAAACATTAACTAAGCATAATAATCCTACGTTACAATTCTTTTTGCAACAAACAAATAGAGAATGAATAAATACTTAAACCCAATTGAGAATTAAAACAGTTAGACCTCACAGCAGAAACTTGTAAAGAATTACTTGTTGATTAACTGGAAGAAATAAAACTAGCCACTAAACATAATTAAAGATTACTTACAAAATAAATTCAAAACGAAAATAAACCCAGCAGTGTGATGGAAGAAACGAGCACATTGCTATCAAAATCTTCGAGTGTATATGCGTGTGTATGATTATCTGTATCAGTCGTGTTGTCTGTAATTGCATGCCAACTTCTAAAACTGACCTCTCCTTATATAGCTGAGCCCTCCTTGCTTTCCAAGTCTTTCCTCCTTTATAGAGGCCATGATCTCCACTCCTAACCCCCACTCCTAGGTTGTTGTTGACAAAGTCCACAACATCTAATATGTATTCACCAAATGATATGGTTTTCAATATGTCATCTTATTTGACAATTTATGAGATCCACTATAAGTTAAAAAGTTATGTTAACAATATGACACATAAGATGCCACATCATTTGGTGTACAAATTTAAATACTCATTGAGCGGTTCTAACATTACTCTTTCAAAAAACATTTGTTCATATTTTGCCAAAACTGTCCTTATTTATTACTTTCAAATTAAATGATGTTAGAGAGGGGATTGTTAAGAGAAAAGAGAAAATACTAGTGTAACTTAACTACATTAAATGAACTTAAATAAGGGTATATCAGTCTTTTTATAAGTTTAATTAATCTGTGTGTAAATTGCTAAAACGACACTTATTTTGAAACGGAGGGAGTAGAATTTAAACAAAAATGCCAAAATATCTTAATTCCATAATGCTCCCCCAATGTTAAAATTTTCCCAAGTTCATACTTAATGTATCCATTTGCCTCAGTTTGTATCTTAACCGCGACGACTGTTAGAAAGATAACGAAAAGTTACCTTTTAAACTTTATAACGATAGAAGTTATACGACTGAAAAATAATAATTTAGTAGATTGAACTAATATATACAAATAATATAATTTACATTAAAAAATTTATGGCAGAAAAAAATTATATATTAATAAACTAATATTATGAAATTTATAATTTCTAACCTATATATATATATATATATATATATATATATATATATATATATATATATATATGCCAATTAGTCGCCAGGTACTCTAGGCGCTGTCCAGCGGTTTAGGCGCCTAACTACTGATTTTCTTTATTTTTAAATGTTTTTTGCACAAAATAATGTCATTTTGGGTTTTTAATTTTTTTTTAATAAATATCAATTCTTAACTATTGAATTATGTATTGTAAATTTGTAATTTGTTAATGGACCTATGAAGTAATATTTAACTATTAACTATTTTTTTATTCTTTTGAACCGTGGAATGATATTAAATTGTTGGTTTTATTTTTAAAATTTAACCTTATATTGTAATCATTATTTTTAAATAATTGATGATATTTGCTATTAATAAATTTGAAATTTTAATACTTGTTAATTATGTTATATTAAGAAAAATATTCAAAATATGGTAATTATGTCTAAATTTTAGGTCTAGCCTAGACCCCGTCTTGACCACGCCTAGGCGCTAGGCCCTGGTCTGGCGCTCCTGACGCCCACCTAACGATTTCTAGAACACTAATAATAATGGCACATGTAAAACTCATATTTACAATTTATTAGATAATTGTTGTCTATTGAGATCAAACCTATATATATATATATATATATATATATATATATATATATATATATATATATAAAGTTTATTATTTGTACCAAGGGTTAGGGTTAGAAATTATAAATTTAATAAGGGTTAATATCACTTTTGGTACCCTTTATACCTAGTTAATCAAAGTTCATCAATTTTCATACTTTCCGTTACATTGCTGTCAAGGGCAAACGGAGGACCTGTTGTTGTAGGTTTGAAAGGGTTGGCCCACCCGACGCATAAATAGCGTTACAAGTTACACCATGTATTCATACTCGCAACCAAACACCCTTCCGTCATTGCCATTGGCACCAAATACTCGCGCTTTAGCAACAACGATCCAGCAATCCCCACTGGAATTTACACATAATCGACCTGCATCTCACAACATTGCCCTAAAATCAACTCATAATCGAATCCATCCAATGGTAAACCAACCAACGACCTCCCAATTGTCCTCTGTAAAGCCTCCCGACGAATTGCAGCCGCCCGGTGGCAGTACTTGAGCTTCGATTCGAGCGAGTACGACGGAATTGAACCGGGACAACCGATTTCACGATTTCCTCGTTTGATGTTGACGACATCATCGTTGGCGGCTGCTGCTGCTGATCCATGATCTTTGAGAAATGTAAGGAAAAGTTAGGTTTGGAGGTGCCAGCGTCGTCCACGTCAGTGTTAATGTCCCAAGGCTCGTGAGAGGCACGTGTGATGAAAGATTGGACAAAATCGGTACCGAAAAAGTCCAACACGTAAATGAAAGAGGCGATTAGTGAGACAGTGGCGACGAGCTCGGAGAGGGTGACGACGTGGAGAGGGGTACCGCGCCATGGTGGAGGAGGTAGTAGGGAAGGAGAAGAAGAAAATGAAAAAAATGTGGGTTAAAGGGTATAGAGGAAGGGGGAAAGCATAGGATGCTTTCGGAATTGGTGACGTGGAGCGATTATTGACGGTAACTGTGGTAGTGGACGACGACCCGCTTTGTTTGGTGGCTGTGGCTAGGGTGAATGGGAGGTCGCCGGCGGGAGGGAAATAATAAAGATAGAGAGGGGAAGGAGAGATAAGAAAAATTACTTGGGGGTGGAAGAGTAGTGGTTTTCGGGAAAATGGGAGGCTATAGGAGTAGTTGGTGAGGATCGGGAAGGAGGATGTGTTGGATAAGGTGTACCGTGCTGGCATGACGTCAGATATTAGAACACCTCAATTTTAACCGGATAAATCAGTTAAAATTATTTCCAACTTACAACAGTAGGTAAATCGTTAGTTTTGGATGGAAAATTAACGGAAAGTACAAAAATTGATAAAACTTACAAACTTTTAGGATGAACTTTGATTGACTAGGTACAAAGGGTATCAAAAGTAAAAAGTGGGTAAAGTTAGGATACCAAAAGTGATATTAACCCATTTAATAATATTAATTTATTAATATATATGTATAATTTTTTTCTGTCATATATATATATATATAATGTAAATTGTATTATTTGTATATATTAGTTCGATCTACTAAATTATCGTTTTCGTCACGGCTAGGGTGCAAACTGGGATAAATTGATACATCAAGCATGAACTTGGGAAAATTTTAGCATTGAGGAGCATTATGAGATTGAGTGGTTACTTTGGGGTGTTTTTTTTTTTTTTTTTTTTCATATTTTGGCCAAACAAAAAACATGCATGATCTCCTATCTTTCCCCGATTGATGTGTTTAGGTGTGTGTGTGTGTGTGTGTGTGTGTGTCCACTATATAACTTTTATCCATAGTTAGTACCATAAGGCCCCATGTACCAGTGTGGGTTTACGTAGAAGTTTCTAAAATATTTTACCTGACCATCAACTATCTTAAACTATGGTACTTGAAACTCTACTGCTTCGGATCCATTTCTGTTAAATTTGGGTAAATTGCAGTGTCAACCCTTATGGGTCACCCAATACTTTAAAGACTCGTATACATTTGGAAGGTCTCTCTACATATAAAAGTTAAGATTGTTTCATATAAATTAATAGATGGACAAAAATAACCTTTCACCAAATAAACCCCCCCACTATTTAATTAAGGATAAAACAAGTAAATTTACAATGACAAAAATAATGTTTTGACAAAAATAGCCTCAAATATAATAATAAATCACTCACCATTAATTAAGACCTAACAAGTAAATTTGTCATAATCTAATCAACTCCATTAATAATCAAATAATAATTTGATCCCTTCACTTGTACATATTATAAAGTTAGATCCTACAGTTTAGAATTATATTTATTTCGTCTTGTATTTTTATTTTCTTAACATTTTCCCCCCTCCGAACATTATCGTTAAAAATGCATCCAATGTTTTCTAAAATGATAAAAATACCCTAACTCAGTTGATAGACTAAAACTTTATTTGAAACTAAAAAATAATATGGTTTTACGTTCTTAAATATATTCAGTAAAGACATTATTGATGTATATGAAAAATTCTTACTATAATAATAGATTTGTTGGTGAGTATCGAGATATTGAGAAAATATGTAGTGTGTTTAGTTATTACCGTTGAATAAGTTAAGAGAAATGAGTTAAGAAAATGTGTCATAATGTCAATAAGATGAAAAAAATGAAGAACCAATTGATGAATGTGTGCGTTTTGTTACAAAAGAAAGCTAAAATCTACAATTTACTTATTTGAATTTTCAAACTATTACAAGCGGCCTTAAAAACTATCATATTGGTCCTAATTTATAGATATTACAAACAAAACCACACTTTGTACTCACAAATAATTGTGTTCAAAATATTTTACTCCTTTCCATAATTGGGTTATAAACCTTTAACCTTTTTTTGTCTTAACTTGTTTGCTCTTCTTCATAGAACCCGAGGTACTTACGTGCAAGAATCTCTCTATTCCCCTTTCTTGGCTATCGACTTTATTCTACCACAACTCTCCTTTAATTGAAAGAGACTGTCACCAATCGACATTCTTTCAAGTAGTCACATCCTAAATTAGATTCTCTCATTTCTTAGTACTTTGACACCAAAAGTGGATAGGAACTAAGAAATGAGAGAGGTTCAATAAAAGAAGTCATTAATCAGAGGCTAAAGAGATTCTCTGTCTCCATTTGAGCAATGCGAGGTAAATGCGTTTCTTGGTGATAGTGATGGCGGTGTTAACGATCGCAAGGATAGTGGTGTTAGGGGCGGTGGTGACAATAATTGTAGGGATGACAATGGTAGTCTAGATGAAATACAACGTTCTGAGATTTTTAAATCATCAAATTTTCAAATATCCATATGGGTTTCAGTTTCAATTTAAAATTTTGAAAATTCAAAAAAATTGAATTTGAGTTTGTAAAATTGATGAGTTTTTCAAATGAGTTACTTCGAAGGAAGGAGTCAGGAATTATAAAAAGAAATAAAATCAAATCAAAAATTAACTTTTAGACTAATGGTGAAATTTGAAGTGGAAGTTGGGGTGGTGGTGAGTATATGAATGATGGGGTTGACGAAAGAAAGTGAAGAATATAAAATTAATTAAATAAAATTTAAATTTCATTTTTTGGACTAATGCATTTTTAAACTTTTAATTTAAATATAAGACAAAGTATAACTAACTTTGGATTATTGACATACTTATTATTTTTTACTTTGAAAAAAATATTTTAAATACCAAATAACACACTAAATGATGAAATTATAACCAAATATCACTTTGTGCCACAATCATAATGACCAAAATAATCCTCATATACATGATTTTCATCACTATTTTTAACGCTTATGGACGAGAGAGGACAAACTAGGACATTGAATAGGGATGCTGGTGGTGGTAGTTAGGGGTGGTGGTGGGGGCGATTGTAAGCATGACAGTGGTAATCATTTAGGTGGAATAGGACATTGAACAAAAGAGTAAGGAATTAGACAAAGAAATAAGATAAAATCAAATTTTGATTTATGGGTTAATGGTGTTATTTGAGGTGGTAGTGGTGGTAATGGTGGTAATGGTGGTGGGTCTATGAATGATGTGCTTGATGGAAGAAAGTGAAGGATAAAAAACTAAATTAAATATATTCTAAATTTAATTATGAGACAAATCATATTGACAACATTGATAGCCTTATAACTAATTTATAACCCCTTACAACTAATTCTTCAAGGGCAAAAATGTCTTTATCTAAAACAACTTTGCGCTTCTTCAAAGTTAGTTGTAAGAAAAGTAGTATAATTAGTTCTAAGGATATCATTTCTGTTAGTAATTGGGCTTGTGGCCCGATTATTTAGTCTCGCCCACATGGAATATATTTATATTATTAATTGGTTAATTAGTATCCTAATCCAATTGGGTTTAGGATTGACTTAACCTACAAGAAATAGGTTTCTTGGTAATAATATAAATAGGGCAACTAAAGGGATAAAACCCTATGACCAATAATTTAGAAGAACACGTCTTCTACAAGAGATTGGCCGCCTCCTCTCTCTCCCTAAAATCTATCTCACCAAAATACTCCCTCTAGCCTAACCTTCAAGAGGTTTGGATTTGCGGTGTGAACCAGTATTGATATCCGTGCCCCGTGATATCAATCCGATGGGTGAGACTTGCAGGTTTGTAGATCTTGGTATAGGAAGATCGTAGCTCAAACGAAATTCTTCCGCTTCGCACAAGGTTCAAGTTCGCACAAGGTAATCCGTAATAATTGTCTTGATAACGAACTTGTATGATATATGTTTAGATATATCCTTCATTGGTATCAGAGCCTATATGCTTGATTGCTCGTATCGTTGTGCCATGAATCGCATGCTTTTGTTTTTGGGTTTGTTTAAAAGTTTTACCCGATAACAAAACAAATGGGTTTTATTATTTTATGTGTAAAACTTTTTTATTTTCGAGAAAAAATTATATGTCTGAGTTCCCTACGACGAGGCGAACAACATACTAAATTCTCGTTGAATTCCGTTGGGTATTTTTCAAAAATCGCAAACCCAAGTTTTGTTGAAAATCGATTTTTCCAAAACTTTGTGTGCTGTTATGACCTATTTAAGTTCTGTAAAATCATGATTTTATGGACTGTACTTGTAGTACTCCGTGAGGGCTTTCCAACGACATATTATATGCTTAATTTGGACTTAAAATGAACGTTTTATTGCCTCGCGAAGTTGGCTCTTTGCGAATCGATTTTTGGGGTTAAAAATCGAGTCAAAAACGAAGCCCACTCTCGGCCTCGATGTACGTGCCTTTTGTGGCACTCCTTTCGATGTAAAAAGGACACCACTTGAAAGTACACGATGAGACGAGTCCAACGCCACCTTCCGTGAGATCATCGGAGCACCGGAAGGCGGCGCGTGGAGCTCAATCGCCGGCCAGGCGTGTGGAAGACGGTGTGGGAGGATGACCAGTCAACCGTTGACTAGTCAACGGTCAAAACGTTGACTGATGATGTGTTTGCCACATCACCTGCCACGTCAACAGTGGGACCCACCCCAGTGACTCAGGATTGATGACGTCATCAGTGACGTCATCATGACGTCAGCCCTTTCCACGTCAGCAGCCACATCATCAGTGACGTCAGCCCTACGCCCAGTCAGCGTACAGTCAACTTCTCCAGGAAGCCCACACGCGCAGGTGGCGCGTGCGGCCTCTCCAGAGCTCCGATTGAAAAACGGCCGGCGCGTCTGGACTTGTTTTGGCCGTCTGAGTCCAATGGTGGCCTCTGTTTTGATAAATTCAGCCTGTAAATATTTGTTTTTTTTTCTGTGTGTAAAAACCTGTTTTATGATTTTTTAAAAATTCAAAAATAATATCCAGGGGCTGTTTTGTCATTCTGTGACTGTTTAGGGCTGTTTGGCAATGTTCTGGAATTTTTTAAAATTCTTTGTGAATTTTAAACTATTTTAAAGTCATTTTTAGCATATTTAATTGTCGTTTTGGGCTCTAAAATTGCGATTGAGACTATACGAGACCCAATAAATTTATTTTCAGTAGTGAAAATATTTATGTACATGATATGTACTTGATGGATTTGTTCTATCTTATTTCTTTTGTTTAAATTATTAATTTATGAATATTTTCACGTTGTGCATGCTTTGGTTGTGATTACGAGCCTCGCGGATTTTCCCTCCTTACGTGTGTGATGAGATTATATTTAGTAATTGATTTTTTAGAACAAAAGTGAATCGAAATATATATATGCTTATGTCTTATTTTTGCAATAAATTGTAGTGAAATGGCTTCTCAAAATGTAATCGCTGACCTTAATAAGGGTGAGAAATTGGATGACTTAAACTATAGTGTTTGGCAAAGGAAAATCACGTACTTGCTAAACAAACAAGAGGTTCTAGACAACCTTGATACTGTGATGGTAGAACCAGAGATGGATAACTTGACCATCGCCCAGCATCGCCAGAAAATGCAGGAATTCCTTGAATGGAAAAAGAAAGATCGATGTGCACGCTTTACTATGCTGAGTAGCATGCATAATGATCTGATTGGCGAGTTTGAGGATTGCCTTATTGCTAAACAAATGTGGGACCACATTAAGCGCATTTATGGGAATACTTCTGCTACAAAGTTAAGGACTTTGACTTACAAGTTTGAAAGCTATAATATTGACCAGAAACGTAACATTCTTGAACAACTACGTGAGATGTCCGGAATGATTCGTGATCTTAAAGCTGCTGGTTCTATCTTATCTGATGAACAGCAAGTTCAAGCGGTGATTCGCGGTGACTCTTGGAGTGGTTTGAGGCGTATCTTGACTCATACAGACTCCATTCAGACTTTTGTAGATGTATCTCGCCATGTTGAGCTTGAGGCTGAGTGTCATGAAGCGAATCGCGCGATAAGTGCTGTGACTCGTGATCTTGCTCTTGTTTCCCTTGAGGGTCCGCACAAGCCACACGGGCAACGCAAGAAACAAGCTAAAGGTAAGAAGACTCAGAATTTGGGCCCCAAAAGTGACAAGATTACTAAACGCCGAAGAGGCAAAAAGAATATTGCTAAGCAGAAGTGCTACAACTGTGGTGCCTTGGGTCATTTTGCTCGGACTTGTACTGAGCCCAAGAAGGTATCACTTAATCCTATCTCCATGCAAAGTTGTGTTTGCTCTCATGTTTTATTAGTTGACTCTCTCCCTGTGTGGATTGTAGACTCAGGCTCAACCAAACATGTGACGAGGGATCGAGAAGAATTTGTAGATTATCGAAAAGTTCATGCGGGTACAAGAAGAATTTTCATGGGAAACTGTTCGTCTGTTGAAGTCAAAGGAGTTGGCTCATACCAACTTCAATTGCGGAGTGGACGCACATTGACTCTTCATGAAGTTCTTTATGCACATGGAATTCGACATAATCTACTATCAGTAGTACAATTGCTAGGACATGGATATTCTTTTAATTTTAATAATGATCACTTGGATATTTGTTTTGGTGATGAGACTTTGGGACATGGTTCTTTGTCAGATAATTTCTTAACATTAGATTTGTTGGATTCCCATAATTCTTCTGTTAATTCTTCTTCTTGCATGGTTTATGATGATTCTAATTCTGAGTTATGGCATGCTAGACTTGGACATATAGGAAAGGATAGGATGACTAGATTGGCTAGAGAAGGCCTATTGGGGTCTCTCAACAAATTCAACCTACCCTTGTGTGAATCTTGTTTGGCAGGAAAAGCTTGCCGAAAGCCTTTTGGTAAGGCAAAAAGAGCCACACATCCATTAGAGTTTGTCCATTCAGACATTTGCGGACCAATGAATGTTAAGGCACGTCATGGAGCTTCATATTTTCTCACTTTTATCGATGACTACACACGCTATGGTTATGTTTACCTTATTTCTCACCGCGATGAAGCTCTCAAATGTTTTGAGCGCTTTCTCGCAGAGGTTGAGAATCAAAAGGATAAAAGCTTAAAAACTTTTAGAACTGACCGGGGCCGTGAGTATTTATCTGATCAATTTAAAGAATTGTGTGAAAAAAAGGGAATACGCCGACAATTGACAATTCCTAGAACTCCGCAACAAAACGGTGTTGAAGAACGAAGGAATCGAACATTGTTGGAAATTGTTAGGTCAATGATGGCACAGGCAAACCTCCCAATTTCGTTTTGGGGGGATGCACTAATGACTGCCACCTACATACTTAACCAAGTGCCTTCTAAGTCAGTTCCCACAACCCCTTATGAACTTTGGAAAGGTGAGAAGCCTAAATTGGGGCATCTTCATCCTTGGGGTTGTGCAGGTTATGTCCATAGTACCTCCAATAAGTTTGGAAAACTAGGCCCTAGAGGAAACAAATGTGTTTTCATAAGGTATTCAGATACCTCAAAGGGTTATGTTGTGTACGGTGGAAAACCTGACGTTGGAATGACTGAATCAGAGTCGCGCAATGTTGATTTCATTGAGAATGATTTCCCACAGATAGGTGAAGTTAGGAAAGACTTTGAACTTTTTGAGATGGAAGAAGAACACATGACATCTTTTGGCGAAGGTGGGGAATTGCCTCAACCTAATCCTACGGTACAACATGAGGTTGAACCTATGGAAGTCGCCAATGAGAGTCAAGGTGATCTTCATCCGAGTGGGAGTACGGATTCTAGTGGGAGTCCGATACTAGAGCGAAGAAGTAAACGTGGAAATATACCTCGTCGTCGATTCGCGATCGAAGAGGAATCTTTCCTAACTACTTCTTTCAATTCTAGTGAGCCTACATCGTTCAAAGAAGCCCTTTCTTTACCTACAAACAGTGAATGGATGACTGCAATGGAAGATGAAATTTCCTCTATGAAAAAGAATCAGGTTTGGGAGTTAGTTGATCTTTCGCAAGGTCGCAAGACTATTGGAAACAAATGGGTTTTCAAAATCAAACAAAAGGCAGATGGATCAATTGACAAATATAAGGCACGTCTTGTGGCGAAAGGCTTTACCCAAAGAGAGGGTTTAGACTATGAGGAGACATTCTCCCCTGTGGTGAGATTTTCCTCTGTTCGCCTAATCCTAGCGATAGTAGCACACATGGATCTAGAACTTTATCAAATGGATGTTAAAACTGCTTTTCTCAATGGAGAACTAGATGAAGAGATCTATATGACTCAACCAGAAGGTTTTGAAGTCAAGGGACAAGAGCGCAAAGTGTGCCGACTCAAACGTTCCATATATGGTCTCAAACAATCATCTAGACAGTGGTACATTCGCTTTCACCAAGCGATAACCTCAATTGGCTTTGTGATGATTGAGGAAGACCACTGTGTGTATGTTAAATGATCCAAGAAAAAGATCTTGATTCTGTCATTATATGTTGATGACATTCTACTAGCTGGGAATGATATGGAGATGATAAATGCCACTAAAGAGTGGATGTCTGCGCTTTTCGATATGACAGACTTGGGTGAAGCAAGCTATGTGCTTGGAGTAAAAGTCATTAGAGATCGTTCGAAAAGATTTCTCAGTTTGTCTCAAGAGACTTACATTAAGAAAGTTATCGAACGATTTGGCATGACTAACGTAAAACCCGTTGTCACTCCAATGGAAAAAAGGATGTGTCCTTAGTACGAACCAATGCCCTGAGAATGAAGAAGAGAAGAAGAGAATGTCTACGACTCCATATGCAAATGCGGTAGGAAGCTTGATGTATGTTATGGTGTGTACTCGGTCTGACCTATGCTTTGCAATAGGCATGTTGAGTCGATTCCAAAGTAATCCTGGACCTCAACACTGGATGGCAGTGAAGAGGGTTTTGCGTTACTTAGTGGGAACCACAAATTTAACCCTATGTTACCAAGGTGGGGATTTGAGCTTGAATGGTTTCACTGACGCGGATTGGGCTGGAGATGTAGATGGTTATAAATCTACTTCGGGCTACGCTTTCCTCCTTGGTGGTGGAGCTATCTCTTGGAGTAGCAAGCGACAGACTAGCACCGCCCTATCTACGATGGAGTCAGAGTACATGGCTTGCTCAGCTGCGGTTCAAGAAGCTGTGTGGTTGAGGAGTTTTCTTCAACATCTTGATGTTACGACGCATGTGGATCGTCCTGTAGTCATTGCTTGTGATAGCATGGCTGCTTTAGGTTACACTAAAGATCCCAAGTATCATGGGAAGACGAAACACATTAACATCAAGTATCATTTCACTAGAGACATGGTTGCAGAAAAGAAAGTTGTTCTAGAATATATTCCTACTAGAAGCATGTTAGCTGATCCTATGACTAAGCCTCTAGCTAGAGAGATCTTTCAGGATCACATGTTGGGTCTAGGGCTTCGTAGGATTTGACTTTTATTTTGAGAACACTTATGTTGACATTTGATTATTATTTTTTCATTATCGTTTGAATAAATTGCAGTTTCATTTTGTTCCTTTTATATGTTAATTGGATGTTTCAATATGAAATTGTGTAGCATATATATTTTGATTAAAAAGATGTCGTGGATATTGAATTGGCCCTCTCACACGGGTAATTCACCTTGTCGCTAGGTGGGCGAGCAAGTTGAGATAGTAAAAGTCTTTGGTACCTACGAAAGGGGGTACGCAAATGACATTACATTTATCGCCTTGGCATACGGCCAAGATGAGACCTTTTATAAGGTCGACTTTATATCCCAAGGAAAAGTCCGAATGTGAGATCTTAAAAGAGAGACACTAGAAGAGTGACTGCTTTTAAGTACTCAAGTTAGACGCCAGAAGGGCGGCTAGACTAAGGTTCGTATGACGTTTGAGCATGACATGCCTACTTCGTGTGGGAGTTCCGTCATAGCATACACTTCATACTGTATGTGACTATAATGCGACTTAAGAAAGTGATTGAATGATCCCTGCTTCATCACTGTGTGAGTTCCAGTGATCAAATCCAGATCACAATTATACCCTATGTGACTTAGAAGTATATCATGAACTTGGACGTTGATGATGCTACTTTGGCATGCCGACCAACGGGCTATGCACATACAGTCCTACGAAGCATCGCTGGGAAAGCAGTTAACCAAGAGTGATTGATATGAGTGTCTAAGGAAGATAGTATGATATGCATCTCTATTTTTGTGTTTCAATGCCATGGCGATCATATTGAACATACGGTTCAAGAGGTTGATCTTGATACACAAACATATTGAGATTTAAGCACCGCTCTTGAGGATTGAGGATGCTTAAACTGATGCATATATACGATGCAGGGTATAGACGAGTTTTGTTTTCTAACGAGGACGTTCTATGCTGGTCAGATGGTAATTTGGTATAGCGCTCCACCCTTTATCTTTCTCGTCATGTCGCACGCTTCACTTCCAGTATGAAGAGGCAGTGTTTAACGGGTTTTGATGATACGATATGGTCAGAGAGGTGAGTCCATGTGTACGAGTGGGAGATGTTAGTAATTGGGCTTGTGGCTCGATTATTTAGTCCCGCCCACATGGAATATATTTATATTATTAATTGGTTAATTAGTATCCTAATCCAATTGGGGTTTAGGATTGACTTAACCTACAAGAAATAGGTTTCTTGGTAATAATATAAATAGGGCAACTAAAGGGATAAAACCCTAAGACCAATAATTTAGAAGAACACGTCTTCTACAAGAGATTGGCCGCCTCCTCTCTCTCCCTAAAATCTATCTCACAAAAATACTCCCTCTAGCCTAACCATCAATAGGTTTGGATTTGCGGTGTGAACCAGTATTGATATCCGTGCCCCGTGATATCAATCTGACGAGTGAGACTTGCAGGTTTGTAGATCTTGGTATACGAAGATCGTAGCTCAAGCGAAATTCTTCCGCTTCGCACAAGGTTCAAGTTCGCACAAGGTAATCCGTAATAATTGTCTTGATAACGAACTTGTATGATATATGTTTAGATATATCCTTCAATTTCTTTACCATTTCTCTTCATTGATGTCCGTCTCTCTTTTTGATGAATTCATCGATAAAGGTTTTGAGTTTTCTGTTAATCGCATATTTTTACAATGATTTTTAATAAGTATAGACTATAGCCTCATATTTCTACTTTAGGCGCGACTTTTGCAAGGGAAAGAATGAGAAAGATCGAAGATGGGGTTTGGCTAGAATCGAAGGAAGACAACGCCAAAGATGTGATAGGCATGACCGAAGTGAGAAGGGTTTATGCTAGAGATGACAGCTATTATGGTGGAGCAAGAGATGAGGACTTGCACCGAGAGAAGAGTGAAGGAGGGGGTGTGAGATTAGAGTTTTTTTTAGTTTTAATACATTTACCCCTTAACTAGATAAGAGAAATGACAGTTTTGCCCCGCACGTGGGAAGACCACGTGCTATTTAACGTGAATATTCTAACGTTCATCACGGGTAGGGTGGAAAATGAGAAAAAAAATGTAACATTAGATGTCATTGTGGCACAATCCTTAGGTTGGGGCGCATTATACGATTTGGTGAATACTTTGAAGGGAAATTGTAATTGGCCATATAATTATTTTTGGATAATTGAAACAATTATTTATTATTTTTATTTAAAAACATATTTTAAATACTAAATGGTTAATTATATAATGAAGTTATAATCAAATCTCATTTGTACCCCAAGAAAAATGACAAAAATAATTTTTACGTGACATGTACATACCATTTTCCGTACGTTACTATTTTTAACACCCATAGACGGGAGGGGATAAAGTGGGACAAATAGAAAAATAACGTATGAAAGTGAGACATTTCGTAGGTTGAGGTACAATGTGAGATTTAGTGTGTAACTTTGGAAGCTTATCATATTTGGGCCCCATCAAAATTAGTCCAAAATACACATTGTCCCCTAAGGTATCCACCAAATCCAATTTGACCCTCAATGTAATTTTGTAGCATTTTCATATTTCATATAAAATTTGGTGATTGGGATGTCACGTGTGGTAATCGTAGTGATAGAAATGGTAGCGAATTATATTTAAGATCGAAAATTTTCTCTAATCAAACCATAAAACGTATCAATGGTGCCAAGGAGAAATTTGTTGGAGTTTAAGCTAAAGACGATGAAGATTGATTGAACCATGACGTGCCTCATCATTGTCGTATACATCTGTGATGGATTCAAATATGAGTTTTGAAATTCAGGGTGTATGTTTATGTATTGTGTTGTACAATAGAGAAATATAGAAATGAATTGTGGTTTGATCATTTAAAATTAGCAGCTGTGACGGGCCTTTTTATTTTTTTTTTGTTCTTATTCATGGCGGCCTTCACACTTGAGTGCGATTATCTGATCTTGAGTTCTTTCTCTCTAATCTCTGATATGATTCTGCACTATTTTTTATTTATTTTTCTATATAAAAATTTAAATAAAAGACTTATACACTCTTGAGTTTTATCTCATTTAAAATTTAAATAAGAGGTCATTGTTGGAAAAGAAGCAGAGAAAGCATTGTCAGAAAATAAAAAAAATGAAGTTTCTCTTTGGATAATAAAAGCAGACAAAACATTGTCAAAAAATGACCAAAATACTTTACACGTGAAATACCATATGCACCTTAACGTCAGATTGGTAACATTCGTAGTGGCTAGGGGGCAAACTAGAAAAAAAAAGTTATAAAATGAGATATGAAAATGACACAAAACTTAGGTTGTATGGTAAAGTGAGACTTTATAGATACTTTGGAGGAATTTTGTATTTTAGAGTGTAAGTACATACTTTGGGGTTGTGAGTTTGATTTTTATAACACAATTTATTATTTTCTAAAGAGAGTAATACATTCCAGAAATGACATAAACAAAGTCTTTAACAACAATGTGTTTATCTAACATAGTAAGTTTAAATTGTTTTCAATTTAGACAATGATAAAAGGGAATGAAATCATGTTTCACATTCAAAAAAGAGATTTAAAAATAACAAATAAAAAATACAAATGTGTAGGATAAGTTTCAATAGAATAACTAAAAGCATGACTGAAAAAAAAAGTGTCGAAGAATCATACAACAATACAATTTATCTCTCTTACTATAAAAGTCAAGCTTGTTTCTTACAATTTAATAGATGGACAAAAATAACCCTTCACCAAATAAACCACCCACCATTTAATTAAGTACAAAACAAGTAAATTTACCATGACAACAAATAATGTTTGGACAAAAATAGCCTCAAGTATAATAAATCATCTACCATTAATTAAGGTCAAACAAGTAAATTTATCAGGGACTAATTAATTCCATTAATAATCAAATAATAATTTCATCCCTTGACTTGTACATGTTTTAAAGTTAGGTCCTACAGTTTTGAATTCTATTTATTTCGTCTTGTATTTTTACTTTCTTATCAGTTTCCTCCTACCATTATCGTTACAAATGTCGTCCAATATTTTCTAAAATAACAAAAATACCCTTACTCAGTCGAGAGACTAAAAATTTATTTGAAACTAAAAAATAATATGATATTACATTCTTAAATAATATGGTTTTACTCAGTAAAGACATTATAGAAGTAAATGAAAAAAAGTTACTATAATAATAGATTTGTTAGTGAGTATCAAGATATTAAGCAAAAATATGTAGCGTCTTTAGCTATTATCCATGAATAAGCTAAGATAAGTGGGTTAAGAAAATGTGTCATAATGTCAATAAGATGAAGAAAATGAAGAACCAATTGATGAATTTGTGCGTTTTGTTACAAAAGAAAGCCAAAATCTACAGTTTACTTCTCTGAATTTTCAGACTACTACAAGCAACCCTAAAAACTATCACACTGCTTCTAACTTATAAATATTACAAACAAACCACTGTTAGTAACCACAAATAACTAGGTTTAAAATATTTTACTCCTTCCCATAACAGGGTTCCAAACTTCTAACCTCTTTTGGTCTTAACTTGCTTGTTCCTCTTCATAGAACCCGGAGTAGTTACGTGTGAGAATCTCTCTATTCCCCTCTCCTGGCTATCAACTTTCTTTTCTTCTACCACAACTCTCCTTTAATTGAAAGAAATTGTCACCAATCAACATCCTTTCAAGTAGCTCCATCCTAAATTAGATTCTCTCCTTACTTAGTAATTTGACACCGAAAGTGTATAGGAGGTAAGAAATGAGAGACGTTCGAGAAAGAAGTCCGACTAATCAGAAGCTAAAGAGATTCTATGTTTCTATTTTAATAAGGCGAGGTCAATGCGTTTCTTGGTGATGGTGATGGCGGTGCTTACGACCGCATGGATGATGGTGTTAGTGTGACGACCCGACCCGGACTCCAATGCGAAATCCCAAGGTCGTGCCGTCAAGACAAGCTAAAAGACGGACAAGCACCCGCTAAGCGTAGTGGTGCGAGTCCAGAGTTGAACCAACAAACTCTAAACAGGAATGTAAAGCCATAACGGCAAAACCGAATAACCAAAAACTAAAATCTGCGGAAGCAAATCATAAGTGGGACCAAAGCCTATAATCATAAACGAAGGAATACAAGGCTGAGAGACGACTATCTCTCGACAAATCTACGACGCACGTGACGCAACATTGCGCACGGGCAACAAACCATCGGCAACCTAAGGCCGGCGAAGCAACAAGAACCCAACCTGATAAACAACAACTCAACGGCTATAACGTGCCGGAGGAATAACTCAACTAAAAGAATAAGATATTCAAATTCTAACAACTAAACCCAAGTCTCGCGACTAACGTCGTCGGAGATGACAATACCAACAATACTAGAATGAGTGAGCTAAAGCATGCTCGGAATAATAAAAGGGAACAACTCATAAGAGATACAACAGCTCGACCAAACAAGTCGGCTACCAAAAAGATACGATAACAAAATACTAATATAATCTACCCAAGTAAAGTCTACATAACTTTACATTCGTGTCTCGCAAATACATAATAACATAATAATAATAAATCCAAGCTTAAAGCCCGGAAGACCACCTTCTAGAAATCACTATCCGAAGCCGCCACGCGTACTACCGGGATCACTGCACACACTAAGGAAAACAAACACACGGAGTGAGTCATAATGACCCAGTAAGTTACTAAATGCAAATGTATGGCATAGCATGTCGTGGCATGGCATAATGCACAAGCATGTATAAAATCATGGTATCTTAGCAGCACACCAATAATAAACTTGTATTAAGTCATCATGTAACGTAAACTTCATAAACCACATAGCACGTTTTCTTTCATATATGTGCTTATACATAAGCACGTAAAACCAAGATCTGGGCCTAGCCCTTCAATATTCAAACCACGGGTCCAACCCTCAAATGATCATAGTCTGGGATTCAATCCTCGAATGATCACAACTCATCAGTTTTCTTAATGAGTACCTCGTTACCTTCATCCAACCCTGGGATGAGAAATGGGAGCTCAATATCAGGCTAGGGGGCGCTAATACGAGACCACATCCCACTATCGGCCAAATAGTGAGGAGAAAGGGTACCAATGCGGCGATTCATAGCGAATGTTTCCAAAGGCTATGAATCGTCCCATTGCCGACAAAACGACCAAGACGCCAGCTGGACTCAAATCAAGATGCTCAAGTAGATATTTACTTGGATAAACCAATAAGGACCAAGTCCATCACAAAAGAACTTATCAATTCAAGTAGGTCATAATGCTCTACAAAATCCAATAAACAATGCACATAATTGTACACACTTAACATGTTCAACTAACTTGTAAGTTTAGTTCAAAAACCACATATTGAGGTATTCATAATCCTCAAGTCACCACCAATTCAAGAATAGCTTATAGCTCAATAAATCACAACGTGAGGTCTACTATAGTCCCCTACTCAAGATTAATTCAAAGACTATAATTTAGTCTAAGAACAACCACAAACAAGGCTTAGCATTTGGTTTCACTCAAAAGCACACCGGACTCAACCATAGTCCCAGTTGTCATAATTAATCGACTTCTCAAACCAATCTCGAGGGTACCAAAACTAACTCGTAGTCAAAACCCCGGAAGTGCTATCATGTGCACGCGACCAAATTCCCTAAGAGGGAACTCATTCAAATAATCATTTCTTAAGGGCATACGAGATCATAGGTTGGTCTCTAATGCTCCGTGCTCTAACGAGCATGCTCTAAATAAATCCCCAATAAGCTTCTATATCATGGGTGTCACAAATGGGACACAATTCGAGATGTTCGGGTACTCACAATCAAGACCAACCAAACCCGAACATCGTAGGATTTCAACATAAGGCTCACTAACATCTTATTGAACCTAAAATGACTCCATTGAGTCTTAATATCGCATTTCCTTAAATACATATTTCATACATCCCAAAATTAACACATCAATCGCATTTATAGCAATTCTCCCAAAAATAATCCGGGCTTGTTTCCCAAGCCTAAAAATCCAAGAACTCAACATAACCATAAACAAACGAATCCCAAATGTCGTAGGACTTCAACCCGAGTTCATTAACACTTTATTGAACTTATTTCGACTCCGTTGAGTCTAAATACTAAGTTTCATTTCTTATACATTTCATCAATCTCAACAATGACACTCACTTCAATTTATAACAATTTCCAAAATAATTCGGGCTTAATTCCCAAGCCCTAAATTCATAAAAATCTTAACAAAGAGATAACACATTTCTCCCAACTCACAACATCATTCAAATCACCTTACACATGGCATTGACAAGTTCATACCCCCAAAATATACACAAAATAGGCATATTTCCACAATGAACTCAAATAACATATGGATATGATTTCTAGCATGCTCATAAGCCTAGAAACACAAGATGAAGAGTAATCATATACCTCACACTCATAGAAACCACTCTACAAATGCTCTCAACAAGTTTATACTTCCAAAAATCCCCAAAATTGGGCATACAAAGCATATCAAGTGTTCATTGCCCACAAATAGCATATAAGTTGTTTTCCTTAGGGCCAATGAACCAAAACTCAAAAGGAAGTAACTTACCTAGCTTGAGTGAAAACTCAAGAGAACCAAAATCTGAACGGTGAAGTTGTTCTACACGTCGAGGGCTTCAAGATTCCGAAGTTTGAAGGCAATCGGGTGGATGGATCGTCTTGGATCGAAGAGAGAAGGAAGCTAGGGCTTGAATCTCCCTTGGACTCTCTCTCTCTCTAATATACGTATTGTGGAGGAGGAAGAAATGAAGAGATTTTCTGGAAATTGCAAGGGGGATTGGGTATTTATACCCCCAAATTGAGGAGGGCACATTTGACATTTCCCAAGTACAATTAGTAGAGATTAGGACTAATCAATCACTAAACTAACCTTAATTAACTTCCAACTAATGTTAGGACATGATTTGGGTTAAGTATGGGTGGTTAGGAAGGGTTTAGAGGGGGTTTAATGAGGGTAGGATAGGTATAATTCGTCCAAACTCAAAACAGGGGAAAAAATCCCGTAACTGCAATCTGATGTTGAGGCGGGCGCCTCACATCTCTCCAGGCGGGCGCCTGGGCTTCTGCCCAGGGTATTTCATTTTGCAAGCTCTCAGTACTTGAGGCGGGCGCCTCACTATGGCCAGGCGGGCGCCTGGGCCTCTGAACCTTCAAAACTTGGTCTAAACATGTCCTAAATGGTCCCAAACTTATGGGCAACCATTCTAAGGTCTAACCCAACTCAAAACAAGTCGGAAACACACCCGAACAACTCCCGAAACAACTCGGAGCGAAACCGGGAAGGGGTGCAACGACGTGCAACCGGAACGACGAATGAACTCGCAATCGAACGAGCAATGAAAGGAGACTTTTAAGGCAAGTCTAAGGGCTAATGAAGAAGCTTAAATACTTCTAGAAAGTTGAACAACAACTAGGGAAATAAGAATCCCAAAGGAGAGACGATTACACGACTCAATCCCTGAACTACGCGATAGAGACGAACGCTATCTCCAAAGCTTCCAAATCATCGATAGACTTAAGGAACACCCCCAACTTGAAGTCTAATACATCTAAACATGTTAATAAACCATCTTATAGAGGTCTAGGACCCAAACCGAGGTCACGAACCCAAAACGCAAGCAAACCTTCAATCGCGTCGCATTCCGACTATCGTCGAGTCACGACTTGTGACTTTAGCAAGTCAACAACTATATGGAGTCTCTAAACAATGTTTTGGTCTTAATATGGTCTCTCAAACATATCTAGACCCTCTCGCAAACCAAACATACAGTCAACAAAGGAAGAAGTGCAAGTATAGCACGCAAACCGAGCTAACGAAGGAGCGGGGTGTCACACTCTCTCCACCTTAAAAAGAATTCGTCCCGAATTCTAAATCATGATACAAACCACAATACATCGAGTTCAAAACCATCAACCTAGACTCGAATCTCTGAGTCTACCACCACAATATACACGAGGGTTAAACTCTAATAATCCAAATTCGAAAGTCTACGAACTCTCGACAGACTCAACGACAATAACACTTACGATTGAAAATACTATGACCCATACTTGAGTCGCGAATACCACAAGAACACATTACGCCAATCATGTAGGCAAAATCCCAACTTCAACATAAGAACACATTCAATTACCGAAACTATTTGTTTCGGGGCACATCATGGAATTCAAGCACAAAAGATTCTAAGTTACAAGGATTAATAATTGCCTATGGAGCAATTTACCAACAAATCAAAGATAATCAAATTGGCATTTCAAACCATGTAAATCACACTTGCGATTTCCCAATCGCGTGTAATAACACATAAGAGCACGTTAATGACGTGTTTTAAAAATTCATTCCATTTCAGTCCATTCCATTTGGTAACGGGTATAGTCAATTTCTAACTTAATTCTTACCAATCCTAGTCCAACGACGAATACCTTTTGCTCACCAATTCAGGGTACCTACTGAATTAGCTTCAAAAGTTTCCGTCGTAAGGATGCGAAGGTTCATGAATAAAAAGTTTTAAGCATCCTTCAAACAGTCTTCTATGCTAATGCATGAACATGAAATTATGAAATGAGAATTTTAATGTACTACTATGTAAATGCATCAAGTAGGTGTTTCCTACAACTAATGCACGTAATTGAATAAAATCAAACCAAGTAACAAGGTCTATTACCTTGACAAACAACAATCATATCTACCACAAAACTCGTGTACCTAGTACACTCAACTAAGTTAATTTCCTAGTAATCACCGCGAATCGACAAGGCTACTAATGCCCGTAACGTCCATACTCCGCAAAACTATCCTTTCTTAAGCTCTAGACCAGGTCTACAACCAATGCACTATAACCATCCTACCGCAACGTTAACGTCTCAATACTCACGGTGAAGCGTCTATCTCTCCCGTGTAACCATGATTATCTTCTAAATCGCAATCTTCGACCTTCTCACAAGTCGAGTGAGTATCCTACTCGTATATTAACCACTAACATTACTATAATATCATATTAGTCATTTCATAAAACATATCCTTATAGAATATACAAACATTATACCAAACCAATAAATATCAACTTACAATTCATGCTTCATATATATATTCATATATATATATATACATACATATACATACTATGGCCTTTATATATAACCACACAAAACCAAAACTCTATATATAGCATAGTCTTATATATATAGACCAAACAGGAATCCATACACAACGTACGATTACCTACCGGTAATTCACAAACAAACCATGTCATATATCGATCTCACATTGGGGTATTATTCCCGATCGAGCAAATAACCAATAATACACAATACACCATATAATGTATGTATGAATGCACATGAGCTACCGATTAAAACGTGTACTCATAATAACGGTAATAGTAGCAACGGTATAATTTACGTATATATATATACAAGAATATACCTTCCTATTTCGGATAGGCCTCAAAACTCCGCAATGGCCAACCGCCACGCGCGCACGACCTCAAACTCTAGGCCGTCCACCACTGTCTCTCTTGGAGCCACTGGATTGTTGACTAGTACTCCCAGACTGATTAACCCTCATCTTCGGGCAATCCTTACGAACATGATCACCGCCACAAGCGAAACACTTTCCTGATTTACCCCAACATCTGTTCTCGGCATGTCCTGTCCTCATACAAAAATTACATATTAACTCGCCGCCTCGTCGTCTCCGACTAGAGGTAGGAACGTCACTCCGTCTACCAGTACGTGTGATTTCTTGATTAACTTTCTGAGGTGCTGCCTGCCCTCTATTACCATCATTTCCCCTAATAGTACTCGAGGCTCTCTTTTGAGCATACTCCTCGATGTCCAACTCCATTGCATACGCACGATCCACAGCGACTCGGTAATCCGTAAGTTGCAACGGAACGAGCTGCCTACGATATTTCATCTTTAGGCCCTTCACAAACCGTTGGGTCTTCTTAGCCTCATCTGGTACCAAGTAACCACAATAGCGAGCCAACTCTGTGAACTTCGCTGAATACTGAGCCACCGTCATAGCTCCTTGTTCTAATGCCATGAACTCCGCTTCTCTTCTTTCCCGAACTACTGCCGGAATAAACTGTGCCATAAACTCCATCGTGAAGTTTTCCCACACTTGAGGCACTCCATGGTGACTCCAACTATCTCGTAACACATGCCACCAATGGTCAGCCACACCAGTTAATTTAAACACTGCTAGGGTCACCATCTCTTCTGACGTACAACCCATAGCTGCAAAGATCTTCTCCATGCTTTCTATCCAAAGTTCTGCTTTAGAAGCATCGGGTCCTCCATCGAAGCTCTCAGGTTCCAACTTCAAGAATCTCGCAAGAATGATAGAATTGTCTTCCATCCCAAACATCTGCTGAGGAGTCACACGCGGATCCGTAACATTCTCCCCTCTCTCGTTGCCACGAGTTGTACCCGAACGGGGTCTACTAGAACTAGCTCCACGCCAAGTTCCGGACATATTACGCCTACAAAGAACACTCAGCGTTAATAACTCAACAATAAACCCAACCCAAACTAGGCCAAGGAACCTATCCTGGCGAAATAGCTAACCTATAGCTCTGATACCAACTGTGACGACCCGACCCGGACTCCAATGCGAAATCCCAAGGTCGTGCCGTCAAGACAAGCTAAAAGACGGACAAGCACCCGCTAAGCGTAGTGGTGCGAGTCCAGAGTTGAACCAACAAACTCTAAACAGGAATGTAAAGCCATAACGGCAAAACCGAATAACCAAAAACTAAAATCTGCGGAAGCAAATCATAAGTGGGACCAAAGCCTATAATCATAAACGAAGGAATACAAGGCTGAGAGACGACTATCTCTCGACAAATCTACGACGCACGTGACGCAACATTGCGCACGGGCAACAAACCATCGGCAACCTAAGGCCGGCGAAGCAACAAGAACCCAACCTGATAAACAACAACTCAACGGCTATAACGTGCCGGAGGAATAACTCAACTAAAAGAATAAGATATTCAAATTCTAACAACTAAACCCAAGTCTCGCGACTAACGTCGTCGGAGATGACAATACCAACAATACTAGAATGAGTGAGCTAAAGCATGCTCGGAATAATAAAAGGGAACAACTCATAAGAGATACAACAGCTCGACCAAACAAGTCGGCTACCAAAAAGATACGATAACAAAATACTAATATAATCTACCCAAGTAAAGTCTACATAACTTTACATTCGTGTCTCACAAATACATAATAACATAATAATAATAAATCCAAGCTTAAAGCCGGAAGACCACCTTCTAGAAATCACTATCCGAAAGCATACTAACGGGATCACCGCACACTAAGGAAAACAAACACACGGGTGAGTCATAATGACCCGATAAGTTACTAAATGCAAATGTATGGCATAGCATGTCGTGGCATGGCATAATGCACAAGCATGTATAAAATCATGGTATCTTAATAGCATACCAATAATAAACTTGTATTAAGTCATCATGTAACATAAACTTCATAAACCACATAGCACGTTTTCTTTCATATAAGTGCTTATACATAAGCACGTAAAACCAAGATCAGGCCTAGCCCTTCAATATTCAAACCACGGGTCCAACCCTCAAATGATCATAATGCGGGATTCAATCCTCGAATGATCACAACTCATCGATTTTCTTAATGAGTACCTCGTTACCTTCATCCAACCCCGGATGAGAAATGGGAGCTCAATATCAGGCTAGGGGGCGCTAATACGAGACCACATCCCACTATCGGCCAAATAGTGAGGAGAAAGGGTACCAATGCGGCGATTCATAGCGAATGTTTCCAAAGGCTATGAATCGTCCCATTGCCGACAAAACGACCAAGACGCCAGCTGGACTCAAATCAAGATGCTCAAGTAGATATTTACTTGGATAAACCAATAAGGACCAAGTCCATCATAAAAGAACTTATCAATTCAAGTAGGTCATAATGCTCTACAAAACCCAATAAACAATGCACATAATTGTACACACTTAACATGTTCAACTAACTTGTAAGTTTAGTTCAAAAACCACATATTGAGGTATTCATAATCCTCAAGTCACCACCAATTCAAGAATAGCTTATAGCTCAATAAATCACAACGTGAGGTCTACTATAGTCCCTACTCAAGATTAAATTCAAAGACTATTATTTAGTCTAAGAACAACCACAAACAAGGCTTAGCATTTGGTTTCACTCAAAAGCACACCGGACTCAACCATAGTCCCAATTGTCATAAATAATCGACTTCTCAAACCAATCTCGAGGGTACCAAAACTAACTCGTAGTCAAAACCCCGGAAGTGCTATCATGTGCACGCGACCAAATTCCCTAAGAGGGAACTCATTCAATTAATCATTTCTTAAAGGCATACGAGATCATAGGTTGGTCTCTAATGCTCCGTGCTCTAACGAGCACGCTCTAAATAAATCCCCAATAAGCTTCTATATCATGGGTGTCACAAATGGGACACAATTCGAGATGTTCGGGTACTCACAATCAAGACCAACCAAACCCGAACATCGTAGGATTTCAACATAAGGCTCACTAACATCTTATTGAACCTAAAATGACTCCATTGAGTCTTAATATCGCATTTCCTTAAATACATATTTCATACATCCCAAAATTAACACATCAATCGCATTTATAGCAATTCTCCCAAAAATAATCCGGGCTTGTTTCCCAAGCCTAAAAATCCAAGAACTCAACATAACCATAAACAAACGAATCCCAAATGTCGTAGGACTTCAACCCGAGTTCATTAACACTTTATTGAACTTATAGTGACTCCGTTGAGTCTTACTATTAAGTTTCATTATTTTCACATTCCATAAATCCCAACATTATCATCCTCTTCAATTTATGACAAATTCCAAAATAATTCGGCTTGATTCCCAAGCCCCAAAATTCATAAAATCCTTAACAAAGGGATAACCAATTTCTCCCAACACACAACATCATCCAAATCAACCTACACATCCATGCCCACTTTAATTTACAACAATTCCTCCAATAATTCGGGCTTGACTCTCAAGCCCTAACATTCATAAAACTCCACATAAATCACAACCCATATTCTACAACACATAATAACATTCAAATCATACTAATCATGTTATTAACAAGTTCATATTTCCCAAAAATTCACAAAATAGGGATACAAGGCATACAAGGTGTTCATTGCCCACAAATAGCACATATATTGGTTTCCTTAGGTCCAATGAACCAAAATAAAAGAAGGTAACTTACCTAGCTTGAGTGAAAACTCAAGAGAACGCAAATCCGATCGGTGAAGTTGTTCTACTCGTCGAGGGCTTCAAGATTCCGAAGTTTGAAGGTAATCGGGTGGATGGATCGTCTTGGATCGAGGAGAGAAGAAGCTAGGGCTTGAAATCTCCCATGGAGATTCTCTCTCTCTAATACGTATTGTGGAGGAGGAAAATGAAGAGGTTTGGCTGATTTTGTGAAGAGATTGGGCTATTTATACTTCCCAAGCAATGAGGGCAAAACAGGGAATTCCTTGGTACAATTAGTAGAGATTAGGATTAATCAATCACTAATCTAACCTTAATTAACTTCCAACTAATGTTAGGACATGATTTGGGTTAAGTATGAGAGGTTAGGAAGGGTTTAGAGGGGGTTTAATGAGGGTAGGATAGGTATAATTCGTCCCAAACACAAAAGCAGGGGAAAAATCCGTAGCGTGTTCGATGTTGAGGCGGGCGCCTCAACATCTCAGCGGGCGCCTGGGCTCTGCTCAGCACATTTTCATTTTGCAAAGCTCTCAATACTTGAGGCGGGCGCCTCACTATGGCCAGGCGGGCGCCTGGGCCTCTGAACCTTCAAAACTTGGTCTAAACATGTCCTAAATGGTCCCAAACTTATGGGCAACCATTCTAAGGTCTAACCCAACTCAAAACAAGTAAGAAACACACCGAAGAACTCTCGAGACAACTCGGAGGGGAAGGGGTGCAACAACGCAACCTGGAGCGACGAACAGAACTTCGAAATCGAGCGAGCAATGAAGGGAGACTTTTAAGGCAAGTCTAAGGGCTAATGAAGAAGCTTAAATACTTCTAGAAAGTTGAATAACAACTAGGGAAATAAGAATCCCAAAGGAGAGACGATTACGCGACTCAATCCCCGAACTACGCGATAGAGACAAACGCTATCTCTAAAACTTCCAAATCGTCGATAGACTTAAGGAACACCTCCAACTTGAAGTCTAATACATCTAAACATGTTAATAATCCATCTTATAGAGGTCTAGGACCCAAACCGAGGTCACGAACCCAAAACGCAAGCAAACCCTCAATCGCGTCGCATTCCGACTATCGTCGAGTCACGACTTGTGACTTTAGCAAGTCAACAACTATATGGAGTCTCTAAACAATGTTTTGGTCTTAATATGGTCTCTCAAACATATCTAGACCCTCTCGCAAACCAAACATACAGTCAATAAAGGAAGAAGTGCAAGTATAGCACGCAAACCGAGCTAACGAAGGAGCAGGGTGTCACAACTATTCTGCCTTTGGATTAAGACTTTCGTCTAAGGCAAGGAACAGACGAATAATTAATAGATAGGCTCCAATTCCAATTCGCTTAAATCATTTCAATTGTACAAATCCTGGGAAAAAGAATTAACTCCGATCTTAGAGGATGGGGGTTAGTGAAAGAGTATTACATAATTCTTGCTTTTGAGGAGTTGGCAGCAGAAGTCTTGGAATAGTTGGTTGACGAAGAGCAATGACTTGTGAGTAGAAGGGGTAGATGGTCAGATGTGAGGGGCATGTCTATAACAGAGACCTCAAGGAAGGTATTTAAGAAACTAAAGCAAAAGCTTTATCTAGCTTCTCTTTAAGAGTGTAATGGACCTAGAACCAAGTGTTGTTAGGCCCCAGGAACTAGGCCAGCGGAACTCTTATACTCTGCATATTCTTGCTGAGTACTGATTAGATGTGAACAAATCTTAAAGACCGACAAGGTCATTCATCTAAGCTCACGAGGGTTCAGCTTGTTATGCTTTTCTTGGAGGCTTTCTACAGAGTGAAATTCATTAGTAAAGAGTAAATATTTGAGTTCAGTCCAAAGGCTACTTTTTTTTTATCTGAAAAATGGAGAGGAGTGATCAAAATCTTCTAGGTAAGGGGTAAAAGCAAGACCTATTCTCTAATGTAATTAATAATCATTACCTGATGTGCAATCTATCTAAGTGGATTCAATTCAAAGAAGATGAAGCTTTCTCTAAAGGCGTGCTCATTTCTTAGAGTTATTATGTCTAGATTGTAGATAAGGATTTCTTAATGCTAACTGAAATCAATAATATGATTCTTACTTCAGAAACTATGCAGCAATGTCCCTTGAAAAATAATTCTAAAAAAATACTACTGTTATGAGAAATGAATAAATGATCAAAAAGTTATTTTTTTCCTTCTTCAGTTTTCATCATAACAAGAGTCATGAGAACTCTATCATGTTCTAAGAGTTTTACAAACTAAAGGATGACTAAGTTCATGCTTGTTCAATTCTTTGCAGTATTGAATAAGTGGAGTTGTTGCACCATCCTTGTTCACTTCTTGCTTTGTTCGAATATCTTTTTCTCCAGTACTGTTGATCATCTTACTTCTTGCAATATTTGGCTGCAAGTTTTTATCTGAAACAACATTATCACTCTTCCTAGACCATATCTAAAAACTCCAAACTATGGAAAAGTTGTACTGGCATGATTCAAGAAAAAAGAAAAATAAATGTAACTAATGAGATTGATCATACCATTCTATTGGGCCTCCCTTTTCGGAAACTGATAGAAATCTAACCCAACTTCTTTACTTTTCTTCTTTGTCATCTAATCCATTACAACAATTGTTAATAATAATTGGTGCTACTAGATACACAATGATTTGTTATGTGATTCAGACCATCTCAAAGTATATTGTCTCAGTTTACTAGGATACATATATCTATTAAATGAAATGATAAATTTTCTATTAGATGAAATGATAAATTTTCTAAGTCCATAAGAGAAGATGTTTTTCATGGTGCAGTACTTTTAAAGATAGATCGACTGCAAATTATATCTCTATAGTTAAGTTCATAAACAGAGATCACCAACAAGGGAAGATAAGGTGCGGAGAATGGAGCTACAGTTGAACTAATTTCATGAACTTAAAGTAGGATTTCATTAGGGAGTAGGAAACTGGAAAGTAGGTTAAGATGATTTATTTATGAGTTTGTCTGATGAACGCTGCTCCAATCCATAGTCATACTGTAGGATCTGAAAAGAGTGTCAGAAATAGCAATTAATCAAAGCAGAAAAGAGTATGTTCTAGTTTGTATTAAAACACATTACCAATAAACCAGATATAAATCTTGTAGTTTGGTAATAAGAAGTGTTTGTAGAAGCAGTACATAGTTATGTTTTTAGTTATTGTTCTTCTATATTTGTTTCATATGCAGTATTCTTTGATTTTCTCCAATAATTCCAATCAGCACATATTTGTGTTTGCAGTTATGGGCATTAGAATAATGTGGTCCGATGAAGACCGGAGTTATGAGAAGAATAAACACACAACAAGGCCAACCTCGCAACAGTCAGGTATGTGCCAACTACCTGTCTCCCCATACAAAACAATTGCTCAGTTATTGCTACTCTGTTATTCCTATGCTTGTCTCTTAACATTTCAGTTTCATCTAGGGTTGACACAATCTCGGCAATGGAATTTAATTTGGACTCAACCAAGTCAACAGTGTGATGTCTACGGAGCTTGTGGGGCATTTGGTTCTTGCAATCAAAATTTGTTGCCCTTTTGTAACTGTTTACCATGTTTCAAGCCTAGGTAACAAAGTGAATGGAATAAAAGTGATTATGCTGGTGGATGTGCGAGGAAAACTAAATTGCAACGTGCAAGATTATGGGTGGAGCTAATGGGAAGAAGCCATAATTTGTTCCAAGTTCACAGCTGCAATGGCCTCTTCCTTCTAAACAAGTGCTTGTTTTTCTCCCCCCTTTCTCTCAGACACACACACACACACTTGATATTTGTGTTTCCATACGTTTATATATGAGTAACGATATGTTAAGGTATTGTGTTGAATTTATAAATGGACGGATGGCTTTTTATAATGGCCTACAGAATGAGACTGCTTGCTACGATGGCTTTTTCCATTGTCTAAACGGCAAAAATAGATCCGCCTTCTGTCCTTTACTAGTTGACTTAGTGTCCTTAACTTGAGATGTCAGTCGATCTACACAAAATTCCTGATCTTTCCGCGCATTTTCCCCTCTCTTTCTCAGCCTCCTTTCATAATACTCATAGCTAACATCAGTTAGCTCCAAGTTTTTCTCCTGTTATATACACCTACTCATTGGCTGTAATTTCAAAATCCATCCAAATTAAAACTTATATATGCTTATACACCTGTTTGTTTCTTATTACTTTCTTTTCTTTCAACTTTTTGTTTGCCCTTGGCCTAAATTAGTAAATGGTTTAGAATTTCTGATAGTTTCTTTTTAGGTTATTTTTATTTTTAATCTTTTATTAGGTTACTGAAATTTTGTAAAACCTAATCAAATCCTATGGAATCTTATAATTATACAATGTTGAGTACTTTGTTGTTCTCTTGCATGTAGAGGTTTGCTCAAGCATGAACAAAGTTAGTTGAGTACTTTGTTGTTCTCTTGACCAGATGTAAAGTAAGTTGCAAGTACTCCTTTCCTTGCATAAGATTTTTTTTAACTATGCCTTACATAACTTTTTTTTGGAAAAAAAATATATACTTATGCGCACGTGAAGAAATGGGTCAAATAGGGTCATGTATGTTTCCTGCTAGATGCAATATGCTGATGAAACTAGAACCATGTTCTTTTAAACAGTTCCTCAATAATCAAGTCATTTAACTTCTGCTGTTTAGTTTTCTTTTCATAATCCAGTTCTATGCTTTTGTGTTTTCAGCTGGAAGATCCAAAGAGTATACTGTTCATTCAAAGCTAGGTCAACTATGGTTTCAGCATCATTAAATCTTTGCTCTGCAGAAACTACTAGAGCTAGTAGCTTCCAACCTCTTCCTGAGCTTCCAAAGAACCATATCGAGTACAACATTGCATTCTCAAAAGATATATCCAAATTCCTTTGCATAGAATTTTCCAGTCCCAAATCAAACGTAGCCTCTGGATCACCCTTATCAATTTGGCCAGCTTGATTAAGAGAATTGATTGATTCTCTCTGGAAAAGCACTCTTTCTGAATCTATCAAGGATTTTCTTGCTGCATTTCTATAGCAAACACCAAGGTATTTATGAGCAATACCTATTAATTGCTTGTTTGGATGATTGGCCAATCCAATCACTTTACGAGCGAAGTTAATCCCTTCACGAGCATGATTTGGATCTTGAGAACAAAATTTTGCTCCCAACAAATAGGAAGGTACATAGGGTTCATGCTTTGCTTTGGAAAACCCTGAAACCTTTGTTAAAAGATTTAAGGCTACATCATTTTTACCAGCAGCACTATAACAAAGATTTAAGGCTGCTTCATTTTTACCAGCAGCACTATAATAAATGAATTTATTCTCAATGGTCTTTGGGAACATCTTAATTTGTTTCTTTTAGAATAAATTTCTACTCTCTTATTTAATTCTTTATTTTCTGTTTATTTTATTCTGCCAAATGGTTTTAATTAAGGAGATTTGGACCCTTATTTGCTTCAATTACGATCTATAGATGATGTTGTCAACTGGTTTAGTTGCCATTTCAGGAACTATGTGGAAAAGGTGGTGTTCTTTTGCTAGCTCAAGACATCATGAAGTTACATATTTTACCATCATTTAAAGAGTCCTCTCTTGTGGCTGCCATATCCAGGTTGAAGGCAAAAGTTTTATATATTGTAAGTCGTAGTTATGACTTGGTCGTATATGGAATATTTGAGGCTTAAGTTGCTTGAGAATGACTAGAAGGTTTCAGTTTTTACTATTTTGACTTTTTTTTAGATGGTCAGTACATTAATAACCAGTTTCCCCCTTCCTGCAGTTATTGCATCTCTGCGAAGTCGAAAGTGTATCGTACTTGGATGAGGTTGCCAGCACCCATGGAATCCTGGGTCTAGAGAAGTCTATTGCATTGGAGGTTTGTTTTCAGTGAATATCGATGTAGATTTAGTTTTGCTTTTGAGGTAATGGCATGGCTAGTTGGGACATGTTCAGTTGAGTTTGAGTTGTGTTTACGTTCTTTCTAATTTTAAAAAAAGGAAAAACAAGAAATAAAAGACTCATCTATAAAGCTTATAGAGGGGGACCCAACAATGTATATCAAGCTAACACTCCCATTCATGTGTGACCGGCTCACACGTGGAGAGATAAACAATAATTCCTCACTCGGGCATCAAAAGGCAAACAGGGTGCCCACATGAGCTCTCATAATAATAATAATAATGACTTGGGTAAGAATGCAAACCTTGAACCCAAGACAAACCAAAGCTTCATACCATGTTAAGTTAGCAATTCATCCAAAAGTTTAAGATGTTAGAGAGGGGCACAAAAATGTGTAGCAAGCTAACAACTTGGAATATTTGCCGTGTCCAAATTCTGAAGATACGGTTATTCACGATAAAACATATTTTGTTGATAGATAACACTTACTAGAATTAGTTAATTAATAAAAGATTGTTGTCACCCTTCCCTTTTCTATCCGTTTCTAGAGCTGGGTTTTGTGGCCAACAAGGGAGAGAGTGCCTTAAAATGGAAGACATGTGCAATCGTGGATTAGCATGTATTTACACATTATCCATTGCCTAAATACTCTATAGACTCGACGGTGATGGTCTTGAATTTAGTATGCTGGAGCAGTTTTTAAGGTTATAAACTGGTCAAATCACACACAATTTATGTCCCCTTCAGTCCATAGGCATAAACTGGTCAAAGCAACAACAAGCAACAACAGAGGCAAAGGCCAGAATAACCCTTCGAAACATGACAGTAACTCATTCAATTTCCATGGGGGTGGGGGGAATTCTCTTGGGTAATTTTTTCCTCAAACCAACAACAGGGGTCATGGATATCGGGGTAAGGGTAAACGTTGGTGGAAACTTAGTCAAGGGTGGGGTGGATCTGGTCGTGGTTGGGGAAGCTTGGGTGTATCATGGTTACTTATGTGCCTTGTCTTCCTTCCCTCCCAACAATTCCTTAAAAAAGACGGAAAATAAGGCTACAAGTCTTTCCACCAAGTGGAAGATAAGGCTAGAATTGTTGTTAATTATTTCAAATTAGACTGCATCAATTGGGCAGTGGCTTTGATGGGTGTGTTATTACTGATTTTTAAAAGACAGACAATTCTATTTGATCTTAGTTGAATTTGTGACTTGGTAAGCCAATTTAGTTTTTGAGTCCAATAAATATATTGCTGTACTTCTTCATAGCAATTTATTTTATTGCCTTAATAGAAGTGTTTTTACTTAGTTTGGCATCTAATTTCTTAAACCCAATTATTTTAGGTCGGTTACTTTTGGCTTTTACTTTCTGAAGCTTGTATTAATTTGAGCATGTGGTGATTCATGATCTTTGTTTTCTCTGCCCCTTCAAAACTATTTGCAAGGATTGTGTGTGTAAGATGGTTGTTTTTAATTATATGCGGTGACACCTTTTTGTAGGTAAACCATGGTGAAACATAACAATGTTATTCCTAATGGGCACTTCAAGAAACAGTCAGAACTACGTTAGGACTTGGTTTAACCAACCCTCCCGCAAAGGAAGGAGACGGACTTGGTGGCGATCAAGTTTTTAGTTTACTCTTATTGTTCTCGGTCGAATTATAGTTCGATCTTGACCTTCAATTTGGCAATCTTGTCTCAGGCGAGGCAAATGAAGGTTGTGAAGATCTTCCCTAGGCCAATTGTTGGGCCTCTCCGTTCCATCGTTCATGGGAAAACCCCAAAATATAACATGAAAGCCAGGGCTAGCAGGGGATTTTCTCTTGAAGAGCTTAAGGTAAGAATGAGTTACATCTATAGGGACTTCTTTTTGCTTATGACTTGAATTGTGTTTATAAATATATTTATGAATCCCAAAGTTCTGTTTCATCTCATCTAGTTTGATAAGTTTTATTTTTTCTGGAAGTGTTGAAGTAGATCGAGAGGTTATTGTAATGCTAAGATGTGTTTGTGACTCTTATATTCACATGATATCACGAGATGGGTAAGGATGTACTAAATTGAGATTTACACGCCTTAGGTTTCTAGGTTGCAGGTATTCCAATGGTATTATTGCTATGGATCATCGCCATAGAAACCAATCCTTGAAAGGTTTGAAAACTAATGTTCAGAGGCTTAAGACATACAAGGTCAAGTTAGTTATCTTCCCAAGGCGTGTTAGAAAAATCAAGGTAAATCTAATTTAGCCATCTTGTCTTCCTTGTGGCTGTGGTATCATATCTCCTTAAGTTAGCCCCATTTGTTTCATGGTTCTTGTAGTGACTTGAAATTTTGTCTTTTAGGCTGCTGATTCTAGCGGAGAGGAAATTGCAACTGCACATAGGTTCAAGATCAATTCTTGCACATTGTTAGGGAGGAGCTAACTGTTGAGCTTTTGAAGGTCACAGATGAAATTAAATCATTTAACGCCTATGCCAAACTACATATTGAGTGTACAAATGAGTGTAATCTTGGTGGAAGACTTAAGTGGGCTGCAGAGACAGAAGGAGGAAAAGAAATAGGATTGTCTTGGTGGTGAGAGTTTCAATTAGCAGAAAGTAGAGCCAAAAACAATTTTGTTTTCTTGTTCACATCTTATGACTCATTACTTGTGGAGACGTACATGTTTTAGTTTTTGAACTCAAAGAAATCATTAATTTGAAGTTTGTTGAATGGTTTGGATTTCAAGATCGTTGTTTATTTCTTGAATGAGAGAACCTACCACCAGATTCTCATATTGCTATTTAATTTTTTTTTTGAAAAATATATTTTACAACGTTTTTAAACGTTGTAATAGACTTTTTGCAACGTTTTTTAAACGTTGTAATAGAGATTTTACTACGTTTTTTTAAATGTTATAATAGACTTTTTGCAACGTTTTTAAAATATTGTAATAGAGATTTTACAACGTTTTTTAAACGTTGTAATAGACTTTTTGCAACGTTTTTTTAAACCTTGTAATAGAGATTTTACAACGTTTTTTAAACATTGTAATAGACTTTTTGCAACATTTTTTAAATGTTGTAATAGAGATTTTACAACGTTTTTTAAACGTTGTAATAGACTTTTTGCAACGTTTTTTAAACGTTGTAAAAAATGGGGGCCTATTACAACGTTGCCCAACACAACGTTTTATAAAACGTTGTAAAACCTCTATTACAATGTTTTAAAAACTTTGTTAAAGGCCTTTTTTATTGTAGTGATCCTATGTGAACTAGATTCCATTTGAATAGATTACTAGTTTTTGGAACTTGATTTGATTAGTGTGGACAACATGCCACTTATTCTTTCGACACTCATTTTAGCTTCAAACGTGATTTAATGATTATTACAATGATGTGCATAATCAAGAGTTTGTAGTAGAGTAATACCCTACTTGGCATTGGACGAGTTAGCTCGGTCCCTATTTTATTTCATGGCTAGTAAACATCTACTTGCGCATTGCATATGAGTCCAACTGGAATTTGTTGAGTTTTACGTTGAAGGTGGGACGATACATTGTCTTCACGAGTTATGGGATTCGTGATCGCTATGTATCGCCGTACTGGATACGGTTAACACACCCCTCCACTGTTGGCCGCAGTGGGGATGTAGTTTCATAGTCCAACTTCTGCGTAACCAGAGGGGGCATTTGACTAGAACTATATGACCGGGAAAGGTGCCACCCTTGAGGTGATACCGCTCGGCACTTTGATACCACTATTTGGGGTATCACAGGCACAATATGATTAACAGTTGTGATTGCAAGAGCAATACGACGACAGTGATTTGGTATCTCTCTATCCTTTATGTGGCTTACTATGGGCACTTATGTGATAACAAAGTGTTAGTTGAACATGCGATCTAATTGACTGTGTTTATCTTGATTGTGTATTATTGAAATACTTGAGGTGTATATCTGTAAGTATACATACTTGTACATTTTGATTCTATGAACGATATGATAAATATACATACTTATACTTGATGATTCTGTGAAAGACTTGATGTGTATATATAAATATACACACTTACACTTAATGATTCTATGAACAGTTTGATTAATATATATATATATATATAATTATATATACTTGCATATGATGTTTTTATGGGAACTTCGTTATAATTTATTTGATTTGTGTTTGAACAGGGAATTATGCCCTGGTTCATTTGGACGGTTTAGTAAGTAAGAAGATATGGTTATCTTGTGGAGTATCAAAATGATACGACGTCTCTTCACGCGTTTTCTGTAATTTGTAAAATGATACCATGATTATTTTTATGTTACATAAATATATGTTACATATATCTTGTAGTAGCATACTGGGTCATTATGACTCATTCCATACTTTGTTTTCTAGTTGCAATAAATTGGTAGCCGTGTTGAGGTCGAGTAGATCGTGACTGTAGCAGAGCGCAGCTGATCGATAGATCGAGATTAAATCGTGTGGTTCATGCTAGTAGCAGCAGACTTCCCTGAGTTGTAGCTTGTGAAGTCCTATTTCTTTTTTAGCATCATCACATATATTATGTACTTTGCTATTCTTGTGAGATCGATTTTGTAAAGTTATTTAGACTTTACGGTCGGGTAGAGTACTTAGGTATTTGTATTGATTCTTCCTTGGGCCGACGTGTTATGTCGTGCCATTGTTCGTGATTTTAGTATTTATTTCAGTTGTCTCCCAGGCGCACAGTAGCTTTGGGGCTTTTCCTTATTCTAAATTGTTATAGTTGTTGGTTAACCCCGGTATGCTTTAGCCGTGGGTAATTGTTATATCAGTTTGGTCCTGTGTTGAAACATCGGCCTGGAGTGTCAATGGTTTGTTCAGCGTCTGCAATGTTGCGGAACGCGAGTTTTGTCTTTTCCCCTTTGTGAGATAATGTATCTCTTGGGTTCTTTGGCTTTGGTTTCAAGCTTCATAGCTCGGGGTTTCATTTGGTTCACGCTTCCGCATCTTCGATTTTTGTAAACCCGTATTTTATTACAGCTTTATGTTCATGTTTAGAGCTTGTTAGCTCGGCTGTTCGACTCGCACTGCTATTAACAAGTGCTTGTCCTCTTCTTATGTTAGTTTCAGTGACATGACCTTGGGATTTTGTGTTGGAATCCAGGTCGGGTCGTGACACTATCGATGCATGAGAGTGATAAGTTAGGGTCAGGTTCATATATATGACCTAAGTGATAGTTAGGTTCGATATGTTCTTGTGCTTAGGATATAGAATGGATGAATTATTTGGAGATGAAGACTGAACGGTAATTTGACAGGCTATATCTTTCTTTCGTGAACGAACCCAAGGTATTGAATGATACTTTATTTAAATGAACAATAAAGTAGATACAAGTGAATCCTAATTCCTAGGTGTTGTACAAATCTTGATTTATCTCATATTTAACATGCTTTGTTAGTTAGATTATTTTATTGCTTTCTAGTTAATTTAATTATAAAAACCAAAAAACCCCATTAGTTAGTAATTGCTTTATATTAATAGATTAGTTAAATTTACTTTAATCAAATCCAAATCTCTGTGGTTCGACCCTTGCTTCCCAAACTATTCTGCAATAGTCTTGCCCACTTGCAAGGTATAAATTTAAGACACGATCAGGCGTCCTTGAAAACGGAGTTGGGAGACTCTACATTGTTTGAAGTCATTATATTGTAACGGTTACCTTTGCAATGAGACCTGGCCCATGTTTCAAAACTGGTTCCGCTAAGATATTTCCAATCCTTCGAATCCGTTTTTTTTTTAATTTGAGACATATGCTTCTTGAACTTTTCTATCGTATATGCCCCTACCGCCCTCATAAAAAGAGCGAATTTCCCAAGTTTTCGAGTTGTTGTCTTTAAATTTCTCTTTATGTGGTAGATACAATGCGCATGATGTACATTTTGAAAAACATCTTTGACTGTAGTTTTAATGCTCCTATGACGGTCGAAAATGATCATAATTCCTTCATTGTCACCTGTTATTGCTTTCAACTTTGTAAAAAACCAAGTCCAGTCGTTATTATTCTCAGAATCAACAATAGCTCACGCAAGAGGATATGTCTACATATTTCCATCTTGACAAGTTGCAATAATCAATATGCCTTTATATCTTGCAGTTAAAAATGTTCCATCCACAATGATTACTGGATGCATTGCAACATGGAATCCGATAACGCAAGCCCCATATGCCAAAAAGAAGTGCTTGAATCAGTCTTCACTATCAAGCTCTAAAGATTAGACTGTCGTTGGATTAGCCAATTGCAAATTATGGGCATATGCACCTAGCTTTCTATAACTATCCTTCGATGAGCCCCTTAGGTGTGTTAAGGCAGCTTCTCTACACCTCCTGGTTTTTTGATAGTTTAGATTAACACCGAAATCTCGGGTAATCTTACCAATGATGTCCTTCGGTCGAAACACTTGTCTGTCTGCCAACTCTGTCGAGATATACATTCCAATAACTCTTGATGTTTCTTGTCTATGTGTAGACACCCCAATTTCGTACCCCTGGTATGTGACATGACATAAAATATCAAGACCTGTTAAAACATTAACAAATGTCAAGTTACAGGGTCAAAAATGCAAAAGGACAAAGCAGGATGCGCAAAAGGACAAACTGCAGGGACTAAAGTGTCAAAAATGGGACAAGTTTGGGGTTTAGGCATAGCCACCAAAAGGTTTGGGCATGGCGCCTAAACCCAATGGGGTTGGAGCCCAAATCCCATTCCAGCCACTGTTCATGCAACGATCTGCCGCAAAATCCAATTTTTCAAGCGCAGTGTACAACTGATTGAAGCACAGAAGAGAATTAGGCATGGCTATCTATGGATTTGGGCATGGTGCCCAAATCTCTATGGTGTAGCGCCCAAACTGCTTTCCCAGTGCACTGTTCATCCATTCATTTACCGTAAAATGCAACTGATCCTGCGCGGCGTACAACCGATTGATGCGCTTGAGAAATTTTCAAATGCCAGCGATGTCCCTAAATCCTCCTATAAATAGAGGCGCCCGGCTCTTCATTCAGAACAGAAAAACTTGCGTAAAGTTTTCTTCGCGTTAACGTTACGCTGAAAAAATTAGAGAGCGGTGTGAGATAGTGAGAGATCACCTCAAAAAGCCTCGAAACTCTGCCAAACCTCCGCCAAACACAAATCCAACTGGTAGAAGTGTACCTTAGCCCCCCAGCTAGGTATCCACCCCTTTTCCCTGGTCCAAAAATCGTGGATAGAGCAGTTGCTCTGCCCGATTTAAAAGGCCAAATCAGCTAGTAGTAAGCCGTTACTCCGCCTGATTACTTCCGGTCAAACAAACAACCAAACAAACAAGCACCCCGCCTCGATCCCGAGGCCGAAAAGTAACTTTCGAAGCGCCACGCTGCCCAAATTCACACAACACACAACACACAACTTCAACTTCAAAACAAAAAAAAAGACTCTCTCTCCCCGAGGGACAGAGCGAGCACACCCCTACGCTGTCTGTAAGTTTTATTGTTAAGTTTTTCATTTCCATTGTAATAGTATTATTTCCAGTCCGGCCCAATGTAGCCATATAAGCAGTTATCTTATGTGCCCGGATTTAATTAGGAAATAGTACTAAATGTAGCCGTTATTATGGCAAAATGTTTTTAGATAGATTTGTAATTATTTACTTCATTTATTCAATAAAGTCTTTATTTGTAAATGTATTATTTCCTATCCGGTTCAATATCAATATATAAGCAATTATGCTGCCGGATTTATTTAGGAAATAATACTAAATGTAGTTATTATGGCCAAATATTTCCAAGTATATTTGTAAATGTTTGCAAAGAGTCTGTTTCAAGTCCAGTAAATAATATAGATGTAACGGATGTATTTGTAGGCGCTAATGCTTTATTTATCTGTTTAATAAATATAACAAAAGCATACTTTAGCCAAAAACCGCTTTTGAGACCGAAAGGGCGAGTTGGGTGCCTAGCACCTTCCCAACTCGTAACTTAGCCTCCGAACCCGTTTTTCATCTCTCGGTTTTCTTCTCGGTTTTGCTTTATTTTTGCCTTAAAATAAAGATGGCGACTCTAAAAACATTTTGGATCCAGTGGGGCCTCGCAACATCTTTCTTTGCACTTTCACGTTCTCCCAAAAAGGGCGAATGAGAATGGAAAGGTGATATATTCCTATGTCTGGTATCCCTAAACAAGGGATAACTTGACGTAGAAAACCCAAAGCACTCATAGTGATCCGAAATAGGCCATAAGGTTATTTTCATAAAATCCATAGTGGAGGCGCTGCAACATCTTTCTTTGCACTTTCACGTTCTCCCCTAAACAAGGGAGAATGGGAATGGAAAGGTGATGTATTCCTATATCCTGGTATCCCCTAAAAAGGGATAACTTGACATAGAAATTCAAAGCTCCCATATTGGATCAAAAATCCATTAAAAGGCAACCGAGGCGCATTCCAACGCGCTATTCGACAAAGACTCCTCTCGCACTTTTGATTTCGTCCTCCCAAACAAGGGAGGGTGGAACGGAGCATGGATGTCACCGCATCCTATCCAAGCGGCGTGGAGCACATTCCTGAACCCACACTATGATCAGTCATGCACATGTTATGGGGGCAAGTATGTTCTAGTGTATATTTTCGGATCTGAAAAAATTCAATTTCTAAGTACTTTCTTGCTCGCAAACACCATTTGCAATTATCACCAGCACAAACTAATTTGTACACAGTTTGGTTTGATTTGGTTGTTATGAACTCAAACTTATTAGTCAATGCAAGTAAGTACACAACATCTTGAATCTCCCTCTTGTTATTGAATACCTGTCCAACCTTCAAATCAATATCTTCCAGTAACACTCGTGATGTACTTCCAACTGAAGAATTCAATAAATGCTCTCTTGTGAAGTAACTGTCTTGATCTTGGTTGCTTTGACTGAACCCATCAAATCTCTATCTCGGGGTGTACATTAATCATTACTTGCATCCAACCAACCAATTGTGTCGTTTCTTTCATTTTCTTCTTCTGCTTCTTCTTCTCCATTATTTTGCTCTTCAACATTGTTTTCTACATACTCCATGTCACAACCGAATTGATTATTCTCTTCCTGGTTCCCTTCACAATTTTCTTTCTTTGTTATACAAATAGGAGTAACCATGCCTAGTTGGTTAAGATTATGGACCCATTCAACTTCTTCATCTGAAGTAATTCGGACATGAACTTGTACACTCTGCCCTACGGGTGGTGGAGTAAGAAATCCTAACTCTATATCATCAACTTGGCAAAGGTTTCTTACTTTAGCTTACACCTCTTCAAATGAAGTTAAATTACTGATCGCAATTCCTCTTGCTTTATGTTTGTCACTTAATTTCCACTTTGATCCTCCGATGTTCTCGTTGTCAACAAAATGTCCAAAATAAAAAACAGTGACCCAAATAGTTGAAGCCATACTTGAAAAGCAATTGAAAAGAAAATTTCATCAAATATGAGGTTGAGTATATATCATACAAAATGAGCTTCCTTATGTAAAAATTGACATGACAAAAATACACAAGGTAGATCAAAAATAGGCATGGTTGATCAAAAATTGTCAAGGTAGATCAACAATAGGCATAGTAGATCAAAAAAAAAGTTATGGTAGATCAAAAAAAGTCACGGTCGATAAAAAATACCCATGCTTGATCAAAAAAAGACATGGTAGATAAAAAATACCCATGCTTGATAAAAAAAAGACATGGTAGATAAAAAAATACTCATGGTAGATCAAAATTGTCAAGGTAAATCAAAAATAGGCATGGTTGATCAAAAAAAGTCAAGGTAGATAAAAAAAAGGCATGGTAGATAAAAAAAAAGTTATGGTAGATCAAAAAAAGTCATGGTCGAAAAAAAATACCCATGCTTGATCAAAAAAAGACATGGTAGATAAAAATTACTCATGGTTGATCAAAAAAGTCATAGTAGATCAAAAAGGTCATGGTAGATCAAAAAAAGTTATGATAGATAAAAAAAAACGTCATGGCAGATCAAAATAGTCAAGGTAAATCAAAAATAGGCATGGTTGATCAAAAAAAGTCAAGGTAGATAAAAAACAGGCATGGTAAATCAAAAATTGTCAAGGTAGATCAGAAATAGGCATGGAAGATAAAAAAATTATCAAGGTAGATCAAAAATAGACAAAGTTGATCAAAAAAAAATCAAGTCAAAAATAGGCTTGATAGATCAACAATAATAATTGTAGATAAAAAATAAGCATAGTAGATCAAAAAAAGTCATGGTAGATAAAAAAAATCATGGTCGATCAAAAATACCCATGGTTCATAAAAAAAGTCATGGTAGTTCAAAAATACCCATGGTTGATCAAAAAACGTCATGGTAGATCAAAAAAGACATGGTGTGAGAACCCCATTTCGAAACCCCTGTCGTCCGCATTGAAAAACGTTAACGACGTGTCTCAAGAAACATCTGAGCGTGTGGAATGCGCTCGGTCTCGTTGTGGACCCTAAATATGTGTGTACAGAGTCGTCACATCTATTTTAAGGTCTAAACAGAGAAAAACCAATTATTCCAGAAAACATATATGTTCGGAGGCTAGGTTACGAGTTGGGAAGAGGTTAGACACCCAACTCGCCATTTCGGTCACAATTTTAGGGTTTTAAAATCATTTAACATGCTTTTAACATTATATAGTCCAGAAAAAGTATGTGTATATATATATATATATATATATATATATATATATCTATATCTATATATATATACACACACACACATATGTTTATATGTTTAAAAATAACGTTACTTTGTTTAATGTTATTTGGGCATAATAGCGGCTTGAGTACATTTATGTCTGAATATTAAATATATATGAACATTATCAAATTGTATACATTAATATATATATATATATATATATATATGCATACATACATCATGTATTTATAACATGTATCATTACTTTATTTATATTATTCTTTATCTAATAACGTTACTATTTACATAGCATTCATGGTATTTAATATTCTACATTATTATTATTATTATTATTATTATTATTATTATTATTATTATTATTATTATTATTATTATTATTATTATTATTTATATAGCATGCATATTATGATATTTTATATTAGCGGGCAAGACGATAAATTGATACTTACCTCTTGTAGCGTGAAAGTCTGACCCGGTATATATGCTTAGGCTTTAGCCCACTAGGCGCTCGAAGATTCTGATTGTGCTTCTCATGTCCTTTCGAGAAAGGAAGTCTTTTTATGCATACATTGCCTGAAGTATGATATTTATACTACTGCAACGCTACGAAACACTGCTGCGGGATACGATTGATGTGGGATGCAATGCTGCGAGATACGATTGCTGCGGGATACAAATGATGCGGGATGAAATGCTGCAGAATACGATTGCTGCGGGATGCGATGCTGCGGAATACGATTGCTATGGGATGCAATACTGTGAAATATGATTACTGCAGAATACGATTGCTGCGGGATGCGATGCTGTGGAATACAATTATTGCGGGATGCGATGTTGCGGGTGTTGCTGCTGCGGGTATTGCTTTTGTGGAATGCGATGCTGCGGGATACGGTTGTTGCGGGATACGATTGTTGCGGGATGCGATGCTGCGGAATACGATTGCTGCGGGATGTGATGCTGCAGAATACAATTGCTGCGGGATACAATGCTGTGGAATATGATTACTGCAGGATGCAATGTTGCGGAATACGATTGCTGCAGGATACGATGCTGAAGAATACAATTGTTGCGGGATACGATGCTGCGGGTATTGCTATGGGTATGATAGGTGAAGTGTGTCTGTTAAGGCTTTGATGGATTTACTATTGTCGATGGGTGGTGAGAAATGAGAGTACCCGAAGGCCTCTATTTATAGGCGTAAAATGTTGGATAAAACGGCAACGTATAGAGATTCAGTTGTATGGCGCGCCAGGTGTCACCCTGGGCACGCAACAGCGAATACTGCACGAGGCGGTTAAGGAGGAACGATGCCATTTGGGCTGCCTGGAAGGAAGAAGAGGCTGGAGCGGCTACCAAGGGAGGGGAGCAGCTCCTTCATGCTTGGAACGACTCCATGCCTAGTTTTACGACCATTTGAAGTTTCTTCCAGCCCCCTTTCAGGTTTGTTTGTTTTGTTTGCTTGTTTTACATATTTAACTGTCGTTAAGTCCAATTAACTTAAACACTAACAGAAAGTTATTTTTATAAGTTATAATATTTTTATAAAATATATATTATCATTATTATATTACGAGGGTATGAACGAAAGTTATATTTATAAGTTTTAAATTTATTGTTTAACTCCCGTTAAGTCCAGTTACCTGAAACTCTAACGGAAAGCAATGTTTGTTTGTCCAATTGTTTTATAAAATATATATTGAGGTTGTTTTAGGACGTTATATCACATGGGTACGAAATTGGGTGTTTACAAAGCCCCTCAAGGCCTCAATGACGTCGTTTGCTTGCGAACGTGAATTCACAAGCAGACGAACATCGTTGATAATATATAGACTCCTGATTTCGGGACATGCATTATAAGAAATATGTTTTATATGATAAGTGTTTTAACACATATGTAATGCAAGTCAGGGCGTGGTGGGATTTCTCCTCCTCTCCTCCTCTTTTTTTTGTTTTTTGTTTTTTGTTTTTTTTGTTTTTTATGAATTAAAAGACATTATCGACTAAAAAGTAAATAAGAAAAGTAAAGACATTATCGATGGAAAAGTAAATATGAAATTGAAAGACAGTGCAACATCGAAATGCAGTGCGGTATAAAAATGACATGCGGCATCGAAATGCAGTATTAAAAGGTATGCGATATCGAAATACATTATTAAAAGACATGAGGCATTGAAATGCGGTATTAAAAGACATGCGGCATCGAAATGCAGTGCGGTATTAAAGGACATGCGGCATCGAAATGCGGTATTAAAACACATGCGACATCGAAATGCAGTATTAACAGACATGCGGCATCGAAATACAGTATTAAATGACACGTGTCATCGAAATGGGCTATTAAAAGACATGTAGCATCGAAATTTGGTATTAAAAGACATACAACATCAAAATGCATTATTGAAAGACATGCGGCATCGAAATGCGATATCAAAAGACATATGGCATTAAAATGCGGTATTAAAAGACATGCAACATCGAAATGCGGTATTAAAAGACATGCGGCATCGAAATGTGGTATTAAAAGATATGCGACATCGAAATGCGGTATCAAAAGACATGCGGCATCGAAATGCAGTATTAAAAGATACTTGACATCGAAATGCGGTATTAAAAGACATGCGACATCAGAATGCGATATTAAAAGACATGCATATATTGAAAGACATTGCGGAATTGAAAAAAACATTGCAAATGGTATATATATATATAAATGACATGTAATTGACAAGCATATATACTTATGGAAATAATATGAAATATTAGAATATCATATGTACTTGCAGTATACATGCGTGTGTAGATGTAAGTGATGCGACACATATGTATGTGATGGTCGGACCTACTGGGATAGGTTGCCTACGTATCCTTTTCAGGAATCAGATCAAACGTAGTTTGGTTCTGATGTGGAATAGGGTGAGTATGAAAACACTTTGTGGTGGTTGGACCTATTGTGATAGGCTGCCTACGTATCCCCTTTAGGAACCAGACCAAATGTAGTTTGGTTCTGCTGGGGATGAATCTATTAGGATGCACATAAATGTGCTATGATGGTTGTGCCTACCGAAATAAGCTGCCTACATATCCCTTTCAGGAATCAGACCAAACATAGTTCAGTTGCTAAGGATAAAGCTATGATGATGCATATAAATGTGTTATGATGGTCGTGCCTACCGAAATTGGCTGTCTACGTATCTTTATAAAAGGAATCAGACCAAACGTAGTTTGGCTGCTAGGGATAAAGCTATGATGATGCACATAAATGTGTTATGATCGTCGTGCCTACCGAAATAGGCTGCCTACGTATCCTTATAAAAGGAATCAGACCAAACGTAGTTCGCCTGCGGTCTATGTTCCTAGGAATTTAACCTAGTAAACACGACGATGGAATCTTTTGTGATGGTCGAACCTACTGGGATAGGCTGCCTATGTATCCTTTTCAGGAATCAAACCAATCGTAGCTCGTCTGGGGTATATATATATATTTATTATTATTATTATTTTTTCATGTATACATTGCCTGAAGACTGATTATGATATGATATGGATATGGATATGGATATGGATATGATGTGGATGTGGATATTCGATTGGCTTGCGGGGGGCAAAGACTGGATCTTGTTCTTCTTCTTCGGCTTCTTAGGGAGAGAAGGCTTCGGGAAGGTGATATCGTATGAAGGATGAATGAGCATATTATGTTCTATCACATAGAGAGTTTTCTGTGATGGTTGGAAAGTCTATGTTCCTAGGGGTGGACCTAGTAGACATGATGTTGCAATGTCCATGTTCCTAGGGGTGGACCTAGTAAACACGATGCATGGAAATGTCTTTATTTCTAGAGGTGGACTTAGTAAATACGATGTTGGAAAGTTCATATTCCTAGGGGTGGACCTAGTTAACATGATGCTGAAATGTCTATGTTCCTAGGGGTGGACCTAGTAAACATGATGCTGGAATGTATATGTTCCTAGGGGTGGTCCTAGTAAACATGATGATGGAATCTCTATGTTCCTAGGGGTGGACCTAGTAAACATGATGTTGTAATGTCCATGTTCCTAGGGGCGGACCTAGTAAAAATGATGCATGGAAATGTCTATATTTCTAGGGGTGGACCTAGTAAATACGATGCTGGAAAGTCCATGTTCCTAGGGGTGGACCTAGTAAATACGATGCTAGAAAGCCGATGTTCCTAGGGGTGGACCTAGTAAACATATGTTGGAATGTCTATGTTCCTAGGGATGGACCTAGTAAACATGATGCTGGAAATGTCTATATTCCTCGGGATGGACCTAGTAAACATGATGTTGAAATGTCTATTTTCCTAGCGATGGACCTAGTAAACATGATTCTAGAAAGTATTGAAAAATGAAAGCATGTATTTGTATATGTATATGGAAAACATGTACATATGAGAGCCTGTATGTATATGGCAAAATATGTACGAAAAGCATGTATGACAATAGCATGTGTAGAGAAACATATGTATGGAAAAGACATGTATGGATAAGCATGTATATGAAAGCATGTATGGCAAAACATGTGTGGAGAAGCATGTGCATATTGTGTAGGAAAATGCGATCACATTGGCATGGGAGCATGTAAGCATGTAAGTATATAAGCATGTTGGCATATAAGTAGGGAAACGTGTAAGCAAATGTAAGCATGGAATCATGCGAGCATGTGAGCATGTGAGCATGTAAGGCATGTAAGCATATAAGCATGTTGGCATATAAATAGGGAAACGTGTTAGCAAATGTAAACATGGAAGCACGTGAGCATGTAAACATGTTGGCATATAAGTAGGGAAACATGTAAGCAAATGTAAGTATGGAAGCATGTAAGCATGTAAGGCATGCAAGCAAATATAAGCCTAGAAACATGTGAGCATGTAAGGCATGCAATCATTTTATGTGAAGACATGTAAACATTATATCATGGAATGCATACAAGCATCTTAACAGGGAAGGCCTTGCAAGCGTATTACAAATGCACATAATATCGTTGTGATGGTCGTGCCTACCGGAATAGGATGCCTACGTATACCTTTTAGGAATCAGACCAAACGTAGTTCGGCTCTGCTAGGGATAAAGCTATGATGATGCACATAAATGTGCTATGATGGTCGTGCCTATCGAAATAGGCTGCCTACGTATCCTTTTCAGGAATCAGACCAAATGTAGTTCGGCTGTGCTGGAACGAAGTAAGTGTAGATGAAGGTGTTTGCGAACATGCAACACGGAAACATGCGGGCATTTCGATGTTAATTGTCGTACTGTAATGGTCGTGCCTACCGGAATAGGCTGCCTAGGTATCCTTTTCAGGAATCAGACCAAACGTTGTTCATCTCAAACCGGACAAAGCTGTAATGATAATGAAAACACATGTGATCTATAAAAACGTGTAAACATTTAATATAAGAAATATGTACATTTATGGCAGAATATGCATATGAACAACACACACATTTAAAAGCATATATCATTTATGACAAAATATGCATGTATATCATGGTGTGGCATGTGACAATTATGTGCAAGATATTAATTTTGTATAAATGCAACGTATGTAATCTTTTATTGTTTATATTTGATGTTTGCACGAGGCAGGGTGTTGCATTGTTAGGCAGGGATCACTTGACGTTAACTCTGTTGGCGGTCGTCAACTTCCGTTAAGTTCAAGTTTGTTTGGAGGGGCCAATTTGTAAAAGAGGCATTCATGGGGTTAATTTGCAAAAAAAATGCAAACTTTGAGGGGGAAGGAAAAATTCTTTCCCTTTTAAGTGCACAAGGCAGTAGTAGCGATACTCTTGTGTCAAGGCAACGATGTGATTGGAAATGTACATCGTAGGGATGATGATGATCCGACAGGTAATTCGAGCTGGAAAAGCCCTCGTGTTATGGGTGCTAGAACTAACAATCCTAGTCTGCGAGCTGCAGGGGTGCAGAGGGGTGTGTCGACACGCGCACACTGTTGTATTTCATGTATTGAATAATACTAATTGTATTAAATAATATTAAACGTTTTAGCGATGCATATTCATATGCGATGCATTATTATTTGTGAGGGCTAAATGTTTTGCGATGCGTAATTAATTTGAAAGAATTAAACATTAGCGATGCATGATAAATTGAATAGGATTAAAATGTATGAGTGATGCATGATCAATTAAAAACAACAGAATATTAGCGACGTATAATTAATTCAAAAGAATCAAACGTTAGCGATGCATGATAAATTCAACAGAAATAACATGTATGAATGATGCATGATCAATTCAAAACATCATATTATAAACGACGTATAACTAATTCAAAAGAATTAAACGTTAGTGGTGCATTATAAATTCAACAGAAATAACATGTATGAGTGATGCATGATCAATTCACATCATCAGAATATTAACGACGCATAACTAATTCAAAAGAATCAAATGTTAGCGATGCATGATAAATTCAACAGAAATAACTTGTATGAGTGATACATTATTAATACAAAACATCAAAATGTTAGCGACACATAATTAATTCAATAGAATCAAACATTAGCGATGCATGATAAATTCAACATAAATAATATGTATGAGTGATACATGATTAATTAAAAACATCAAAATATTAGCGACACATAATTAATTCAAAAGAATCAATGTTAGCAATGCATGATAAATTCAACAGAAATAACATGTATGAGTGATACATGATTAATTCAAAACATCAACATATTAGTGACACATAACTAATTCAAAATAATCAAATGTTAGCGATGCATGATCATGTCAAAAGAAATAAAGATCAAATATGCATTTACTTAACTTAACAAAATTAAATGCTTGCAAGAAATCATGTAATGGGCAGTAAATATTAGGAGTGCATATTTTAATTCAAAAGAATGAAATGATGCATATGTATAAATCATGTTATGGGAGATAAATATCAGAAGTTGGCAATTTAACTCAAACGAATTAATTGCTGCAGATGTGTAAATCATGTTAAGAGAGAAGAAAAAAAGAAACATATGTGATGCATAATTTAAAGGAATTAAATGTTGCATAAATTATGTGCAAAGTATCTAAATATCATAGATGCATAGTTTAACTTAAAGAATTATGTTATGAGAGATGAACATCATAGATGAGCAATTTAACTCAAATGAAGTAAATGTTGCAGATATAAAATCATTTTATGAACAATAAGTACCAAAAATGCATAATTTAACTCAAAAGAATTAAATGTTTGCGATAAATTATGTCAAAGGAATTTAATTATCAGAGATGCATAATTTAATTGAAAAGGATTAAATACGTGCAAGAGATTATGTTGAGAGCAAAATGAATATCAAAGATACATAATTTAACTTAAAAGAATTAAATATCTGCAAGAAATTAAGTCAGAAGAGAAGATTAACTATCGGCGGTGTGTAGCTATTTGGGGAAGACATCAAATGACGTATACGCAATAAATTTGACCTTACCCTGGACCAAGCAAATTATATACAAGTATATGTAAAAGACACAAATTTGTTTTGTTATATTTGGAAAAAAATAATTTTTGCCATTTATTATGCATACTGTAATTTTTTTTTGGGAAGGCAAAGGCTCGTGGGCGGCTGCTTTGGCTGTTGAGAAATTGGGAGATGGGAGTTATTTCGGCCGGTGAGGGGCCATTGATGAGCTGAAATAATTGAGCTACAAACGTAGCCTGTGGATAGGCTTCAATTTGGTCAAACTATCGGGTAGAATGGCTAGAAGCTGGGCTGGACAAAGAGGTCAAAGGGTGTGGCTCCTAGAAGGAGAGTGTGACTCCTTTGGGTTGAGCATTTTTCTCATGCAAATTCTCATGATATCATCTAAGTAATCACTTATTGGCATATCGAGAAATTCCACATGTATACTAGTGTATATGCCTAAGTCATCTTGGCTGGTCTTCATAGGATGACTTTCTATCTCTCGTAAAGGATTCTAGGGAAATTTGGTAGGGAGCAGGTTGTACCACACTGGGTCGTCCCCTAATGGCGCTGGAGGGATGGGAAGGTGACATTATGGAGTTAACCCGTGATCTGTGGGATCTTGGTGAATCCAGACGTGCCATTGCCTATATGTTCCCAGAGAACCTGCTGTTGTCACATATTTATTTTGACTGGGACGTTATAATGATGGAAGAGCACTCTCGTTTAATCAGGCGTACTTTTCGAGTCATGTTGGAGCATCGATTCACAAATGGGTTGGACGCTCGTCTGTTTAGAGATTGGTGAAGATCCAGGGAGCTCGGATCCTTCTGTTCCCGTAGTACTACATCGGCCATCCCGATGCTTCCGGGAATGGTATGGTGATTGTTGTCTCTCATTTGTATTTTGATTTACATCTGTTCATACATTACATTAGGTTTTATACATTAGTGGCTAATTGGACTGCGTATCAATTAGCATGGCAACTGTGTATAGAACTTTGCCATAGAATAGTTTTTATAGGCTTTACAGGTTCAGAGGAAGACTTCAGCAAAGCTTCACCGGAAGACCTCATTCATCATCCAGTGGTAGACCTTGTCTGCACGTGTTCTAGTATGACATGTCCAGTCACCAAGTCTTTGTGGATTAATTAAATTCAGAATTTATCAGTTTGAATTTGAATTAAAACATCCCCTGACTTCTCAGACACACCTGACCAGCTTTCCGAAAAGTAAGAAGACTTTCGCCTTCTGAACAGTGACAGAGCAGGTGAACAGACTGACACTTACAGTCTGTACCAACTATTGCAGGTCTGCAACTCTGACCTTTCTTACCTGCCAGTTGCTGCAACAACTTTGCACCATTCCCTGCTCAGAATTAGTGAAGATGAAATCTACAAGACAGCTCCATGCATTTAATGCATTCAACCTAATAGAGCTGTTACACTTTGTCTTCTCCAAACGGTCTCAAGAGTGCTCCAGCTATAAATACTGTCATTAAAGTCTGAAGAAAACAATGCTCTGAATCTTCCCAACAATCTTCAAGTGTTATATACTCAGTGCATTCAAGAGATCGTAAACTGATCAAGAAGTCCTCAACAACAACAAGAAGATCTGCATCAACACTTTATCTTAAGTTTCTTATTGTTGTTCCTTTAGCTATTCTTCTGCACAATTGAATATCTTGTTTATCCATATATTCAATTCTCAAACCCCCAAACACAAGTCAAATATTTGTACACGATCCATTGGACATATTCTTTGTATGCATTTGTTCAAACATGACGTGTCCAATCATCAAGTTGTTAGTGGATTACTTAAATTCTACCTTTATCAGTTTGAATTTGAATTAATCAAATCTTCTATCAACTCTTGACTTCTCAGACACGCATGTCCAGCTTTTCGAAAAACATGAAGAGTGTCGCCTCCTGAAAAGTGACAGAGCAGGTGAACAGACTGACACTTAAAGTCTGTACCAACTATTGCAGGTCTGTAACTCTGATTGCTAACCTGCCAGTTGCAACAACAACTCTTCACCATTCCCTGCTCAGTATCAATGAAGACGAAATCTACAAAGTCAGCTCCATGCATTTAATGCATCCAACCTAATAGAGCTGTTACTCTTCGTCTTCTCCAAACGGTCTCAAGAATGCCCCAGCTATAAATACTGCCATTAAAGACTGAAGAAAACAATACTCTGAATTTTTCCAACAACATCAATTCTTATATACTCAGTGAATTCAAGAGATCATAAACTGATCAACGAAGTCCTCAACAACAACAACAAGATCTGCATCAACACTTTATCTTTTGTTTCTTATTGTTGTTCTTTATTCTATTCTTCTGCACAATTGAATATTCTATTTGTCCAGTTATTCAATTCCCAACCCCCAAACACAAGTCAAATATTTTGTACACGATCCATTGGACCTCTTCGTAATAGAACTAGTGGAAAACATAGTGCACATTTAAATCCAAGGTTGACTGCCTTGGTGGTGGACGTATCACTCTTTATAGTGTGAACCATCTCAAAATACTTGTGTTCTTTCATTACTGTTGCTTACTGCTTTACACTGTTTCTTATCTCTTTACTTATCTCTTCAACTACAGACTTGAGTATTCAGCAAAGTCTACCGGTAGCGCTTCATCGGCAGACTTGAACTTTCTTCCTATCAAGACTTCCGCTACTTCAATCTTTTCAATAAATTGAAAGTGCTTGTTTTAGGAATTTATACAAAAAGTTTTAAGTGTTAATAAGCTATTCACCCCCCTTCTAGCTTATTATTGTGCCATTTGGGACTAACAAAAGCAATGTACATCATACACATAAAGCACATGGGATGGATGTGTATGTTTTTGAAATCCATTGTGCTCTCTCTTTCTGTGATAGTCCGGGTTTGGATGGTAGATTGCATACTTTGTGTTGCACATGTTTTTATTGAAAATATGATTTTAAAGAATGAATGTTGTGCTGAGCTTAAAAAAACTATTTAAGTTGGAAAATTTTCATTATTGGTGAGCACACACACACGGAGATGTTGGCATCAGTCGCTGGATTGAGTGTAAGTCAGTATGATTTTTTGGTGAGTCTGTACACATGTGTTGAGCATCTTTCTGAGGCAAATATGAATTTCCCTGCTATTGTGATTTGAGAAAGATCCCAAAAAGATTTTAGTTGTATTTAATGCTTCAGAGTAATTTTAGTTATCTGTTTTTGTATTTATCTGCATAGTCGAGTCGCTCGTTAGAGTCTCCTAGATTTTATGGGTTTATAAAGGAGTGTAAATAGTATCATTGTCCAAAAATATTTTTGTAGTTTTTGTAATTTAATTGCTTTTGTATTTATTAGTTGTCGTTTACATGTGGATGTGCAAAGTGTAAGTTTGGGGGTATTTGATAGATGTGTTTTATACGCATCTATTGGGCAATTAAACAACTTAGAAATAGCGATTCCATGACGCTTTTGGCTACTAATATGTGTTTTGGAGCTTAATTGTGAGTTTCATGGTTTTTATTGGAATTATGGAATTCATAAGTCTTTAAGTGAAAAATTAGAGGAAGGGATGAAAGAACGCGAGTAGCTAGGATTCTCAAAGATTTAGTGTAGCTTGTTAAAAAGCTACAATAGAAGTCACAATAGACATAAAAATCAAAAACAGCGGAAGACTTAAAAATAAAGCACGAAATTAATCACAAAAAATTACCAAACAATCTACAAGTCTATACTTGTAGATCTAGCCTCATGGCCAAAAACATTTCACTAAAAAGAATGAATTGTTTTACAAAAAACTATGTGAAATCACACACAAAATATTCTCACAAGATAATGAATCTTGGAGAACAAAAACCCCACATAAACAAGATAAACAAAACGTGGGAAGAAACAAAATCAACTTTCTTTTAACAAAAAGGAAACACAAAACAGTTTCAAAACTTCTGATGTGTCTGCCAATGTTGCTGCAATGGGTAACACATTCGGACTGCTGAACTTCGGGTCTGTAAAACTGCTGCAGAAACTCCTCGGATCTGAAGCTCTGTAAGAACCCCGAATCCCAGCTCCTGAATATATAGTATGCGCCTCCTACACACACCCAATAACAGTCTGTCTACTACAAGGAAAATGATTAGTTATTAAGGAAAAAATCAACAACTTACCAATCTAATGGGATTTTATTACCAAATATGAAAGTGGTCAAGAATTATGGTTAGACTAGGATGAGATTTAATTACCAAATATGAAAGTGGTCAAGAATCATGGTTAGACTAGGATTTATGCTAAGATTTTGTTACCAAATATATGCACTTGAAATCTACAAAAAGATTATGCTACAAAAAATAACTAAACTAAATCTAATAAAATATACTAAGTCCTAAATTAACACAAACTTATCAAAAATCATATTTTGACCAAGAAAGGTGAAACAAGACCAAAATAGGTCATGCCTATTTTGCCCTTACAATCTCCCCCTTTGTTGAACCTTTCTGGTCAAATCAAAAGACAAGTGTTTATTCAACACCAATCAAACCATCTAACCTACATTGGTTAGAAAATCTCATCTCCCTCTGAATTTGTGCAAGGAGCACAAATCAGAAATCATCACCATCACAAGAAACACTTGATCTCTCTCCCCCTATTTGACCGGAAAAGGAAGAGGGATAAACAATCTTTTTGGAACTCTCAAAAATCCAAGATTTTGAGAAACACAATGAAGTGTTCACCAAGATTTGATCACACCCCTAGCAACAACTGAGCACCTCATATCCAAATTCAAAACCTCTTAGTTCCACACAAAAATTAGACAACCACTAAATATTTTTCAACATGGAGATTTTTGGAAATTGATTTGCACAGTTTATTTTAGGACAAAATTTCATCAAGCTGAATATCATTGCCAACAATGCATGTCCTAAAATTTTATGCCTAAAAACATGATGACTAAAAGTTAGGCAAAAAAATAATAATAAAAAAATGCAATCACACACAAGTGATAAAGACCAGATAAAAGGATGTAGTTCCTAATGTAGCTGCATTGGGAGATGTATTCGCCAAAATTGTGATTTTATTTTCAATTTTGCATTTTTTTTTGTTTTCTCAACCAAACTTCTCTCCCAAGATCATAAATTTTTCACAACAAAAATCCATAGGTACTTTATTTCCCTAGGAATATATCTCTACTTTATTTCAAGCTATAAAAACATGCCACTTGGAACCTTTCACACTATTTACCAAGTGAAGCAATTTTGCATTTGATCAACCCATGAAATCCGAGGATTCATAGTCCCAAAAGAAAGGTGCCACAACCTTGTTCATAGGTAGCTCTTTTCCGTTAGGTAGCTTTCACACTTTTTCAATTAAAGGGAGTCAATTTTCTCAAGATTAACCCATGAGAACCTAAGTTCCATAGTACTTTGATAAATTTCAGCATCCCAAAAATTTCAAAAGGTAGCTCTTTCCTTTGTGGACTTCAAATATACTCAAGAACTGGGAGAGAGAGAGAAAAAAATCACAATTGATTTTTGAATGCAATTCCCAAGCAACAACAAAAAGCACATACATGTGAAACAATGATCTAGAGTGCCCTCTAAATACAAAATGCAAGCATGCCTAATTTTTCTTTTTTTATAATTAACAAGTGTAAAATCATATGGCACACAAAAAACACAAGAGATTTCCAAAAGATTGAAAAATCTCTCAAAAACAAGACACATGGCAAATATATTAGCAAGATGATTTTCAGTCCCAACATGTTCAATGCAAACAATTTACATATTCAACCAAGTCTCTAATAAAGTGGTGTCTTATATCAATGTGTTTTGTTCGAGAATGATGAACTGGATTTTTGTGCTAAGCAAAATGCATAGGTGTTATCAAAAAACAAGGTTAACACATCAATGTGTAGCACATAATCTTTGATTATTTGGAGCATCCATAAAAGATTTAAGGCTTCTCTCAAAAATATTTTGATAAGCATGCAAATTTTTTAGAATCAACCTTATCTCTTCTCCTTGTGTATATGCCATGGCTACAATTATTCAAATTGGACTGAATTTCTGAATGTTCAGGACCTGTTTCCGAAAGTTCGACTGCTTTCGACGCCAAGTTTAATGTGTTCGCCGATGCAAAGAACATTGGGTGACACAATGGGTGACACATTATGAATCACATTGGTGAACTTTCGAATATGCAGGTTTTGTCTCGATCATGTGCAGATTTACTAGTTTCGAATGCTTTGGTTCGAAGATTTTGGAGGAGATTCATCATGGTATTCATCAATGGTTTCATAGAACCGCTTAGCACCGGACATATATCAAAGGGTTCACGATTTGGACTTGCCTTTGTCATTACTACCCTTAGGAACCCACATCTGTTTAAAAACTTTAGTTTGATTTTTTTGAGGATGAGATTTCTGATGCGACTTGAATGAGACTTCCAATGTGACTGCCAATGTTGCTGCATTGGCTGTCGCAATGGCTGTTTCATACGATTCTTCATCTGAGTTTTTGCCAAGAAAGCCTGCCTAACATCATCCTCATATATAGCCTTTTTCAGAAAACAAAAAGGTTGTATATGTCCAGGCTTATGACAAAAATGACACACAAAATTTTTCTTTCTTGATTTCGGTTTTTCAAAGAAATTTGGATTTTGAAAATTTTGTGTGGGCTGTTTAGGTTCAGAAGTACCTTCACCCTCTCTCACAAACATCTTTGGTACAAAACCAATACCTGATTTACAAGACTTACCTGAATTGAGCATCTCATCCATTGTTTGTTGGCTTGAGTTCCATTTAGTCATGGTTTCATTGGATAGGATGAGTTTTTCTTTCAGATCTTCAATCTCCACATCTTTCTTGCTAAGAAAACATTCCAGTCTAGCAATGTTCTCCTTTTGATCTTCATTCACTTTCTTGAGTATTTCATTTGCTTTTTTAAATAACTTAACTTGACAAACTCTCTTTTCCCAATCATTGTACAACTCCTTATAAGCATCCATCAGTTCTGATTCTGATTCTGCACAATCTTCAGTGACAGAAGAGTTAAAGCAATGAAAGTCATTGTACAAACCTTTCTTTCTCAAAGTATTAGGACGAACAAAATTCTCATATTGAGAATCCATCATGGCTACAACCAGAATATACTCTTAGTGATGTCAAGAGGAGGCTCTGATACCAATTGAAAGAACGAGAGTAGCTAGGATTCTCAAAGATTTAGTGTAGCTTGTTAAAAAGCTACAATAGAAGTCACAATAGACAGAAAAATCAAAAACATCGGAAGACATAAAAATAAAGCACGAAATTAATCACAAAAATTTACCAAACAATCTACAAGTCTATACTTGTAGATCTAGCCTCATGGCCAAAAAGATTTCACTAAAAAGAATGAATTGTTTTACAAAAAACTATGTGAAATCACACACAAAATATTCTCACAAGATAATGAATCTTGGAGAACAAAAACCCCACATAAACAAGATAAACAAAACGTGGGAAGAAACAAAATCAGCTTTCTTTTAACAAAACGGAAGCACAAAACAGTTTCAGAATTTCTGATGTGTTTGCCAATGTTGCTTTGCAATGGGTAACACATTCGATTGAACTTCGGTGCAATCAAAAGCTGCAAACTCCTCGGATCTGAACGCACCCTCTATGGTTTTTGTTCTCTTTCTGGAGCTTTGTAAGAACCCCGAATCCCAGCTCTTGAATATATAGTATGCGCCTCCTACACACACCCAATAACAGTCCGTCTACTACAAGGAAAATGATTAGTTATTAAGGAAAAAATCAACAACTTACCAATCTAATGGGATTTTATTACCAAATATGAAGTGGTCAAGAATCATGGTTAGACTAGGATGAGATTTAATTACCAAATATGAAAGTGGTCAAGAATCATGGTTAGACTAGGATTTATGCTAAGATTTTGTTACCAAATATATGCACTTGAAATCTACAAAAAGATTATGCTACCAAAAATAACTAAATTAAATCTAATAAAATATACTAAGTCCTAAATTAACACAAACTTATCAGAAATCCTATTTTGACCAAGAAAGGTGAAACAAGACCAAAATAGGTCATGTCTATTTTGCCCTTACAAGGGACTAAAGTGCAAAAGGCTGAAAAAAAAGGATCATAAATAGTAAATGCCTTGCGGCCGCAAGCCCCAAGACCCTTGCCCCCGCAAGGTCTCTGGAAGGTCACCCCCGAAGGAAGCAAAGGCCTTGCAGCCGCATTGCTTCGCACCATGTCCCCGCAAGCCTCACCAACTCACAATTTCGGGAATTTGACTCTAATTCTAATTCTTTCCGTATAAACACTAGTATAAATAAAAACCTTGTATCCCTAAGTTCTAGGTCGGAAATAATTCGAATTTAGCTTGTAATTTATAGTTTTTATTGCTTATAATCATAATTTACGAAGATCATTCATGTATTCTTTCATCGAATTGTTTGGTTCATCTTCAAGGATGAACTAACTGCTCATATCTAGGAATTAGAGGTAACTTGTATCAAATCTTCTACTCTAATAAAATGTTAAATTGGATCAAATCTTGTTGATCACAGTGTTTATCAAACTCTTTGCTATTTGGCTTTTTCCTAATGAATGGTATCACAATAGTTAAAGACCAAGAGGTGTGGATAACTGCACGAACATATGTATATGTCGTACACTGGCTCACCATTGTGATAAATTAAACCTATCGATGCATGAGAGTGATAAATTAGGATTAGGTTCATATGTTCATGTGTGACAGGTAGGAATTCATATGTTATTATTCTTAATGGTATAGATTCGGATGAATTATTCAGGATGGAGACTGAATTATAATTTGATGACTTATACCAATCTTTCGTGAATGAACCCAAGATTAATTGATTGATACATTAAGCAAAAGAGCATTAGAGTAGATACAAGTGAATCCATATTCCTAGATTCTCCTCTACCATTATATCTTCACAAACTGTGTTTCCTACTTTAATTAAATGGGTAATTAGATTACTTTCTTTCCATTAAAATAATTTAGTTAAATAGATAAATTAAACAAAACTCCCCTTAGTTATAATTGTTACTAGTTTACTTGCTTTATATATTTTTTGTCTTTGTGGTTTGACCCTTTCTTTCTGTACACTACACTTTATTTTGATTCGTACACTTGCGAGGTAAATAAATAAGACATTAATGATCACTTTCATATAAAGTGTTATAGATGTCAAACCAGATGGAAATTTTGGTTTCCGAGCTATTGCCTGCTTTATTTATCACGAAGAAGAAAAACAAGATCAGGTGCGTAATGACTTGATGTAGGAACTTACTGACTACTGAGACTTTTACTCAGTCATCAACTTCTTTGTAGGTGAAATTGAAGCATCTTAACAACTATGTAATTGGCATACTTCTCCGGCTCCAAACGATCATTGGTTGAGTCTGGTCATGCTCGGATATGTGATTGCTACACGATATCAAAGGATTGTGACTTGCTTTTGCAATCCACAACCGCCAGCCACAAGCATTGACTTTGGGTGGGTCAATGCAATCCACTTCATAGCAGTTGGGATGAAGCCTTTTAGTCCTGTGCCTCGTCTGCCCATTCATTCGACGTGGGAAGATTCTTGTGATCCAACGCTACGACATTGATGACCAATTTGGCATGATCAATTTACTACTTACCTTAGTGTAGAGGGTTAATTCTTTCACTTTATGTCATGATGTAAAATATTATTTAATTATGAGAGTTCATTGTTATTTGTTTCCAAATTTAGGGTCTTAACTGTTATTTTTGTAAAGTTTATGGGGGTTAATTGTTACTCTCTCCGTCCCCAAATTATTGTCCTGCTTGTCTTTTTCGTCCGTTCCAAAATAATTTTCTTGTTTGAAACTTTACTTTTTAGAACAATACTTTTACCACTTTACCCTTACTTTTTTTATCTCACTTTAATTGTGGGCCACATACACATGAGCTTTAAAGTAAACTACACATCAAACTAATATTAATAATGCAGTCAAATGTGTTTTCTTAAACCGTGCGCCAACTCCACCAAAACAATAATTTAGGGACAGAGGAAGTATTTGTTTCCAAATTTAGAGTCTTAACTATTATTTTTGCTAAGTTTATGGGGATTAATAGTTATTTGTTTTCAACTTTAAAGTCTTAACTGTTATTTTTGCAAACTTTATGGGGGTTAATTGTTATTTTTTTCCAAATTTAGGGTCTTAACTATTATTTTTGCAAAGTTTATGGGGATTAATTGTTATTTGTTTCCAAATTTAGGGTCTTAAATGTTATTTTTGCAAAGTTTATGGGGGTTAGTTGTTATTTTTTAAACCAAATTTAAGGTCTTAATTGTTATTTTTGCAAAGTTTATGGGGTTAATTATTATTTATTAATAGTTTAGGGTATAAATTCATCACATAAAGTCGAAATAAAATACAACACAATGGTGTCCAAATAAAATACATCACATTTCGAGTTCAAATAAAATACTTCACAATGGTGTCCAAATAAAATATATCACACACCGATTTCAAATAAAATACATGTAGACACTCCAATTTCGTACCCCTATGATATAACATCCTATAACAATCTAATATATATTTTATAAAGAAATTGAACAAACAAACTTTGCTTTCCGTTAGAGTTTCAGGTAACTGTACTTAACGAGAGTTAAATAATAAATATAAACCTTATAAATATAACTTCCGTTCATACCCCCGTCCTATAATAATGATAATATATATTTTATAAAAATATTTAAACTTATAAAAATGACTTTACGTTAGTGTTTCAGTTAACTGGACCTAACGGCAGTTAAATAAGCAAAAAAAAAAAAAAAAAAAACAAGCAGACAATTCTATAGGCCCTTGTAGAAACTTCATTTTAGCAGTGAAAGGACTCCATGGAGCTACTCCATTCCATGGGGAGCCACTCCCCATGTGTTGTTGCCGCTTCATGCCTTCCTTCCTCCAATTCAGTCCAAACGATGTCGTTCCTCCTCAACTGCCTCGTATAGTTTGTGTTGTTGCGTGCCTAGGGCGACGCCTGGCACGCCATGCGACTGAATCTCTATACGTTGCCGTTTTATCGACCATCTTTCGCCTATAAATAAAAGCCTTCGAGCAATCTCATTTCCAACCCTCCGCACTCTCATTCAGACCACTCATCGACGATATAAAAACCATCGAAAGCCTCAGTAGGCACCCTTCACACATCCGCCATATATCCCGCAAAAATCGCATTCCGCAGTATCGCATCCCACAGCATCGCATCCCGTAACAATCGTATCCCGCAGCATTGCATCCTGCAGTAATCGCATCCCGTAGCACCACATCCCACAACAATCGTATCCCGCACCAATTGTATTCCGTAGCATCGCATTCCGCACCATCGCATCCCGTAGCAATCGTATCTTGCAGAATCGCATCCCGCAACAATCACATCTCGCAGCATCACATTTCACAGCATCGCAGCAATATAAAAAAAAAGAATTCCTTTCTCGAAAGGACATAGGAAACACAATTAGAATCTTCGAGCGCCTAGTGGCTAAAGCCTAAACATATATACCGGGTCAGACTTACATACTACATGAGGTAAGTATCAATTTACCATCTTTTCTGCTAATATAAAGTATTATAAAATGCATGCTATATAAATAATAATAATGTAGAAATTTAAACAAATTAATGTTATTTTCAACACACACACACACACACACACACACACACACACACACACACACACACACATATATATATATATATTCTTCTAGACTATATGATTTAAAAGCATGTTAAATTTATTTTAAAACCCTAAACCGAGACCGAAAGGGCAAGTTAGGTGCCTAACCCCTTCCCAACTCGTAACAGTGGCGACTCTGCTGGGAATGTTGTTTTTTTTTCTTTAAATAAAATATGCAAATGAGGGCTAGACTCGATTTTTTTTTGGGGTTAACAAATTTGTTTATGCTTAACATGCTTTTGCATACAGTCTAGATGTTTATTTTATACATGTAAAAATATTAATTGCTTTGTCAATACAATACACATGTGCATGCTATGTTGATATTACTGTTTGCGTTTGCAATGAAAATTTGTAATTTACATTTATGCTGATGAAATGCCTTACATGTAAATATTGTTTTATTGTGTCAATTTTATTTTGGGGGATTAGGACCAAAATGTAATAATAGGGATAGATAGTTTCTCCACTTTTCTTTATATTTATTGTTGGAATGGCCGTCTCGCACGCTAGCTCTATCCCTCATGGGATTCAAACTAATCAGTCGAGACAATCCACACAAAATAAGAAAAACAGACATTTTTTCCGCTTTATATTACTGTAAAAAGTTTCCATCTTTCCTAGTTGACTCACACACATGTACTCACTCAGGAATATTTTGAACTGTTACCCTACACCAAAGCCAGCCTACCCCCTGCATCAGCCACACTAGATTACATATATGTCTTCTTGGACACTCCATTAACCGGTCGGTTTTCATACCCCCAAAGTTAATGACCAATCTCAGTAGCAAGAAGATATCTTCTTGTAAATACACTGGGGCTGATTAATAAATTTGACGGTATCTCATTAGAACAATTGAATGGTGGATTCCGGAAAGAGTATAGGACATTCGCCCATGATTTGTCTAATCTTGGGAATTCGAAAGGAAGGTGGAATACGAAGGTCTTATACTCTTGAGAAAGAATCCACTGTTCCAGGACCTAATAAAGAGAGTCAAAACAAAGCTATGCTTGTCTGACTAACTGTAACGACCCGACCCGGATTCCAACACGAAATCCCAAGGTCGTGCCGCTGGAACTAACTTAATAAGAGGACAAGCACTTGATAAACAAGTAGTGTTAGTCAAACGGCCGAGCAAACTCGCTCTAAACATGAACACACCACCGCACTAAAATACGGTATTTCAAAAATCGAATCAACGAAAGCAATATAAGAAAGAAGTCCCAAGCTATGAAGCTCGAAACCAACGACAATGAAACCAAGAGAGACATTATCTCTCAAAGGAGGGAAAACAAAACTCGCGTGCCACAACAATGCAGACGCTAATCTAACCATCGGCACTCCAGGCCGGCGTTTCAACAAAGAACCAACCTGATATAACAATTACCCAACGGCTAAAGCATACCGGGGTCAACCAACAACTATAAAAACTAGAATAAGGAATTCCCCCAAAGCTACAAGGCTCCCTGAGACAACCGAAATAAATACTAAAACCACAAACAAGGCACACACAACACGTCGGCCCAAGAAATAACCAATACAAATACCCAAGTATTCTACCCGAAAATCTAAATAACTTTACAAAATGTCGATCTCAAAGAATAGCAAAGTACATGAAATCAATGACAATGCTAAAAGGAACAAGACTGCACCCTCGATCCCATCGACCACCGACTGCTACATCACGATCTACTCGACCTCGCAGCTATCGCCATCGCAACTAAAAACAAGTACGAGATGAGTCATAATGACCCAAGACGCTACTACAATATATATGCAACATATAATTATGTAACATAAACATAACCGTGGTGTCATTTAATATATGACGAAAAACCCGTGAAGAGGCGTCCATATCGCTTCGATACTCCACAAGATATCCACTCCTTCTTACTTACTAAACCGTCCAAATGAACCAGGGTGTAATTCCCTGTTCACACACAAATCAAATGAATTAGAAGGTAGTTCCCACAAGACATCATATGCAAGTATACATATCATTATATATACGAATCCAGCTATTCACACTGTTACCACGTGTAAGGGTGCGTGTTTATATATATACACCTATATCGTATGTATATCTCTAAATATACATATCAAATCTCCCATAAAATCATCATGCATAAGTGTGCATATCTATATATATACACATCAAGTCTTTCATATATATCTCATATACAAGTATGCATATATCTATATATACATATCAAATCTCTCATATATCATCACCAATACAAACATGGTCAATAAGATCTCATGTTCAACTAACACTTTGTTATCACATAAGTGCCCATAGTAAGCCACATAAAGGATAGAGAAGATACCAAATCTCTTTCGTCGTATTGCTCCCCGCAATCACAACCGTTAATCATATCGTGCCGCTGATACCCGTGTTCGGGTATCAAAGTACCGAGCTCTTCTCTGTCCGAGCTCTCTACTCGGGAAAATAGCACTAGCCAATGTGCTCAATTGGTTACGACAAAGGGCTACTTCCCCACCGTAGCTAGCAAAGGTGGAGGTGTGTGTGAAACCCGAATCCCAGACGGCGATACATTACAATCACGAATCCCATAATTCGTGAAGGCAATGCATCGTCCCACCATCATCATGAAAACTCAAGTAATGCCAGCTGGACTTATATGCAATGCACAAGTAGATGTTTACTTGCTAATTCTCAAGTAGATATAATGATCTACTAAACTCATACGATTATGCACATTGTTACAATAATCACAAAACCACAATAGGAGCTCATTTGAGTCTCTAAATCATAAGTGTCAAGTTTGTTCACTCTATTCGATTCAAGTCCCAAAAGCTAGTAATCAAGTCAAATGGAATATAATTATCATAGGATCTCACCACGATCCTCGTAAGGTTCAATTGTTCCTTAACTCGACTCCGTTGAGTCTTTACTACAATTCCAACCAAATAGAGTTTGAACACTATATGTGTTCCAAGACTCTTTTCTATGTTCTCGTTTGAGGCATAGCAATGTTCTCATTCCATTTAGGAATCTTAGTTCAAAGTCCCAAGTCAATTATATAAGGGAAGCCCAAGTTGATTATTGTGAAATCAAGCTTAGTTCAATTTTGATTCATAATTCCACTTAATAGTAGAATCCAAGTTCACCACAATTCATTAAGCGTCAGAACGATCGTGCACGAAGGCAAATACATTCAATATGCTCATAAGTCATATCATAAAAACACATAAAAGAATCAATTCTTGACAAGGTAGGAAATCATGCATTTAGTCATAATATAAAATATATACAGTATTCCATATTCACCTATGAAATTCAATAGAGTCACAACTTAACCATCAGTCGATTAAGTACTATCCAAGACTACTCCGTTAGTCTCGGATCATGAAGCCATTTACTAAACTCTTCCTAGAGTAGTAACTCATTCAATAACGCAAAAGTCGATAGTAGTCAAAGACTTAAGCAACACTAGAGCGGTAATAACCCGTAAGGTCAAACCATACCGGTGAGTCTTAGATAACAACATGGTCATCCTAGCGACTTATACAAGTAGACTCCATGTATAGAGTACTAAAGAAAGCCCCAATCCAAATCTTCTCATAGAATAGTCCTCAAATTCATTATTCAACAAGTAGGTGTTTTTACTCATTAAAGAATCAAGTAGGAATTGACGACAAGAGCGAATTCAACTGTCAAGTAGATACATCATTCTACAACATGCTCTCAATTGTGCATTTGCTTCACACAATCACATAAACCACATAAGAACTCGATTGAGTCTTATAATCACTTATATCAAACATGCCCTTCAATCCATCCCAAAGTCACGTAGGCTAATATATTAGTCTAACGCACTATAAACGTAGTAGGGATTGAATATGGAGTCGGAATTGTTCAATAACTCCCTAATCTCAACTCCGGTGAGTTTTACTAAAATTCAACCAAATAGAGCATTGATAATATATGCATTACATTGCCCTTTCCTAAGTTCTCCGTTCATTTAGAACTCAATAACTAGGCCGTTCATGATCTTAAACTAGCCTTAAACACAATCCCGAGTTTCAAACCCTAGAATCGGAGATTTTGTTAAACCTTGAATTGAAACATAATCTTTCACAAGAGTTGTTCCTAAGCTCATTATAAACAACATTCATGCTTTGCATAAAGTCAAAATCACAACTTCAATAAGAATTCATAAAATCCTACTCATATTTCTTAGGTTGAATTGGAGGATTTGTCTTCACAAAAGATGTTCATAATCATCAATAGAGCAACTATAATGAAGGGGTCATGTCATTTTATTGAACATGAAAATTTCAGGGATTTCTCAACGTACCTTAGTCCTAAGATTAATGGAGGAAAGGTTGATTAGAGCAAGGATTGTTGTAGAGAAGATCGAGGGCTTCGATTTGGCGGTCTCGGTTCGTCGATCGGACCACCGGATCTCCGGGAAATGGTCTCTCAAGTTGGAGTTCTTGCTATGGACGAAAATGGAGGAAGAGCCTCTGATTCTCTGGAGTTCTTGATCAACAATGGCTGATTTGGTTGAACAAATGGCTTATATACTTACCATTAAAGCCCTAATCCAAGTGAAGGGGTTAATTGGCTTCTCATTGGTCAAGGAAGGATAGCCTTTGATAAGGGATGATCCAAGGGCTCAAAAGGGTTGTTGAAGAGTCAACAAAGGGGGCTTTGAGTCACCAAGGTCGGCCAAGGGGCAAGGGCTCAAGGGTCAATAGCCAAAACCCACTCAAAACTCACAAAACCAGATTTTGGAAAACAGACAGTCAATCTTGTAAAATCGACCATAAATAGCTCACACCTCCAAATGAGGTGATTATTAATTTTTATGAAACTAGACTCTTTAAAATATAATTTAGCCTTTTAAATTACTCAATTTGGACTTATATTCATCAAAATATGGCTACTACAAGTTCAAGTACAGAAGCTGATTTCCTGAAAACAGAATTCTGGCACAGCCGTAAGTCAAGACCTAAATGAGGTACTTATACACCTTGGAAAAATACTATATTTTACAGGGAGTATCCTAACATATGTAGGTAAAACATACTAAATTTTTAGAAAATTCTCTTTAGTATATTGGTACCAGAAGTTTCCCGAAGTTCGCCCAAAAACAGGACTGAATCTGTGAAGTGATATGTTGGTCAACGAATCAAACACGAATCAAACCCAACTTAATCTAGGATAAGTTCAACATGTATAAGGCTTGTTTAGACATGGTTATGGCTTGTATACAAGGCCTGGAACTCAACCGAACTTCTCTCGAGACGAAAAGAATGCAATACAAGTAAAGAAGAACAACCTCAAAGCACAACCGAAGCAACGAAGCTTCTAAACTTCCAACCAAGCACACAACAACTAAGATGAACATTATAAACCTTAGATGCAAAGTACTAAGACTCTCATGAGACTTATTAAGGTGCTATCATGTTAAGATAAACACTCGACGCATTAACAACAAAGCATGCAACACGAGAAAGTCAAATACACGAAGGCTCGGGGTCTTACACTAACTCTAAGACAAAAAAAAAATTGTCCATTTAATAAAAATGCACACTATGCCTTTCAACCCCAAACCTTTGAGCCATACCTTCTTCAACCCTTTTCCCCAGAAACCTAGCCCGTACCTGGAAGGGAAGAAACGGTTTTTGGTCGTTTGATAAGACAGTTAAACTCAATTATAGAAAACAATCCTTACAGTACAGATTTGAGTTTGAATACAGAGGACAGTTTAGACAGTACAGATTTGGGTTTGAGTACCGAGATCAGTTCAACGCAAACAAATTCAGGTAGAATGGCTGCCGAAGACAAATAGACTACCGTTAACCCTGAAATAGATGCTCACGGATATGCCCCACATCCTGAATTTTAGGATTGGTTGGGTCGAGAAATGAACACCCACATGAATAGGGTAATAGATCATTCAGGGTGTCTTTTACCATTTCGGTCTATCCAAGGTTCTGGGAACATAAAATAGGCATCTCTTTCGCCTTTTCTTACGAAGTTACCATTAAGGGTCATTCTATATGGCTGTAGAGGAGGATCTATGTAAGGTCGTCATTCACATTCTGCCTTACTCCTTTCGCGTTTTTTTTTCATGGTTGCGGCCAATTCAGCTAGTGTAGGTTTGCATCCCAAACCAAATGGAGGAATACATTCCTTAATTTCATCTTGGACTAAATTGATAAGCCCCTGCTGATTCCTTCCAAGCCCTAGTCCAGGCATGTAGTTTAAGTGAAAGAAGAGATCATGAAGCAGCTACACGTCAAGTTTATCCGGGTAGTTGAGTAGCCAATTTGGCTGTCAAACATAGTGACCGTGCCAAAATCTAATGTAAAGGTTCGGATCTGCGTAGACATCCGCGACCTCAACAAGGCATCGCCCAAAGACGACTTCCCTCTACCCAACATTGATATTGTGGTAGATACAGTGTCTTCTCACAAACTAAGATCCTTTGTAGACGGCATGCTGAGCTACTCCCAAATCAAAATGGCAGCAATAGACCAGAAAAAAACATCATTTATCACCCCCTAAGGAACCTATTGCTACACTGTCATGCCTTTTGGATTGAAGAATGCTGGGGCTACATACCAAAGAGCTGCCACTACTCTCTTCCACGTCATCATACATAAAGAAGTCGAAGTGTATGTGGACGACATGATTGTGCATTCTAATGATACAAATGGTGCTGCAGACACCCCAATTTCGTACACCTCGTATGTAACATGGCATAAAATATCAAGACCTATTAAAGGACTAACGAATGTCAGGTTACAAGGTTAAAAATGTAAAAAAAAAGTATGATGCCTGAACAGTGAATTGTAGGGGGCCAAAGTGCCAAGAATTGAAAGAAAGAAAGCTGTGGGCGCTGCCCACAGCCCCCTAGGGCGCCGCTCCCAATGCCTTTGTGGGCTGCCCCCACAGAGATCCCCTGCACTGTAGCACTTTGTCTTCAGTACAACTCTCCCAACGCGTGGAACAAGCCGATGAAGCTCAGTTGTTGATACTTAATTACAAAGAAAGCCATGATTCTCATCTATAAATAAAGACATATGACACTCAGAATTCACACAATTTCACTGCGCAGTTTGTGAAAACTCTCCCAAGAGAACGCCGAGGAATTTCTCCCTCTAACCCCGAAGCTCTGCCAAATCTCCCCCAAATAGTAAAACTCTCCGGCGAAAGTGAAACCTAGTTGCCCTACTAGGATTCCGCCCTATTACATCGGTCCAAAAATCCCAAAAGGAGCAGTTGCCCTGCCTGATTCCAAACGCCAAAGCAGCAAAAAGCAAGCAGTTGCTTTGCCTGATTTTCGATGCCAGCAAGCAAACAAACACCAGCAAAGCAGGTAATTGTGCTGCCCGGATCCTGAGGCGAAAAGCAACCAAAAGGAGCAGTCACCCTACCCGAATCCCCGTAACAACAAAGCAGCAGAAAAAATACTCCCTCTCCCTGAAGGACAGAGTGAGCTCACCCTATGACCTACCCGAAGGAAGTTGGTATAGGATAAAACCCCCATGCTTCAAGAGATAGGTTTATTAAAGTTTTTATTTATAAAAATTGCTATTTAGATTAGTCAAATGTAAGAAAAATAAGCAGTTATGCTACCCGAAATTCTATTGAAAATAGCACTAAAAAGAGCTATTATTATGGCCAAATTTCTAAATGTATTTGTAACTCCAGGAAGGAGGCTGTTGTAAGTTTGTAATAATTTCCTTATATATATGCAAATGTATATATATATATTTATATATATATATATATATATTTATTTATTTATTTAAAACTTTATTTCAACTATTAAATAAATATAAGAAAGTATATTTAGCCCAAAAACTATTTTGAGACCGAAAGGGCGAGTTGGGTGCCTAACCACTTCCCACCTCGTAACTTAGCCTCTGAACCCTTTTACAAATCTGGTTATCTTTGGTTTTTCTTTGTTTTCCTTAAAATAAAGATGACGATTCTGTTGATCACATTTTGAGTCCACAATTGAGGCCGGGCGTATTCCCACGCGTTTTAAAGTTTCAAAACCACCAGCAAAGAAAATTCCTACATCGAAAATGTCATCTACTTCATAAGTAGGAAGCTACAAGGAAGCGAGCTTAATTACTCAGTATTGGAGAAAAGCTGCACTGGTCTAGTCTGGGCAACGCAAAGGCTCAAAACTTATCTGCAAGCTCGATCCATCAAGCTCATCTACAGGATGGATCCTATAAAGTACATCTTTGGCAAGCCATCACTTTCTAGCCGACTAGCCAAATGGTAATTCCTCCTCAACGAGTTTGACATCACCTATGTCACGCCAAATCTATCAAAGGAAGCGTAATTGCGAACCATTTAGCTGATCTGCCTCTAGAAGCAGAAGATGCAGCTGAGCCCAGTTTCCCAGACAAAGGTGTCCTAGAAATTGCTGATCATGACACCAAATGGCAAATGTTCTTTGACTGAGCCGCCAACAAAAGAGACTTTGGCATATGAATCTTGTTAATTGATCTAGCAGATTCCTACACTTCGCTGGCCATAAGGTTGGAGTTTGAATGCTCAAACAACACTGCTAAATACGAGGCCTGTATTGTCGGTCTAGAAGAAGCCATCCGAAAAGGAGCCAAAGACTTGGAAGTCTATGAAAACTCTGCTCTAATCATAAACCAAGTCGAAGGGAAATGGAAAACCCTGGATCCCCAGCTACATCTGTGGCGACCAGACCCAGATCCCAAGACGAGACCCCGAGGTCGTACCGCCTAAAAAGGCACATAACAATACAACAAGCACATAGCAAATAGAGGGTAAGGCCAAAACGGCGATACGCCAATAACTTTTACACATGCGGAAGCGTAATATAATTAAACGGTGGCGCCCAAGCTAACAAGCTCAAACTAACACCACCAAAGAGATTATGAATCTCTCGGTCCAAAAATTAAAATCACATGATGCAACATTAGACACGTATAACAAAACCTCCTGTCATGCAATACCAATATATAGCAATTTATATACCAAGTCATCAGCGACGTTATAGCTGGAACCCAACATTAAACTAAGTCTACAACTCTAGTCTAACATGCTTCCAACGGCTAAAAACATGCCGGATAACAAACATAATAAACCAACTAATACATAGTTAACATAACTGAAGCATAATCATCATAATTACATAAGGCATGACTAACACAAGTCAGCTCCCAAAAGATTAAGTACTAATTAACATAAGTACAATTATCAAACACATAAAGTCTTGCTACCCCTCATAAAGTTTACATAACTTTATGTTCCCATCATCCTTGCCAAAAGAAAGATACTAAAACTACAAGGTAGCAACCTTGTCAAAAGCTTCACCAACGCAACGCGATAATCACTTCGCTCCGCTCGCTCGGCTCGGATCTAGGGAAAACAATCAAAACAACTAGGAGTAAGTCATAAAGACTTAGTAAGGTACTAACATAACTTCTTGTCATGACATCATGCTCAACAATATTAATTCATGCTATTGACATAATATAACATTTCATAAATAATCATGTCAAGATATTCATACTTAACAATCTGGAATATCATGTTATCGACAAGTATAACATTTCATTAAATCATTCAACCATCATTTCATATCATATCATATTCACGTAACACATTGTTAACATATAAGCACTCGTGACTCAATTCATATAAAAGGGATATGATACCGTTACCATTTTTTTCCGTCGTGTCGCTCCTGCAAAAACACGTGCAAAACACATGTGTCCTCGATACCCAAATCGTGCTATCAACGTCCCCGAGACATTCCCTGCTCAAGTTCTATAGTTATCAAAGTCATGTTTCTATACTACAACTAAGATCAACTACTTCCCCACCGTGGCCATCGATGGAGGGGTGTGTGCAACCCGGCACAACGATTTATCCAAATCACGAATCCGATCCCATAATTCGTGAAGACGATACATCGTCCCGCCAACGACTCAACTAACCGACTCCAGCTGGACTCAAACTTCAAGCACACGTAATACATACTCATATGCTCAAATAAGTAGGCATGTACTCTACAATCATCTAGTCATGCTTTTAATTCACAACTAGCACATAATCACATTAGAGATAAATTCAAGACTCTAATCATCACGTGTTCTTCATACACTTAAAATGCTTGGAGGCTTAACCTCCATTAATACTACCCCAAAATTCGTAGGACTTAGGCATATCATTTCTTAATGTTATACTAACCCAATGGTTAACTCCGTTGAGTCATAATCAATCTTTCAAAATTTAGGGTATAGAAGCCATTGGCCTCAATACTCTCCTATGTCCATACTAACTGATATGATTCCTAGACACGTACTCGCGATGGAGGAATCAAAGAGCACGCAGTACGGCAAGCGAAGAACGTCAATGAATTAATGGATTGTGACACCTTGACCCAATGCTACGATCCGTTATTGAACGTGGTACTCCGCGATCCAATTACGAGACGAACACGAACCTTGGTATAATGAAGAACGCCACAATAGGGATGTATATCCTATTGATAAGTTCGGGTTTCGATTACTTAGCCTCTCACCAAATAATCACAAGTTCAATGAAGAACTAGGAGGTTTTGAAAAACACTCAAAAACTATATTAATAAATAATCAGAAAGTTGTCTCCAAAACAATAAGCCACAACCATTATTTATATGGGTTGTGAATCCTAAACCTAAAAGTAAAAGGAAAAGTTTAAGTGGAATCAACTTAGGAAACTACCTAAAATCCACTTAGGAAACTACTCAACTTACTTAATCTATGTAGGTAACAATTAGGTAAGTTGCCTAATCTATTTAAGAACATAAATCCTCCAAAATAAGGAAAATATACAAATCTCGTTTTTTGTAAAAGCCTAATTTTCAAAGTTGCATTTTGGCCCCCTAAAGTCTTCTTGTAGGCGTTAAAAGCTTCCAAAGTCATTGTATGACATTAACCAACATTTCTCGAGTCTTCAAGTCATAATCCATGAAATCTAAGGCTTCACAACGCATGTTTAAATTTGTAGAGTAGCCATTGTAATAGCCCGAATCTCCAATAAATCCACGAATTAAGTTTGTATAGAACTCTTGAATCTCCCAATCATACTTTATGCAATTTAGAACCCTTGAACCTCGATCCATGCTCATATGAACCATCGAACCTTGATCTACATGCTTCCAATGCATCTCCCTTGCTTGTGACAATCTTGGTTCTTCGTTGGTGGTCAGAATCATATCATTCCCTCTCTCTTGAAAAGGATATGTCCTCAAATCAAGACCTACATCACATAGACACGATTTAACAACCAAGATATAGTCTATAAATTTATGCTTAGCATATGATTTCATGTCGTCGATCTGCTCAAACTCTCTAGGTTTGCAAACCATTCCATGAAGGTCCATGTATCTCCAATCACCAGGATCAAAGACCTTTCTCGCTTGACTTTCCATCGGTACACTTTGGTACTCCATCAAGATTTCCTCCTTTACCTGTAGAAGAAACACAACAAAACTATGTACTACCACAAGAACAACATTGTTAGCACACAATGGGTTATGTAACAATTTAGCACAAACATCTCTTGGAGTAGGAACATGACCCACCATTAAACACATCCAAACCCTATCACCGGGTTCAAATACCAATCTAACATATCTCACTTGCATTATTCGGTGACTTTCCATGAATGACGACATCACATATGCAACATTAAACACAATGAGATAATCATAAGGAATGTCAATGAAATATATCAATAAGTATAATAAGATAATATGCAATATGGCATACCAACTCATGTATCCAAATCCGTCATGACAAGTAAATTCATCAATGTTTATAATCTCACTCATCAAGTTATCACAACTTGATGTTCCCTCATGAAAGTCCTTCATAGAACCAAAATCACCAAGTTTAAACATTAACCTAGTAAATCCCCTTTTTAGCACAACCATGCTCAACATGACAACTTTATGCAATCCAAAGCATATACAATAAATCATGCAAATCAATAAAATGATTATATAAGACAAGATACTACCATAATCAAATCTTTCGCTCCTCAACTTACTTAATTCGTCGATTTGAAACAAACAATTGATTTCATCAAGTTTAAAGATCAACCTAAAAACTTTCATCTTTTGCATATCTATATTTATCAATAATGAATCATGCAACGATAAGAAATTACAATCAGAGTGTAATCTCAAGGATAAACATCCTTTATGCTCAAAATTCAGCTCATTCGTTAAAACATGCTTATAATCATCAACAATATGAATTTCATCACCTTTCCAAGGTTTAACATGCTTAACATGAGTTGTCTCTTTCCATGAATCCATATGTAACTCATGCAATCCATAAATCTTGTGAAAGAATAATATAACATGGAAAACAACATCTTCTTTGAAACATGCATTAACATAACTCAATATAGAAGAATGTTGCATGTTCTCACGTATAGGACTCACACAATTTGGTAATTTAGTCACACCATGCAAACTCATCAATTCAACACCTATCAAAGTGTTATGGAACACATCTACTATCTCATGATATGGCTTAAGATGTCCTATATTAAGATTCACAATCATACCATCATCATGTAATGAACTTGTAAAAAGATGAATTCTAGTTCTATTTAATGCACAACTAAGCGATTCCCTCTCAACTTTCAATAAACAATACAATCCTAATGACTTATCAACCAAAGTAACATCCATGAATGGACCTACATACACATGGTTAGGAATATGCAATGTCGATTTTGATTCATTAGCCATGCTTTTACTACATTTCATCCAATCACTTAAACCATGGTGACTAACTAAACTTTGCAATTGGAATTTCATTGGCATGTCAACCGAACTAACAACTCCTCTCATGAATAAGGAATTCACAAGACTAATCAAATTATCACAAGTAGCACTTTTAAAAATTCTGAATTTCTTATCAAATCCTTGGTACTTAAGATGTAATAATTTAGGTGGCTTAACAATTTTACCCATGACACAAGTGTCCACTAACCTAGTCAATTGTCCAAACTCAACAACAACTCTATTGAGCTTGTTATCAATGTCATGGTGCTTAACATTTAACAATTCACCACACAACTTATTCTTCCAAGAAAGATTAAGATCATACCTTTGAGAAAATGTAGGTTCTACAATAATCTCCTTACCTTGTTGGTATTCCTTATTGAATCTCACAATTTCTTTTGGTGGTGCCTCTTGAAAAGTTTCTGAAAAAGAAACAATAGATTTTGGCAATACAACATTAACTTGATAAGTATCAAAATCTGCCTCACTTTCTTTTCTTTCTCTTTCTCACACTCTTTCTTTTGAGAGCACACACTATTTTTCCTCTCCTTTTGCCCGGTTATCTCACATCTTTCACTAGTCTCTAAAACCGGCCTCTCACTCTTGTTTTCACACAAGCTCTCATTTTTCTTGGCTATCTCACAAAGCTCACTTTTATCTCTAGCCAAACTCTTATCATTTTCACTTGAGCTCTCCTTTTTCTTGGCTATCTCACACTCCTCACTGTGCTCTCTAGACAAACACTCTTAATTTTCTCTCAAGTTCTCCTTTTTTTAAAGGTTTCTCTATATTCTTTTCCTCACTAGCCTTTCTCTCTTCACTAGTTATTGAACTTAACATCATAAAATTCTCATAAGCTTGTGTTGGAGTCAATGGTACAAGTTTAATGGTTATTTGATCATGCACAAAACAAAGTCTTTTTGTGTTGCCATCATAAGTGAAAGAACGCAAGTAGCTAGGATTCTCCAAACTGCCTAATGCAATTTCCAATGTAGCTTGTGAAAAAGCTACAATGGAAGTCACAATAGACAGAAAAAATAACAAAAACAGCGGAAGACTTACTATAAAAGCATGAAATTAATCACAAAAGTTTACCAAACAATCTACAAGCTTAAACTTGTAGATCTAGCCTCATGGCCAAAAAGATTTCACTAAAAACGATGAATTGTTTTACAAAAAACTATGTGAAATCACACAAAAATTATTCTCACAAGATAATGAATCTTGGAAAACAAAAACCCCACATAAACAAGTTAAACAAAACGTGGGAAGAAACAAAAACAGTTTCCTTTAAACAAAATAGGAAGACAAAAAAATTTCGAATTCATGTTATCGCCAATGTAGCCGCATTGACAGGAACATGCTTCTTGCCGTCTGGAAAACAGCTTCAGGAACTGCTCGAATCTGCTCACGGCTTCTATGGTTTTTATTCTCTTCCTGGAGCTCTACAGGAACCACGAATCCTTGCTCCTGAATATATAGTTATGCGTTTCCTACACACACCCAAAAACAGTCCGTCTACTACAAGGAAAATGATTAGAACTTAAGGAAAAAATCAACAACTTACCAAACTAATGGGATTTTGTTACCAAATATGAAAGTGGTCAACAATCATGGTTAGACTAGGATTAAGGCACGGTTTTGGTGAAAGATTTGACCAAGATTTTATTACCAAAAACAACTCCTAGAATTTAGGTCCAAGAAACAACAAATCTTTCGGAATATTTTGTTTCCAACAATGAAACCAAAAATCTTTAGGAATATTTTGTTTCCAAAAATGACTCATAAAGATATTATTTCCAAATATCCACCAAAAAACTTTTTGACCAAGAAAGGTGAAAACAAGACCAAAATAGGTCATGCCTATTTTACCCTTACAATCTCCCCCTTTGTTGAGCCTTTCTGGTCAAATCAAAAGACAAGTGTTTATACAACACCAATCAAACCATCTAACCTACATTGGTTAGAAAAACACATCTCCCCCTGAATTTGTGCAATGTATGAAATCAGAAACCATTACTAAGCACAAATCAGAACATACCAATGATGCACTCACATGCATACAAAATCGTCATCAACACCATAAACACTTTATCTCTCTCCCCCTATTTGACCGGAAAAGGAAGAGAGATAAACAATCTTTTAGGAATTCTCAAAAATCAAAGATTTTGAAAAACACAATGAAGTGTTCACCAAGACTTGATCACACCATTAGCAATAACTGAGCACATCATATCCAGATTCAAAACCTCTTAGTTTCACACAAAATTAGACAACCACTAAATATTTTTCAACATGGAGATTTTTGGAAATTGATTTGCATAGTTTATATTAGGACAAAATTTTACCAAGCTGATATCCTTACCAACAATGCATGTCCTAAAATTTATGTCTAAAAACATGATAACAATAAGCTAGGCAAAAGAGAAAAAAAAAATGCAATCACACACAAGTGATAAAGACCAGATTAAAGGATGTAGTTCCTAATGTAATTGCATTGGGAGATGCATTCGCCAAAATTGTGATTTTATTTTCAATTTTGTATATATATATTTTTTGTTTTCTCAACTAGATTTCTCTCCCAAGATCATAAATTTTTCACAACAAAAATCCATAGGTACTTTATTTCCCTAGGAATATAGCTTTACTTTATTTCAAGCATATTCAACACATGCCACTAGGAACCTTTCATACTATTTACCAAGGGTAGCTACTTTACTTATTGACCAACCCATGAAATCCGAAGATTCATAGTCCCAAAAGAAAGGTGCCACAACCTTGTTCATAGGTAGCTCTTTTCCGTTAGGTAGCTTTCACACTTTTTCAATTAAAGGGAGTCAATTTACTCAAGATCAACCCATGTGAACCTAAGTTCCATAGTACCTTGACAAATTGCAGCATCCCAAAAATTTCAAAAGGTAGCTCTTTCCTTTGTGGACTTTAAACATACTCAAGAACTGGGAGAGAGAGAGAGAATCATAACAAAAAAAAAATCACAATTGATTTCGAATGAAATTCCCAAGCAACCACAAGAGGCACATACATGTGAAACAATGATCTAGAGTGCCCTCTAAAGACAAAATGCAACCATGCCAAATTTTTTTTTTATAACTAAGTGTAAAATCATATGGCACACAAAAACATAAGAGATTTCCAAAGATTGAAAAATCTCTCAAAAACAAGACACTTGGCAAATATATCAGCAAGATGATTTTCAATCCCAACATGTACAATGCAAACAATTTCCATATTTAACCAAGTCTCTAAAAAAGTGGTGTCTTATATCAATGTGTTTTGTTCGAGAATGATGAACTGGATTTTTGTGCTAAACAAAATGCATAGGAGTTATCAAAAAACAAGGTTAACACATCAATGTGTAGTACATAATCTTTGATCATTTGGAGCATCCATAAAAGTTTCAAGGCTTCTCACAAAAATATTTTGATAAGTATGCTAATTTGTGAGATTCAACCTTACTTCTTCTCCTTGTGTATATGCCATCATCAATATTACCTATAACTTGAGAGATTGGATGGTTTTTCTGTATGCGGCTGGGAATGTCAAATTGGACTGAATTTCTGAATGTTTAGGACACATTTTCGAATGTTCGGGACTTTTCGAATCGCCAAGTTTACGTCCAATGTGACCGATGTAGCTACATTCGAATCGATTGGGTGACACATTGTGAATCACATTGGCTGAACTTTCGAATATGCGGGTTAAATACGATCAGTCGAGTTCAAAGGTTTCGAATGCTTTGGTTCGAATATTTGTGAGGAGATTCTTCACAGAAAGGCTTAGCACCAGGGCATATATCAAAGGGTTCACAGTATTTGTACTTGCCTTTGTCATTACTACCATTAAGGAACCCACATTTGTTTAAAAACTTTAGTTTGATTTTTCTGAGGATGAGATTTTTGATGCGACTTCGAATGAGACTTCCAATGTGACTTCCATTGTTGCTGCATTGGTTGTTTCATTCGATGTTGCATCTGATTTTTTACCAAGAAATCCTGCCTAACATCATCTTCATATATAGCTTTTTTTAGAAAACAAAAAGGTTGTCTATGTCCAGGCTTATGGCAAAAATGGCACAAAAAAAATTTCTTTCTTGATTTCGGTTTTTCAAAAAAATTTGGATTTTAAAATTTTTGCGTAAGGTTTAGGTTCGAAGTACCTTCACCCTCTCTCACAAACATATTTGGTACAATACCAATACGATTTACAAGACTTACAGAATTGAGCATCTCATCCATTTTTTGTTGGCTTGAGTTCCATTTAGCCATGGTTTCATTGGCTTGAATGAGCTGCTCTTTTAAACCTTCGATCTCAGCATCCTTCTTGGTCAACAGACTCTCCAGCCTTGTAATACACTCCTTTTGTTCTTCATTAGCCTTCTTTAGCAAGTCATTTGCCTTTTTTAGTAACTTAACTTGACAAACTCTCTTTTCCCAATCATTGTAGAACTCCTTATAAGCATCCATTAGTTCTGATTCTGATTCTGCACCATCTTCAGTGACAGAAGAGTCAAAGCAATGAAAGTCATTGTACAAACCTTTCTTTCTTAAAGTATTAGGACGAACAAAACTCTCATATTGAGAATCCATCATGGCTACAACCAGAATCTACTCTTAGTGACGTCAAGAGGAGGCTCTGATACCAATTGAAAGAGCAAAGTAGCTATGATTCTCAAAGTGCCTAATGCGGTTTCAATGTAGCTTGTGAAAAAGCTACAATGGAAGTCACAATAGACAGAAAAAATAACAAAAACAGCGGAAGACTTAATATGAAAGCACGAAATTAATCACAAAAGTTTACCAAACAATCTACAAGCTTAAACTTGTAGATCTAGCCTCATGGCCAAAAAGATTTCACTAAAAACGATGAATTGTTTTACAAAAAACTATGTGAAATCACACAAAAATTATTCTCACAAGATAATGAATCTTGGAGAACAAAAACCCCACATAAACAAGTGAAACAAAACGTGGGAAGAAACAAAAACAACTTCATTTAAACAAAAGCAGGAAGACAAAAACGGTTTGAGAATTACGATGTTGCGCCAATGTAGGCGCATTGGAGAACATCTTGGCTTCTTGCCAGTGCAGGCGACGGGGGCGCTCGAATCTTCTCACAGCTTCTATGGCTTTTATTCTCTTCCTGGAGCTCTACAAGAACCACGAATCCTTGCTCCTGAATATATAGTTATGCGTTTCCTACACACACCCAAAAACAGTCCGTCTACTACAAGGAAAATGATTAGAACTTAAGGAAAAAATCAACAACTTACCATGTAACGACCCGACCCGGATTCCAACACGAAATCCCAAGGTCGTGCCGCTGGAACTAACTTAAGAAGAGGACAAGCACTTGATAAATAGTAGTGCTAGTCAAACAGTCGAGCAAACTCGCTCTAAACATGAACATAACGCCGCACTAAAATACGGTATTTCAAAAATCAAATCAGCGGAAGCAATATAAGAAAGAAGTCCCAAGCTATGAAGCTCGAAACCAACGACAATGAAACCAAGAGAGACATTATCTCTCAAAGGAGGAAAAACAAAACTTCGCGTGCGCAACATTGCGAGCGCTAATCAAACCATCGGCACTCCGGGGCGTTTCAACAAAGAACCAACCTGATAAGAAATACCCAATGGCTAAAGCATACCGGGGTCAACCAACAACTATAAAAAATTAGAATAAGGAAATTCCCCAAAGCTATTGCGTGCCCGGGAGACAACTGAAATATATACTAAAACCACAAACAAGGCACGACACTACATGTCGGCCCAAGAAATAACCAATACAAATACCCAAGTATTCTACCCGACTGTCAATTCTAAATAACTTTACAAAATGTCGATCTCACAAGAATAGCAAAGTACATGAAATCAATGACAATGCTAAAAAGGAACAAGACTCAAAGTCGCTACTTGGGAAAGTCGCTACAAACACGAACGACATGATCTAACCTCGATCTATCGACCATTGCGCCTACTGATCACGATCTACTCGACCTCGGTGCGACTATCGATTCTGCAACTAAAACAAGTGCGAGATGAGTCATAATGACCCAGTATGCTACTACAATATATATGCAACATATTATTATGTAACATAAACATAACCAGGGTGTCATTTTATATATGACAGAAAAACCCGTGAAGAGGCGTCGTATCGTTTCGATACTCCACAAGATATCCACTCCTTCTTACTTACTAAATCGTCCAAATGAACCAGGGTGTAATTCCTGTTCACACACAAATCAAATGAATTAGAAGGTAGTTCCCACAAAACATCATATGCAAGTAGAAATATCATTATATATACGAATCAAGCTATTCACACTGTTACCACGTGTAAGGGTGCATGTTTATATATATACACTACTAGAAAAATGACCTTTAGTGACGGAATTTTCCGTCGCTAAAGGCGAAATTCCGTCGCTAAAGGCCCCTAGCGACGGAATTTTTCCGTCGCCATTCCGTCGCTAATTCGTCGTCGCTGATGCCGACGGACCGATTTCCGTCGCTAAAGGCAGCCTTTAGCGACGGAATTTTCCGTCGCTAAAGGAATTTAAAAATTAATTAAAATTGATTTTCAGCGACGGAACTTTCCGTCACTGAAATTCAACCTTTAGCGACGGAAAATTCCGTCGCTAAAGGCATTTAAAAATTAATTAAAATTGATTTTCAGCGACGGAATTTTCCGTCGCTAAAGGTTGATTTTCAGCGACGGAATTTTCCGTCACTGAAATTCAACCTTTAGCGACGGAAAATTCCGTCGCTAAAGGTATTTAAAAATTAATTAAAATTGAATTTCAGCGACGAAAAATTCCGTCGCTAAAGGCTTTAAAAAATTAATTAAAATTGAATTACAGCGACGGAAAATTCCGTCGCTAAAGGCGTTTAAAAATTAATTAAAATTAAAATTTCCGTCGCTAATAATGCAAAAAAATTTAAAAAACCATAAAAAATATCATTATTATAAATTTTTGTACCTGATAAATATTAATTGACAAACTAAACAATAATATAAAACCAATTTAAATACATCAAACTTTAAATGTTATTTATAACATCAAAGTACCAAATATATACACACAAAATCAAACAATATCAATGTTTCAATTAACTTCAAACACTACCAATAATCAAAATGGGGGAGGGGGGGCTGATCTTGGAAGGTATTTCTGGGAAATGGGGACCCGGTACTACTGGAAGGCGTGTTGGAATACCCAGGCGGCATGTATTGTGCCATGTTTTGCACCATCGCCATAAGTTCGGCATATTGTCGCTCGTTTCGTTCCTGATTTTCCATAGCTAACCTTTGCTGCTCAGCCAATTGTGCTTCTAAAATACATAATACATAAATTATAAAAAATCACAAAAAAAATATATAAAAACTAGTGAAACTATATATAAATCAACAGGTTAAATCTAGTAAGAGATGTATGATGCATGTGTTTTCAAGAGAAGAAAAATTATTACAAGCACTGAAAATAAACATGAGGAATACGAAGACATGATGATAAATCATTAGGTTGTACCCTTATTATAAATCCTCTTTCCCATTATCATATTTGAGCCAACCAACATATTTTTCGTTATTGATCCCATATCTGCACTGAATTATTTGTTAAGGTATGCTTTATTATAAATCCTCTTTCCATCCAGCTACTTATAATAAAAAAAATAAACAAATAATGAAAAAGAGGTGGTTTTCATACAGTTGGTTAAATGATTCTTGTTTACAAATTCAATATCATTCAGCTCAGCCTTAGTCACAACCACTTGGGTTAGGCTTCATGAATCATTTTCTATCATTCAAATTGGTCACTTCTCCATTTCATCCAACAACAAATATCTGTAAGAAAATAATTGACCCTTTAGACTTTACTTTTATTTTACTAGTCAAATATTTGACTTCTTCTTTTTTCAATAAAAAATTGAGGTATATTTTTTCTTACTCGCACAAAAGTTCATGTTTAAAAGTAAATTTTTTTAATAAATTAATATTTTTATTACTTCATTAGTAATAAAATGATATTTTTATATCTTTATTTTTAAAAATGAACTCTTTAATTGAAATATCTCTAAATAAAATAGAGAACTATGTCAGAAACTAAGGGAATATGTTTTATGATTTTTTTAGAAAAAAGTAAAAAAATATATACAACAAATTTTCATGTGAAAACAATCAATTTAACTCAAAATAGTCCTAAACTAATAAATTGGGAATGGAGAGAGTAATACTTTTAAACTATTTTTAATTATTGGGATCACTTTTTTTTAATTTCTCATTTAGTACAATTCCTGGTGAGCCGATTCTTGCGGTCCAAGGGCAGCATGACTCAGACTACGACTACTGCTTGTCATATTTCAATTGGTAACTGGTTGACCTCCAACGGATATACCGGATAACCATCAATGCACTAGTATGGTCATCACAATTCAAAACGTTCAATGCTTTATTTTTTTATGTATTTTCTGTATATATAAAATTTTCATTGTATTTATTATTTTACCAGGTAAACCATGCACGTTGGAAGGAAAAACGAAGATGGAATAAATATTCTCACCTCGAGAAGTGGGTGTGAATCAAAGTATCGTAGAAAGGCCGCCACTGAACTTTTAAGGACAACTTCTTGCGAAACTTATTCAGTAATCTCACCAGGACATTTCCCCATCTAACCTAATCAACACAAATAAAAGGACTTCAGCAAATCAATGAAGAGATATATGGCAGGAGTATATAAGATTAAAAAGTTTTTTTGAGATACTAAAGGGTACCTGGGCATAAAGCTTGTCTTGTGATTTACAAAACAATTCTAAGCCAAATTCCACTAGGGTAGAAACATCTTCCAATGACACTTCACTCTTTGCCTTTATGAACCTGCACATACGGAACATCTTGGCACTTAAAGAGCTGATACCCTCCAAATAACAGTTAAAAGTTAACAATAATCAAAATTCCACCTGAAATGGCTACAATTGAGTGCCATGACGAACAAATAACTTTCAAGCCAACTTACATCAGTTCCGGAATTCGTTGATTGAACATACCAATACCTATATACTTATCCCCTAACAACTTTGACTCCTGATTCTGAATAGGCAATGTCATGCACTAGTTATTGACTCCTGATTCTGAATAGGCAATGTCATACAACTAAGATTTTTGCTGTAATATTGTATCTCTTATTTATTTGAATTAGAAAAGACGATTCACATAATTGTTAGATAATTAAAAGATTACTTATACACAACATGTATAAGTAATAACCTATTCCACTACAACATGTGACCTGTACTTATAAAAATTTCCATCAAATTGTATCTCACTTCGCCTCCTTCCTCCCCCACGCCCAAAAAGCTGCAGCAATAACCTATTCCGTAAAATCCAAATGAACTAAGAAATGCAAGTTACATTTGTTCTACATCACCATATCCATGGGGACAAAATCTTTGAAAACTCATAAGCACAGCATTTAGTGTATTCACAAAATTCATCACAAACTAACTCGTCAGACATATCCACAGACTTCCAATTATACTATAACCAAACTGTTAATAGCATACCTTAAGGCGAACGGGGTGGAGGAGAGAGATGGAGATGGAGCTTGGCCGGCGGCTATGGCGGATTTGGCGAAGACGGCGCGCGGTTGAACTGGCCGGAGAAGAAGCGGTTGAAGATCGAAGCTTCGAAGCGGCGGCTTTTCGGAGATCGAAGCGGCGGCTTGTCGGAAATCGAAGCGGCAGCTGATTTGGGGGAAGATCGATTCACCGGCTGTTGGAGAGCGATTCTCGTGCGGCGGTTTGTCGGAGCGAGAGAACCGATGATCGATAACAGGGCTGGTGCGGCGGCTTGTCGGAGGGAGAGGACCGATGTCCGGCGGCTTGTCGGAGAGAGAGGACCGATGTGTGCGGCGGCTTGGAGAGAGGCGCGCGATGAGATCTGAGAGGATAGGGAGGGAGTTAGTGCGTGAGTTTAGAAAGTGTGTGATATTAGGGTTTTGAGCGGTATTTATACCTAGGATTTTTTAGTTTTTTATTTTTTTATTTTTAGTTGTGAATTTATAATAACAATAATAATAATTATTATTATTATAATAGTAATAATAATAATAATAATAGTAATAATAATAATAATAATAATAATAATAATAATAATAATAATAATAATAATAATAATAATAATAATAGTAATAATAATAATAGTAGTAATAACAATAATAATACCAATAATAACAATAATAATAATAATAATAATAATAATAATAATAATAATAATAGTAATAATAATAATAGTAATAATAATAATAATAGTGGTAATAACAATAATAATACCAATAATAATAATAATAATAATAATAATAATAATAATAATAATAATAATAGTAATAATACTAATAATAGTAATAATAATAGTAATAATACTAATAATAGTAATAATAATAGTAATAATAATAATAATAATAATAATAATAATAATAATAATAATAATAATAATAATAATAATAACAATAATAACAATAATAATAATAGTAATAATAATAATAGTAATAATACTAATAATAGTAATAATAATAATAATAATAATAGTAATAATAATAATAGTAGTAATAACAATAATAATACCAATAATAACAATAATAATAATAATAATAATAATAATAATAATAATAATAATAATAATAATAATAATAATAATAATAATAATAATAGTAATAATAATAGTAATAATACTAATAATAGTAATAATAATAGTAATAATAATAATAATAATAATAATAATAATAATAATAATAATAATAGTAATAATACTAATAATAATAATAATAGTAATAATAATAGTAATAATTTATACTAGTATTTGTGTTTGTGTTATAGACATGGTGTCGGATAAATTTAATGAATTGTCGGGATAAACAAAATTCATAACTGACGGGGTAATTTAAATAAAACCCACAACTAAAGGTTTTATATATAATTGTAGAGGAGTAATTCAAACATAATTCATAACCGAGGGGTTCATTTGTAACTCACATATTTACGAATCAATCTGAACCGTCAGTTGTGTTTAGCACAATTTGATTAGGGCCGCCAGTTAGACCCTGAGCTCTTTTATAATATAAACTAGATTGTGTTTCTGTGACTATGACATAACGTTAGCACGGAAGTAAATTATTGTAGGCTCATGTTTAACATATCCTAAATGAAATCCAACAAAATATTGAGAAATATGAGTAGCGGGGGGAGTTGGAGAGAAAGAGAGACGGGTAGTTGCAAAACCGTCTTCACACATATGAAGGTAGGTTTTAATCGTGATCGTAGGATTTCGGTAAAAAAATAAATCTCAACTTTTAGATAGCTTTAGTCAATTACATATATGTGAGTATGAACTCTATTGTATTATAGATTTCTCGTACATTTCCGCATGTGTCAATTTTACTTAATTACATTAAAATATTGGTTTAACATAAAAGTAAGACTTAATAAATTACCAATTTTAAGGAACTACTTACTAAGTCTGACTAATAAGTTTAGAAAGAGTGTGTGATATTAGGGTTTTGAGCGGTATTTATACCTAGGATTTTTTAGTTTTTTATTTTTTTATTTTTAGTTGTGAATTTATAATAACAATAATAATAATTATTATTATTATAATAGTAATAATAATAATAATAATAGTAATAATAATAATAATAGTAATAATAATAATAACAATAATAATAATAATAATAATAATAATAATAACAATAATAACAATAATAATAATAGTAATAATAATAATAGTAATAATACTAATAATAGTAATAATAATAATAATAATAGTAATAATAATAATAGTAGTAATAACAATAATAATACCAATAATAACAATAATAATAATAATAATAATAATAATAATAATAATAATAATAATAATAGTAATAATAATAATAGTGGTAATAACAATAATAATACCAATAATAATAACAATAATAATAATAATAATAATAATAATAATAATAGTAATAATACTAATAATAGTAATAATAATAGTAATAATACTAATAATAGTAATAATAATAATAATAATAATAATAATAATAATAATAATAATAATAATAATAATAATAATACTAATAATAGTAATAACAATAATAATACCAATAATAATAACAATAATAATAATAATAATAATAATAATTAAGTTACGTTACGTTTCGTTAAGTTACGATATGTTAAGTTATACCATCTCGCCAATAGGCGTAACGTGTTTTCATGTTGTTATAATGGTCTATCGTACTCTATTATACCATTTCGCTAATAGACGTATCATGTTTCATGTTATAATGGTCCATCGTTATGTTAAGCTAAGTTAATTAAGTTAAGTTAAGTTAAGTTACGTTACGTTTAAGTTAAGTTAAGTTACGTTAAGTTAAGTTAAGTTACGTTACGTTCAAGTTAAGTTAAGTTAAGTTAAGTTAAGTTAAGTTAAGTTAAGTTAAGTTAAGTTAAGTTAAGTTAAGTTAAGTTAAGCTAAGTTAAGTTAAGTTAAGTTAAGTTAAGTTAAGTTAAGTTAAGTTAAGTTAAGTTAAGTTAAGTTAAGTTAAGTTAAGTTAAAGTTAAGTTAAGAAGTTTAAGTTAAGTTTAAGTTAAGTTAAGTTAAGTTAAGTTAAGTTAAGTTAAGTTAAGTTAAGTTAAGTTAAGTTAAGTTAAGTTAAGTTAAGTTAAGTGTTAAGTTAAGTTAAGTTAAGTTAAGTTAAGTTAAGTTAAGTTAAGTTAAGTTAAGTTAAGTTAAGTTAAGTTAAGTTAAGTTAAGTTAAGTTAAGTTAAAGTTAAGTTAAGTTAAGTTAAGTTAAGTTAAGTTAAGTTAAGTTAAGTTAAGTTAAGTTAAGTTAAGTTAAGTTAAGTTAAGTTAAGTTAAGTTAAGTTAAGTTAAAAGTAAGTTAAGTTACGTTATGTTAAGGTACGTTACGTTTAAGTTATGTTAAGTTAAGTTAGGTTAAGTTAAGTTACGTTACGTTTAAGTTAAGTTAAGTTACGTTAAGTTAAGTTAAGTTATGTTAAGTTACGTTAAGTTAGCTAAGTTAAGTTAAGTTAAGTTAAGTTAAGTTAAGTTAAGTTAAAGTTAAGTTAAGTTAAGTTTAAGTTAAGTTAAGTTAAGTTAAGTTAAGTTACGTTAAGTTAAGTTAAGTTAAGTTCGCAAGTTAAGTTATGTTAAGTTAAGAAGTTAAGTTAAGTTAAGTTAAGTTATTAAGCGTTAAGCTAAGTTAAGTTATTAAGTTAAGTTAAGTTATGTTAAGTTAAAGTTAAGTTAAGTTAAGTTAAGTTAAGTTAAGTTAAAGTGCCATGTTAAGTTAAGCGTTAAGTTATTAAGTTAAGTTAAGTTAAGTTAAGCTAAGTTAAGTTAAGTTAAGTTAAGTTAAGTTTTAAGTTAAAGTTAAGTTAAGTTGTTACGTTAAGTTAAGTTAAGTTACGTTACATTTAAGTTAAGTTAAAAGTTAAGTTAAGTTAAGCTTTAAAGTTAAGTTAAGTTAAGTTAAGTTAAGTTAAGTTAAGTTAAGTTAAGTTAGAAGTTAAGTTAAGTTAAGTTAATTTAAGTTAAGTTAAGTTAAGTTACGCTAAGTTAAGTTAAGTTAAGTTAAGTTAAGTTAAGTTAAGTTAAGTTAAGTTAAGTTAAGTTAAGCTAAGTTAAGTTAAGTTAAGTTAAGTTAAGTTAAGTTAAGTTAAGTTAAGTTAAGTTAAGTTAAGTTAAGTTACGTTAAAGTTAAGTTAAGTTAAGTTAGGCGTAGCGTGTTTTCATGTTATAATGGTCCATCGTACTCCATTATACCATTTAATATAGCGTGTTTCATGTTATAATGGTTACTCCATTATACCGCTTAATAATTGTTTCATGTTATAATGGTCTGCTCCATTATAACATTAGTTAAATAGCGTGTTTTCATGTTATAATGGTCTATCGTACTCCATTATACCATTTCGCTAATAGGCGTATCATGTTTCATGTTATAATGGTCCATCGCTCCATTATACCATTTCGCTCAATAAGGCGTAAGCGTGTTTTCATGTTATAATGGTCTATCGTACTCCATTATACCATTTCGCTAATAGGCGTATCATGTTTCATGTTATAATGGTCCATCGCTCCATTATACCATTTAAATCAATAGGCGTAAGCGTGTTTTCATGTTATAATTGTCCATCGTACTCCATTATAACATTTCGCTAATAGGCGTATCATGTTTCATGTTATAATGGTCCATCGTACTCCATTATACCATTTAAGTCAATAGCGTAGCATGTTTTCATGTTATAATGGTCTATCGTATCCATTATACCATTTCGCTAATAGATTATGTGTTTCATGTTATAATGGTTCATCATACTCCATTATACCATTTCGTAATATAGCGTGTTTTCATGTTATAATGCTCCATCGTAGTCCATTATAACATTTTACCATTAATAGCGTTGTTTTCATGTTATAATGGTCCATACTAATTATACCATTTCGCCAATAGCCGTACGTGTTTTCATGTTATAATGGTCCCATCGTAGTCCATTATACTATTTCGCCAATAGAGTAGTGTGTTTTCATGTTAAGTTACGTTAAGTTAAGTTAAGTTAAGCTAAGTTAAGTTAGGTTAATTATATTGCTTAAGTTAAGTTAAGTTAAGTTATTAATTAAGTTAAGTTATTATTAAGTTAAGTTAAGCGTTACGTTAAGTTAAGCTAAGTTAAGTTAAGTTAATGTTACGTTTAAGTTAAGTTAAGTTAAGTTAAGTTATTTTAGAAGTTAATTAAGTTAAGTTAACATTTCAAATATTAAGTTTAATTAAGTTAAGTTAAGTTAAGTTAAGTTAAGTTAAGTTAAGTTGTAATGTGAATGTTTTAATTCTTGTAATTATATTGATGCTAATCATTTTAATTATTGATATTATATTATTAAATTAACATTTCAAATATTAATTTAATTTAATTTTAATTTAAGTTAACGGTGTGTTACGTTAAGTTACATTAAGTTAAGTTGTAATATGAATGTTTTAATTTTTGTAATTATATTGATGCTAATCATTTTAATTATTGATATTATATTATTAATTTAAAATTTAAAATATTATTTTAATTTAATTTCAATTTAAGTTAACGTACGTTACGTTAAGTTAAGTTGTAATGTGAATGTTTTAATTTTTGTAAATATATTGATGCTAATCATTTTAATTATTGATATTATATCATTAATTTAAAATTTACAATATTAATTTAATTTAATTTCAATTTAAGTTAACGTTACGTTACGTTAAATTAAGTTGTAATGTGAATGTTTTAATTTTTATAATTATATTGATGCTAATCATTTTAATTATTGATATTATATTATTAAATTAACATTTCAAATATTATTTTAATTTAATTTCAATTCAAGTTAACGTACGTTACGTTAAGTTAAGTTGTAATGTGAATGTTTTAATTTTTGTAATTATATTGATATTAATCATTTTAATTATTGATATTATATTATTAAATTAACATTTCAAATATTAATTTAATTTAATTTCAATTTAAGTTTACGTTACGTTAAGTTACGTTAAGTTAAGTTAAGTTGTAATGTGAATGTTTAATTTTTTGTAATTATATTGATGCTAATCATTTTAATTATTGATATTATATTATTAAATTAACATTTCAAATATTATTTTAATTTAATTTCAATTTAATTTCAATTTAAGTTTACGTTACGTTAAGTTAAGTTGTAATGTGAATGTTTTATTTTTTGTAATTATATTGATGTTAATCATTTTAATTATTGATATTATATTATTAAATTAACATTTCAAATATTATTTTAATTTAATTTCAATTTAAGTTAACGTTAAGTTACGTTAAGTTGTAATTTGAATGTTTTATTTTTTGTAATTATATTGATGCTAATCATTTTAATTATTGATATTATATTATTAAATTAACATTTCAAATATTAATTTAATTTAATTTCAAATTAATTTCATATATTTTTGATATTTTATATTAATTAGAATTCAATTTAATTTTTCATTATCC